>CM024961.1:3525547-3891865 GCA_014282245.1 Rhododendron simsii | reverse complement strand
GGCCTCTTCTTGCGCCTTCGATGTCTGGCCAACATTAGCCTTCTTCGAAGGTGGCAGCTCCCTTCTGTGAATAGCTGGAACAGGGCTAGTAGGCATGTCCCTTTTTGGTGCCAACCAAGACTTGCTGTCACTTGGCTTTGCTTGAACTGGGGCCATTCTTTTCATCCCCATTTCTTTTGGGAAAAAACTTACGCCCTTTCTATCCAAGTCTTTGAAGACCAAATAGTTGGCCCTGCATCCTACACACAGGCACTCCAAAAATGAGGCTTCTAGCATGGGCAGGTGATTATTACCTGAGAATTTCTGCAAAGAAAAACCATCATTGGCTCGCCTATAGGAACTTGGCCTCGCTCCCATGCCTCGAGGGTGGCCAGCGTATGGCTTGCCCCTTCCATATTGAACAGTATTCATGTTCACTGGTACTTCTTTGTCCTGCCAATATTTCTTGACAGTCCGAGCCAGTGAGGAGGGCACACTGGTATTGACCTCTTCTACCTTTGGAAAGGGCACTGCATCTATCCCCATAGTCTTTTCAGGGAATTTGATTCTTCCTTTCTTGATTTGTTCCTGAATCCTGTCACGAAAAACATTACAAGATTTAGTTGAATGAGACCAAGAATCATGCCATTTGCAATAGGTCTTTCCATTCCTTTCTTCCGCTGTGGGCAGTTTCACATCCAAAGGCAGCTTAATGATTTTCTTTCTTAACAAGAAGTCAAAGATCTCATCAGCTTTAGATATATCAAAAGAATACACTTTAGTAATTTCCTTTTGTTTGAACTTCTGCCCAAGAGAGACATTCTTTTGAATTAAGGGCTCACAAACACAAGGTTCGTGCTCTATAATTTCAGCAGCATCTATTTCATAATTAGGATCCCTATAGTATGTTGGATAAGAGGAATTATGCCTATCCATATCTTCCTCTAGCAATGATTCATATCTAGCAACTTTATAGGTTAGATCTGCAAAGTCCCTGAACTCTGTAGAATCAAACCTCTTTCGAAGCTCTCTTTCTAAACCATCCTGTGCTAATCTCACAAACTCTGCCTCTGGCAGATGGAGTTTACACTTGGTCTTAGCCCTTTTGAACCTAGATATGAAATCTGCTACCTTTTCATCTGGTTTCTGCTTTAGCCTGGCCAAATCTGCCATAGAGACTTCAGGCTCAGCATTAAAGAATTGTGCATGAAATGCCTCTTCCATTTGAAACCAACTTGTTATCGATTCTGCAGGCAAGTTTGTGTACCATGCAAAAGCTGGCCCAGACAAAGAATTTGGGAACAATTTCAACTTCATGAAACCATTCTGAGCCAAGTTCTTACATTGGGCAGAAAACCTAGCAATATGTTCTATAGAAGATTGTCTCCCATCCCCATAAAACAAAGTAAAGTCTGGGATCTTAAATTCTCTAGGGATCTGAAATGTTGTGTCAACCCATTCTGGATATGGTTTTCTATAGATTTGAGGTTGTACCCCCCGAGTTCGAGGCCCACAAACTTCTTGTATGAGATCCATAACCTGGTCTCTTAGTATTGGGTTGCCAACAAGGAAATTTTGTTCTTGATTTCCTACCGGTGGATTTGGTTCTACCAAGTCATCTCTATGCTTTTCCCTTATAGTACTAAAATCCCCTTGGTTTTCTCTGGGAAGTCTCTCATACCAAGGTTGCTGCATTGGGTCAGCCGTAGTATTCACCCGAGCAGGCCTATGGCTTCCATAAACCGCTGTGGTGGGATTTTTGGTATTTGGGAGACTTTGACGGGAAGGCTGTGTGTTATCCCTCGTTTTCTCAGGTCTATAACCTCGTTCTAGCTCTACATCATCCTCCCATCCCCCAAGTGTGGGTTCGAAAAGAGGATTAACGCTTTGCCTGTCTCTGGCATTTCTTGGAATCCCAATAGGAATCCCATGAGATTGATCTGGGATTTCGAAGACAGGCTTTGTAGGCTTTAAAGGCTCATACCAAGATTGTGGTATTTCCTCTGGATACATTTTTTCCTTACCCTTTCTAGACCTTATCCTACCCTGACCAACATCCTCTCCAAGCCTTCCTTCGAAGGGACTTTGGTGAGTAGTTGAATTAGCATGATCATCTAGCCCAATATTCCCTGGACTGTTTCTTGTTACCTCTAAGTTGGGCAACCTACTTCTTATGCTTTTGATCATGGCTCTTTGGGTTTGAGCCATCTCTCGAAAAGCTATCATCATTTCTCTGAACATTTCTTCCTTATCATGGTCTTTACCACTGGCTTGTCCCTTTTGGGAATTTGGAGGCCCCTCATAAGGAGGTACTTCATAAGAAGGCCCCTCATAAGGGAGCTCTCCCATTTCGGAAGCCAATTGGGGAAACTCATGATTCATAGGCGTTCCCTGTTCTGCGGCCTGTTCTAGCACAGCTTGTTCCTCTGGCACTTGACCACCAACAGGTGTCCCTATCTGCTTTCGAAGCCTTGGCATTCTGGTACCTTCGAGGTCCCACCGGGCGTGCCAAAAATTGTTTGGGCTGAATTAACTCAAATCAATTGGCAAATAATTGTGTGCGGGCGTGCCAGAAAAGAAATAACTTCAAAGAAGAAATTACTCTTTTCAAAATGATTTGAAACCACTAATTTCAATCAGGCAATTGTGTTATCCGTTCGATTACCTCAACTAAGAGGATTTTTCCTTAAGGTATCAACCAAATAAAAGATTGACGCGCTTCGAAATCAGAAAAGATGATTGAACACAAACAAACCTGAATCTAATCAAAGGTAAGTTTGTATACAAACACTCTTAAGATTTTATCAAGAATAATAAAGAAATGCAAGCACACTGAATTTAATCAAAAGCGAACTTGCAAACAACTATTCTTTGGTAAGAAAAGAGCTTAAAGGAAATAAGAAAACTTGAATTTAATCGAAAGTAGTCTTACATGCAAATAAGCCTTCAACTTACAAAAAAGATCCTACTCTAAACTAAAACTAATCTAAGATAGATCTCTGAGCAATCATTTTGTATGAATTGTCAGATGATATGGATTTTTTGTCGTCCCTTTCTCTTCAATTGCTTCTTCTATTTATAGACGCTGAGCTTGCCTTCGAACCCCCACGTCTTCGATTGATATCCATGTTGGCCACATAAAACGGTTGAGGGGGGTCTTCGAACGGTTATCCTGATATTTCCAGAATCCCTTCTTCTCCTGCTTGCTTCGATCGTGGTGTTCGTGGCTCCATGCTTAAATAACGGTTCCCACTTCCAAGCAACGTGGGTTAGTGTTTGGCTCAGAATAATCCCCTATAACCATGTCCACCATTCATTATAAACCAAACAGTAATGGTACCGTTCGATGTTTCCAAAGATCAATCAACGGTTTAAATCAGACTGCTTTTAAAACCATCCTTAATTATAGTCTAAACGCTGTCGGTTCCAATCAAAACGATACCGTATAGTACTAAAACAACATCACCATTTAACCCCGCAATCCTCTGTATCTCGGGTTCAACCAGGATGTGTTCTGATTGGTCAACACACTATTTGGTGCCACGTGTAACTTTCCTATTGGGTGGCATATTTTAGGATGTAAACACACCCCCCGCATTAACATTTTATTTATGCTAAATAAATGTTAATGGCACACGTTTTCTGCCCATATCCCTTCAACTTCGGATGCACGAAGCTTGACAGGGCTTCATTCCCATGCACGTCTATTGAGCTTCCCAAAGATAGCTACAATAATTTCCCTATAAATGGCAGTTAATGATAGGGTTTAACAAATTACATTACCCCTCATAAACCCCTTCGAATTTGAGTTCTCCCCTTATTAAGGAATCTTAAGTTTATGGACTCTCTTCCAGAAATCAATCTTATCTTGGACAATCTCGATTGCCAAACTCCTTCTCCTCATATGTCTCCTCCAAACTCTCCTCGAATGTTAGCAAGCAAAATCCTTTCGGATCGAACATTCCATACTCCCAACCCATCTACCACAGGTTGGGACTCCTCTTTAACCCGTTCGAATTCGTTCGATGGGTCCAACTGGGGCTCATGGGAAGAAAACCCTACCAATACCAATACTGGCACCATTCTGGTCCGGTTCGATCAACCTGATCCCACACCTCATAAATTCCATCACTTTCGAACCCTTTTTGCGAGTCAATTCCTACCCCTGAGTGGTAACGATACCGTTCACATGGGCATGCTCGAATCCATTTATTCTTCTCTCAAATTTTCTCCTTTCCTTAAACAGGAAGAAAACTATCTTGGGCCGGCCCCTTATTGTGACTTCAAACGCATGGCCCAAGCCCAAAAAACCCTCTGGCTCACAGAGGTGCAAACCCCACACTTCCCAGCTGACTTCGAAGAGACCAACAAGTTAATTCCTCTTCCTGAAGAGCCCGACTGGTTCAATGAGGTGAATAACCTTGCCATTAACACCCCTCATTTCCAATGGCAATATGGTTATTCCATCTACTCTGCTGACAAGAGCAAAGCTTTGCAGCTTCTTGCAGCTTTCTCCTTTCTGGACATCCATATCCTGGAGGAACAAGTCCCACTCACCAATTTCAAATGGGCTTGCGAAACACTGGTGCTATGTTCCATCCCTTCTGCGGTTTCTTATCAAATCCACTGCTTCCTGGATTTCTTACCAGTGATCAAGTCATGGCTCGAAGCCAATACTGCTGCGTATTGCTTCGATCAGTCCCTTCAAGACTATGCTCTTACTAAGGATAGGATTGAAAAACTGCATGACCAAATCCATAACTTCACTGCTGAGTCCTTCGAAGTGGTGCCTGGCCATGCTGACAAAAAGCTTCGAAGGCGCTTCAAAAGGCAACAAATGAAGCGTCCAACAAAAGAGGCTCGGCTTCGAAGGAAAGCCAAAGCTTTGGTGCTCCGCTTCAGGCCCCTGCTGGAGAAGAAATTGGAGTCAGACTCCAAAGAGGACATGAGGAAAATGGAGCTGAAATTCCTCCAGTTTGCATGGAACAAGTTCCATAGCCTTGTTACTTGGTCCTTTCCTCATTATTTTGAGAATAAAAAAGCAACCGCTCAGCACCCAAGCCCTTCGAAGGCCTAATTTGTGCTTCTTTCATAGGAACTAGAATTTCCCTTGTTTTGCTTTTTTTCCTTTTGTAAATACGTAAATTTCAATTTTGTAATCCAGTAGGTTTGTTCAATGAAATTTCTTTTTTTCAACACGCTGGACTTGGGCTTATTGTTAAAATAGAAATTCTAATAATAAGAAATTCACTAAAGAGAAAAAACCAACCCCAGCGGACCCCAGAGTACGGGCCCACTACAGGCCTGGCCCACCTGCAGGAATATAAAAGCGGAATTGATTCAAAACCACCCCTTACACTCTATTCGTTCAAGCTTTCTCAAACTCAAAACTCCCAAGAACAGAAACCCTCTCTCTTTTTTCCTCGTCATCAACGCTAAACCCAAACTGAATCAATGGCTTCTTCCAGCAATCCAGCAGCCCGAGAACATGTTACTCCCTCTTTGGCCTTGAGACGGTTCGTGTCAGGACAAACACCAGGACCGACTAAAGAGCCCTATCTCGATTCCAGGGTCTTCATTCCAAACCCTAGCGAAGAAGGTACTTACATTTTAGGCCCTCAACTCATAGGAGAAATCCCTGCTAGCCTTTCTCTCTACTATCCTCGATTGGGGGATGCTGAAATCCGGGCTTGTTCGAACCAGGATTGGCAAAATTTTCCAAAGAAATCCTTCCCCTGTTGGCCCACATTGGACAAGGATTGGAAGATATGGACCACCCGTATGTTGGCTGCGAAGTCGGACGACTTAGAGAAGGTGGGTTTAAAAAGAATTATTACCCTCCTTCGAAGGGGGGTCCCACAAAATCCTCCTCTGATTCAGGCCGCCTTGGCCTTTTGGGACCCATCTTTCAACTTCTTTCGCTTTAACTGTGGCATGATGGCACCCACAGTTCTGGATGTTACCCAAATGTTGGGGCTTATTCCGTATGGCCCCCAATTCGACCCTACCAAGGAGTTCCATCCTCCCGAGGGGTTTACTCGTTTGACTGCCACCAACGGGGCTTTTTCCCAGTTCTACCACAGAGAAAGGAAATTGGTGGGAGAAGTGACCGAGACAGAGTTTTTTGCCTACATTCTTTACACCCTCTGCAAACACATCTTCTGCCACTCCGGGAAAAGAGTGATGAATGAATTTGTTCCATTGGCACTGGCACTTGCTAGAGGAGAAGAGTTTGACTTCGCCTCCTACTTCTTGGGTCATGTCTACAAAGCTGGGTTTGACTTCTACCAGAAGGGTTTGAACCATTCGCAGGGAGGGCCCCAATGGTTTATTCAACTTTGGCTTCATGCTTACTTTCCTGAGCTGGGTCCCTTCAAAACACCCACATCCCTTACTGGTGCCGTCGAGGCGCCCAATGTTCATGGTGACAACTACGTTCACCCAGAGGATAGCACAACACAGACTTTGGTATACTACCTCTGCTTTTTTGCTGGTCTAGCCTCAGATAGGGAGTGGCCCAATCCATACCCTACTCTTGTTGGGCCAACATGGTTGTTCGACATCCTGGCAGACAAACGGGGAAGATCCTCTCGAGCTATCCAAGCATGGGGCAACATTCTTACAAGCAGAGAGATCTTCATTTCCTCGTCGAATGCCCTCAAGTCCATAGCACATGCAGAGGTATATTGCCCTGCACAATTTGCTAGGCAACTGGACTTTGTTCAAGGCATACCCACTCCTTACTGTGGCCTCGCCAACATCTGTATGTCTGAACGATCACCGATCATGGCTGACCAATTTCTGACGGGGTTCGCCCAAGCCAGACATGCATTGAGGAGAACAGTGACTCAGGAGTTCAGGGAACCTGAAGTGCGCACCACCCCTGCATTTGACAACTGGTGGCACTCTAACTGCTCCTTCCTCTCAGGGATTAAACCCTTCAAACGGTTTCTAGCCCACATTGGGTTCGAGAAGTCTGAGTTTGGGCATGGAGGAAAAAATAACTCGTCATCTTTTTCCTCTGACAATGAATTTGGTTTGGCTGGAGGGATCGAAGACATTACTGGAGGCGAAGTTGAACAAAGACTGACTCCAGTCGAAGCCTCCCCAATAGCAATGGTCGTTCCCCCTTCTCCATCAAGAAGACAACCTACGAGGGTAACACAAAAAAGAGGTAATTATCTCTGAACATCTCTTCTTTTTTTGCTGAAACCAAACCTAATTGCATTTCATCCTACAGGTGCCACTTCTTTTCCAGAAAGTGCTTCGAAGAAGAGAAAGATTACTTCTCAGCCTACAGAAGTAATTCCTACTAAGCACTATCTTGAGCCCTCAGCTGCACCTCCAGGTTGGTTTCCTTTCCTCCAATTAATTTTTTTAAACCCCCATACCATTTATCCGAGCCACCCTCTTACCCCTTTCCTTTCAGCTTCGAAGAGGACAAGGACCACCAGGAAGCGTGGTCCTCAGGTTTCTTCTAGTGATGAAGAGACAGAGAGTGACACAGAGATGCTGGCCTCAAGGGGTAAATTCCTTCCTCATTTACGATTCAGTAGAGGATTTTACTGTAATTCTAATTCTTGAGTTCGAACCAGGTGAAACAAGACAGATGAAGGAGACCCTCCGCTATGTGAGGAAAACAACTCCTCCCAAGAGACCTGTTTCTCCAAAGAAGTCTTTCTCCCCAAAAGAGGTAAGCTAGTTTAAACTGCATACATTCTCATATGTCTTCTGTGCTCGTAACTTGCTGCTAACTTCTTTGTAGGCTCAGGTTGTATCCCCTGTTGAGGCGGTGGACCTAGCTCTTGTTCCCTGCCCTCAACAAGAAGTGATAGAGCCCTTAATTCCAATATCAGCAGCTGCCCCTTACAAGGTATCTTCTGAATACTCGCCTTTCGAATTATGAAAAGATTCACTCTAACTTTCTTTTGCTTTATTACAGGCGTCCCCTGTTCAAGCTCTTTCTACACAGAAAGACTTTGACATGCACGCCTTGCTGTCATTTCTTACTGAGCCAACCTTTGCACAGGTAGTGGCTAGTTTGGCTCCTTCGAAGACTCTGGGGCCACTTCCCATTCTTCAGGGAGACTTCCCCTTTACTTCCTTATCGGTTTCAGGGGAGGGACCCTTAAGGATGGACCCTACTTTGGCTTCGAAGAGCCATATTCTTAGAAATGCTGAGGATCAAGGCTCCAGTTTGATCTCCTCCTCAGATCAGGTATTCTTGATACTTAATCATACCTTTCTTTTCTTGTTTCACATTCTATTTAACCTACTTATAAATCTTATGCAGGGAATAGGCATGGCCCTTTTTCCTGAAGATCATCCCTCATCTTCCTCTGCTCCAATTGACTTGCCCTTAGTGGTTTTCGATATATCCCTCTTTAAGAGTCAATTGGAAAAATTTTGTAATCAGATTGCTGATCCCATCCTCCCTTCCTCTTCGAATTCTCTCGAAAGCCTTCAGCAACTTTTGAGCCCTTCCATGCCCTCTGACTTACCTTCCTTTAAGATTAAACATATTCCTTCAAAGGAAGAAGTTCTAACACTAAAAAGTTTTCTAAAATCTTTAAATCATTTAGGACTTCCTACTTTGATTGATCATAGTTTAACGTACCACTTCGAGGTATGTTATCAGGCCTTGTCCCTTTCCCAAAGACTCCCTTCTTCAATCAACTTCACTCTTCAAAAGCACCTCAAACAATTTAGTGAATTGATTGCTTATAATCACTTCTTGTCTGAAAGCATTGGCACAACTATTGAGAAAACCAACAAATTGGAGGCCAAAGCACTTGAGACTGCTTCTCGTCTGTCTCTTTATCAAGCCCGAAGGGACAAACTTTCAGAACTTGACAAGAAAATGAAGTGGTTACAAGAAGAAATGAAGAGGGTCAGGGAAGAGATAGCTGAAGTTTCGAATGGCTTTCCAGAGCTTGAAGATGAAGCATTACGGGATGAATCAACGCTTCCACAGCTTATTCCTTTTCTTCGAAAGGAACAGAGAAGAAAAGCTATCCATACCTCACTTTTGGATGCTAACTCTAATTCTCTTCGAGAGCTACTAACCACTATTCGTGATGTAATAAGCCCCTTTTTGTAACTTCACACAGCTTGTACGTTTTTTTATTATTCAATTCAATTCTGGGATAAGTACAACTGTAATTAAGATTGACACTAGTTCCTATTGCTTAAAAGCTTACTGTGCCAACTTCTCACCTACCGTATCTTAAAGAGTCATTAATGACTATCCTACTAGTATAAATAGAGGTCTCTGGGAAAAGAAAAAACTTACAGATCATCTTCTCCACTTCTCCTTCCTGTGGTATCATTCAAACCAAGCTTTCAAGTAAAGCTACAAGAAAGATAACTATCATGAAGCCTCATCTTGTATTTGTGAAGAAAAGCTTCGAAACATAGCCACATCAACCCTCATGATATTTCCCTTGAACCCTAAAGCCCTTAGGTATAGACACATCAACACTCATGATGTGCCTGTACTGGGCTGTTGCTTCGAAGACAAGAATGGGCTTTGAGCTCTATATCCCTACCAATGGAGCTTTGTAGGGAGAATAGAATCAAGTCCCAATGAAGCTAGGTTCAAGTCTTTGGATCTCAGTTGGTTGATCCCTAGAGATCCTCCTCCATGATACTATTATGCTCTAGATAGGTTCTCCAATGTAACCTTCTGTGTAACTGTTATGAGCACAGAAATTATTTACCAATGTATCGATCTTTATTCTAATGGCTTTGACCAATAAACTGGTGTTCTTAGCCATCCCTTTCTATTTAATGTTATTAATGAAAACATGATAGCATGAAGGAAAATACAAACGGAAATCCTCCTTCCAATGCTGTATTCCTTTATTCCATGTCTATTTATTACTCCTGCTTCGAAATGTGCTGATACTTCGAAAACTAATCTAGTGTAATTCCAATCGTTTCAACTAGCTCATTTAATTCCAGTAATTTCTTAGCTGTCTCCTCGTAAGTTGTAAAAGATCATATACTTCTGACGTATGACGCCTAACGCTCTCAAACCCTTCACCTTCCGGGCTTCATGCGTCTGCGACCCATTTAATAATGGTAATAAATGAGGCGGACTCCCCGTATTTCTTTGGGCTATAAATACACCTAGACGTCGATAGATCACAGCATCTCTTTCAAACAAACAACATGGCTGAAAACCGTTCAAATCTTGATGATCTTACTAGTCAATTGGCCAACCTGACTAGCATGATTATGGAGCTGAAGAGAGACGTCCACGCTGAGTCCCAGGCCCTTCGAAGTGAGATCGCTCAGCTTCGAAGCCAGCTGGTGTGTGTGGAAACAGCTTCACGCCTCTGCTTGGCTAGGACCTGGGATGATCTTTCGACCGTCCTCTCGGCTCATGAGGCAAAAAGTCCCCCAGAGGGAGGATCCTCTTGAAGATTCCCCTTTGGGACTATGAAGATCACCAATGGTCTTCATTTTGCTTTTTGGACCAGAGTTGGTCTTTTTGTTGTTCAGACCTACTTGGGTCTGTTTTTTTTTTGTTCAGACCTATTTGGGTCTGTTTTGTACTTAGACCTGCTTGGGTCTTTTTTTTTTTTACTAATGAAATGAAACTCTTGCTTGGCTATTCTCGATTCTTTATAGCTCCGATTAGTAGTATGGTGACTCGTTTGTGTCTTCGAATGCTAAAAAAGTAAGTTTTTTTTGTAAAAAAGTTTTTAGCATCAAATCACTCAACACTAAATCAGCCAGTCAGAACCATCGATGTGTGTAACCAAATTATTTCCACTACCTCTTGTGGAAGGACTCCCATATGGAAGGAATATAAACTTTCAGATGTCTTCCGTTTATTTTCCTTCGATGAACATAACCATTCAAATTTCTCAAATGATAAGCTCCCCCTTTCAAAACCCTATGGATTTGAAAAGGCCCTTTCCATGTTGGTGCCCATTTTCCTAATCCATCTTTTTTAACTCTCCTATCCCTAATAGGGAGGATAACTTTCCATACGAGATCTCCTTCATCGAAGCTTCGAAGAGCCACTCTTTTGTTATAGCTTCTGGCTATTCTTGCTTTTTGTAGCATAATCTGGTTTAAGGCTTTTATTCTAGCCTCATCAATATCTTCCAATTCCATATGCATGGCCTGATGATAAGATCCTGTGTCTAAATCATTCTGACATGCTACTCTCTGGGATCTTACAGTGATCTCCATGGGTAACACAGCGTCATGCCCATATGTTAATGCAAATGGTGTGGTACCTGTACTAGTCCTTTTTGTATTCCTATATGCCCATAACACATCAAGTAACAGATCATGCCAAATTTCTGGGTTTTGATCCACCATTTTTTGGATCCCCTTCTTAATAATTTTATTAGTTGATTCTGCTTGACCATTGGACTGAGCATAATAAGTACTAGTATATATTAATGAAATTCCATGGTTCGTGGCAAAATCCTTTACCAATCGTCCTTCGAATATGGAACCATTGTCCACTGTTATTGTTTGAGGACTCCCAAACCTGTATATGATTCCCTTTATGAAATCTATTACGTGGGTTTGTTTGACCTCCTGATAGGCTTGGGCTTCTACCCATTTTGTGAAATAATCAGTAGCTACTAGGATAAATTTATGCTTTTCCAATGAAGGAGGATAAATCATCCCAATCATGTCCATAGCCCATCCCCTAAAGGGCCACGGTTTTATTACATATTGCAAATCTGTGACTGGTAAATGCTTGAGTGGACCTGTTTTTTGACAGGCTTGACACCCCTTTGCATAATCTATACAATCTTTGAGGATGGTGGGCCAATAATACCCATATCTCCTTATTAACCATCTCATTTTTATGCCAGCTTGATGTGCTCCACAGATTCCCTCATGCACTTCAGCCATTAATTTAAATGCATTTACCTTGCTCAAGCATTTCAAAAGAAGACCATCCATTCCTCTCTTGAATAGCTCATTATTATACATTATATAGTTCATTGCTTTCAATTTGGTTGCCTTGTCTGCAACGCTGTCTGGCTTGGTTAAATATTCAATCAATGCTTGCCTCCAATCAGCATTTCGATGGGTTGAAGCATTGACGTTTAATACTTCGAAGTCTGTCAACCTATTGTGTAACATAGGCAGGGATTTCCTCAAAGTTAATTGACAAAATTCCTTTTCAACTTCTGATAAAACTTTGTAGCCGGACGCTCTTTGAGCTATTTCGTCAGCCTCTTCATTAAAGAACCTAGGAATATAAGTTAAAGTAAGCATATGAAATTGATCCATCAGCTCTTTAGCATGCTGATAATAAATTATCAGCGCTGGACTAGTACATTTAAACTGTCCATTTAGTTGGTTAATCACTAACTGAGAATCTCCAAAGATTTCAGCAACACTAACCCTTAATTGAAGCAAAATTTCTAGTCCAATAATCAATGCTTCATATTCTGCCTGGTTATTGGAACATTGTCCCTCACTGAGTCTGAAACCATATTTGGTTTTCAAACCTTGGGGGGATTCCAGAATTATGCCCACTCCAGCCATCTGAATAGTTCTTGATCCATCGAACCATAATTTCCATGGCCTGATTTCAACTGTACTAGCCTCCAACGTTGTTGGTGCTTTGTATTCATTTGGATGATCGGCCAAAAAATTGGCCAATGCTTGGCCCTTTATTGACTTTTGAGGCACATACTCAAGACAAAATTCAATTAAAGACACTATCCATTTCCCAATCTTCCCACTAAGCACTGGCTTAGAAAGCATGTGCTTAATTACATCAGTTTGAGAAATAACATAAGTTATTCTAGGCAACATATAATGCCTGAGTTTCTTAGAAGCGTAAAATAAAGCTAAACATAGTTTCTCTACTGCAGCATACTTGCATTCACAAGAGTTTAAAAACCTACTAAGGTAATAAACTGCTCTTTCCTTGCCATCCTCATTGTCTTGAGCCAACAGAACACCTATTGAATCTTGTGTTGCAGCTAAATACAACTTTACTGGCTTTCCTTCAATGGGAGGCGCCAATACAGGAGGGTTGGCTAAGTATCTTTTAATGGCTTCGAAGGCTTCATCATGCTCCTTTGACCACTCGAATTCCTCCCCTTCCTTCAGTTTCAACAAAGAAGAGAAGATTTTAGTTTTCCCTGCAGTATTAGATATAAATCTTCGAAGGAAATTTAATTGACCAAGAAACCTTTGCAACTCCTTCTTAGAAGAAGGTGGTTTAGCCTCAATGATGGCCTTAGCTTTGTTCTTGTCAACCTGTATTCCTTTACTGTGAACTAGATACCCTAAAAACTTCCCAGCTGAATACTCCAAAAGCACATTTTTCTGGATTTAACTTCAGCTGATAGCGTTTCATTTGTTGGAATGTCTTTTCCAAGTGTTGTAGATGATCCTCATCAGAGTTTGACTTCACAATGATATCATCTATGTAACATTCCAGAAAAGTTCCCACCTAAATCATGAAAAATAGTATTCATTGCTCTTTGATATGTGGCCCCAGCATTCTTTAGCCCAAATGGCATTTTGACCCATTCGAAGATGCCAATGTTACCTGGGCAGGCAAATGCTGTTTTATGCACATCTCCTTCTGCTATGCAGATTTGATTGTACCCTGAATGCCCATCTAAATGGATAATATCTTGTGGCCAGCAGAACTGTCCACAAGTGTATCCACATTAGGCATTGGGTATTCGTCCTTAGGAGTCGCAGTATTTAGGTTTCGAAAATCAACACAGATTCTGATAGTTCCATTCTTTTTAGGGACTGGAACTATATTAGATAGCCATTCAACATACCTGGCTGTTCTAATGAAACCTGCGTCTAGAAGTCTCTGCATTTCCTTTTTAACACCTGCAATAGTTTCTGGACTCATCTTCCTGGTTGGTTGTTTCACAGGTTTGAATTGTGGCTTGATAGGTAACCTATGCTCCACCAATCCCCTGTCCAAGCCAGGTAGTTCCTTGTAACTCCATGCAAAGCATTCCTTGTTGGCTTTCAATAGTGCCACCAATGCAGCTTTCATACCAGGCTCAAGCTGTTTATTAATAAGCACTGGATTGGGGTTTTGTGCATCTCCCAACCTTACTTCTTCCAACAGATCTTGTGATTCAACCCGTTCCTCAGAAGTGAGTTGGATTTCTTGCACATGAGGGTTATTGTTCTGCATAACCTCTTCCCATATGTTCTCTTCTTGGATCTTCTGTTCGACCCCCAGAGCAACATACTTTACTAAAGCCAATGAGTTGGCTTTTTCTTCAGCCTCTTTCTTGGATTCACATCCAAGCAGCATCATCTTTTGGGGTGTCTGATTCATAGTCAACAGCTTGTTTCAGCTTCGATTTTAGCTCTGCCAATTCCCCCAATTCCATCTCGTTGGTTGGATGGGTGGCTGCTTGAAGTAGTTCACTCAGAGGAACTACATCCGATTTGTACATTTCTGCTTCAGCAAAATTTGCCGTGGCAGCAAATGGATGTGGATCAGCTTTGACTCCTTCGACACCCACTTCCTTGCCTTTGTCATACTTAACAATCATTAATTCCTGATGCATAGAGGAAGGAATACATCCGTTAACATGAATCCAGTCTCTTCCCAATAAAGCATTATATTTAGCATATGTGTCAACTACAAAGAAAACGGTATCAGTTTCTATTCCACCTACTGCCAATCTAATGGAAATGATTCCCCTGGCATGTTGGCTTTCCCCAGTAAATCCTGCAATGGATGTGCTGGTTGGGATTAATTTTGCTTTTCCTTTTCCTAACTTTTTTAAAGTTTGGAAAGGCAAAATGTTCACCGCAGCCCCATTATCCACCAAGATTCTATTAAGTGGGATTCCATCAAAGTGTGCAGTGATATACAATGGACGCAAATGTTGTCTCATTGCATTAGTAGGTAATTTAAATGGATATGAAATTTCCACATAATTTAAATCTATTACCAGGGGGTATTCGACGTCGGACATGGAATCTGACACGAAACAAGCACTTTCTTTTGAGCTTACCTCTAAACTTTCTTGATTCTGCTCAATTTCACGTACCAAGTTCTTACCCATCTCGATCTGAGATACTTCTTTTAAGTCACAGTCGTTGCATATGATATTTAACTCCTTATCACTCAGAGTTTCTTCAGAATTCTCTGGCTCGCGCAAGCTCGACCAAGCAGTATCCTGATCTTTGAACGTCTGACCATTTGAGAAGAAATTCATAGAGCTTGGATAGACCATATTAACTTGTACTTCTGGCTGATCTCCAAATTGGATCGAAGCCACTTCTTTGATTGGTTTAACTGCTTCGGTCCCCACAGCACCCTTCTTTTCGAATTCTTGTGTGGATACCTCCATAGGGGAAAAGGTTTCTTCCATCCCCTGTTGTTCCACCACCATGGCCTCGAGCAAACCAGACTGATAACTAGCCAGCGAGTTAGGAGAAGGTGGATCCAGATCCTCTTCGAGCATAGCAGAGGCAACCTTTTCCAAAGTCTCCCTCTCGTGATACTGGGTTCGAAATTCCTCTGGGTCCCTTTCAATCCTGTCGAACCTTGGATTAGGTTTTGCTCGTCTATCTGATTCTTCTCCCGTTGAAGATTCTCCTGACTGGAAGAGCGTATACTTCCTTTGGAGCTTTCTCTTTTGAGTTCTTGAGAGCAATGGAACCATCTGTGGTAATTGAGACTTGGGATCCCTAATCAACACCCAGTTTCCAGAGTTCGAAATTGGTGGCTTGAAAGTTCTGCTCGCATTCCTGTTTGAACCTTTGTATCCTTGAAACAAGTCAGGCTTAACTTGCTTCAGAAACCAGTCAGGAACCCCTTTCACCAAGGTGAATTCTTCTTGTTTGGCCTCTTCTTGCGCCTTCGATGTCTGGCCAACATTAGCCTTCTTCGAAGGTGGCAGCTCCCTTCTGTGAATAGCTGGAACAGGGCTAGTAGGCATGTCCCTTTTTGGTGCCAACCAAGACTTGCTGTCACTTGGCTTTGCTTGAACTGGGGCCATTCTTTTCATCCCCATTTCTTTTGGGAAAAAACTTACGCCCTTTCTATCCAAGTCTTTGAAGACCAAATAGTTGGCCCTGCATCCTACACACAGGCACTCCAAAAATGAGGCTTCTAGCATAGGCAGGTGATTATTACCTGAGAATTTCTGCAAAGAAAAACCATCATTGGCTCGCCTATAGGAACTTGGCCTCGCTCCCATGCCTCGAGGGTGGCCAGCGTATGGCTTGCCCCTTCCATATTGAACAGTATTCATGTTCACTGGTACTTCTTTGTCCTGCCAATATTTCTTGACAGTCGAGCCAGTGAGGAGGGCACACTGGTATTGACCTCTTCTACCTTTGGAAAGGGCACTGCATCTATCCCCATAGTCTTTTCAGGGAATTTGATTCTTCCTTTCTTGATTTGTTCCTGAATCCTGTCACGAAAAACATTACAAGATTTAGTTGAATGAGACCAAGAATCATGCCATTTGCAATAGGTCTTTCCATTCCTTTCTTCCGCTGTGGGCAGTTTCACATCCAAAGGCAGCTTAATGATTTTCTTTCTTAACAAGAAGTCAAAGATCTCATCAGCTTTAGATATATCAAAAGAATACATACTTTAGTAATTTCCTTTTGTTTGAACTTCTGCCCAAGAGAGACATTCTTTTGAATTAAGGGCTCACAAACACAAGGTTCGTGCTCTATAATTTCAGCAGCATCTATTTCATAATTAGGATCCCTATAGTATGTTGGATAAGAGGAATTATGCCTATCCATATCTTCCTCTAGCAATGATTCATATCTAGCAACTTTATAGGTTAGATCTGCAAAGTCCCTGAACTCTGTAGAATCAAACCTCTTTCGAAGCTCTCTTTCTAAACCATCCTGTGCTAATCTCACAAACTCTGCCTCTGGCAGATGGAGTTTACACTTGGTCTTAGCCCTTTTGAACCTAGATATGAAATCTGCTACCTTTTCATCTGGTTTCTGCTTTAGCCTGGCCAAATCTGCCATAGAGACTTCAGGCTCAGCATTAAAGAATTGTGCATGAAATGCCTCTTCCATTTGAAACCAACTTGTTATCGATTCTGCAGGCAAGTTTGTGTACCATGCAAAAGCTGGCCCAGACAAAGAATTTGGGAACAATTTCAACTTCATGAAACCATTCTGAGCCAAGTTCTTACATTGGGCAGAAAACCTAGCAATATGTTCTATAGAAGATTGTCTCCCATCCCCATAAAACAAAGTAAAGTCTGGGATCTTAAATTCTCTAGGGATCTGAAATGTTGTGTCAACCCATTCTGGATATGGTTTTCTATAGATTTGAGGTTGTACCCCCCGAGTTCGAGGCCCACAAACTTCTTGTATGAGATCCATAACCTGGTCTCTTAGTATTGGGTTGCCAACAAGGAAATTTTGTTCTTGATTTCCTACAGGTGGATTTGGTTCTACCAAGTCATCTCTATGCTTTTCCCTTATAGTACTAAAATCCCCTTGGTTTTCTCTGGGAAGTCTCTCATACCAAGGTTGCTGCATTGGGTCAGCCGTAGTATTCACCCGAGCAGGCCTATGGCTTCCATAAACCGCTGTGGTGGGATTTTTGGTATTTGGGAGACTTTGACGGGAAGGCTGTGTGTTATCCCTCGTTTTCTCAGGTCTATAACCTCGTTCTAGCTCTACATCATCCTCCCATCCCCCAAGTGTGGGTTCGAAAAGAGGATTAACGCTTTGCCTGTCTCTGGCATTTCTTGGAATCCCAATAGGAATCCCATGAGATTGATCTGGGATTTCGAAGACAGGCTTTGTAGGCTTTAAAGGCTCATACCAAGATTGTGGTATTTCCTCTGGATACATTTTTTCCTTACCCTTTCTAGACCTTATCCTACCCTGACCAACATCCTCTCCAAGCCTTCCTTCGAAGGGACTTTGGTGAGTAGTTGAATTAGCATGATCATCTAGCCCAATATTCCCTGGACTGTTTCTTGTTACCTCTAAGTTGGGCAACCTACTTCTTATGCTTTTGATCATGGCTCTTTGGGTTTGAGCCATCTCTCGAAAAGCTATCATCATTTCTCTGAACATTTCTTCCTTATCATGGTCTTTACCACTGGCTTGTCCCTTTTGGGAATTTGGAGGCCCTTCATAAGGAGGTACTTCATAAGAAGGCCCCTCATAAGGGAGCTCTCCCATTTCGAAAGCCAATTGGGGAAACTCATGATTCATAGGCGTTCCCTGTTCTGCGGCCTGTTCTAGCACAGCTTGTTCCTCTGGCACTTGACCACCAACAGGTGTCCCTATCTGCTTTCGAAGCCTTGGCATTCTGGTACCTTCGAGTCCCACTGGGCGTGCCAAAAATTGTTTGGGCTGAATTAACTCAAATCAATTGGCAAATAATTGTGTGCGGGCGTGCCAGAAAAGAAATAACTTCAAAGAAGAAATTACTCTTTTCAAAATGATTTGAAACCACTAATTTCAATCAGGCAATTGTGTTATCCGTTCGATTACCTCAACTAAGAGGATTTTTCCTTAAGGTATCAACCAAATAAAAGATTGACGCGCTTCGAAATCAGAAAAGATGATTGAACACAAACAAACCTGAATCTAATCAAAGGTAAGTTTGTATACAAACACTCTTAAGATTTTATCAAGAATAATAAAGAAATGCAAGCACACTGAATTTAATCAAAAGCGAACTTGCAAACAACTATTCTTTGGTAAGAAAAGAGCTTAAAAGAAATAAGAAAACTTGAATTTAATCGAAAGTAGTCTTACATGCAAATAAGCCTTCAACTTACAAAAAAGATCCTACTCTAAACTAAAACTAATCTAAGATAGATCTCTGAGCAATCATTTTGTATGAATTGTCAGATGATATGGATTTTTTGTCGTCCCTTTCTCTTCAATTGCTTCTTCTATTTATAGACGCTGAGCTTGCCTTCGAACCCCCACGTCTTCGATCCATGTTGGCCACATAAAACGGTTGAGGGGGGTCTTCGAACGGTTATCCTGATATTTCCAGAATCCCTTCTTCTCCTGCTTGCTTCGATCGTGGTGTTCGTGGCTCCATGCTTAAATAACGGTTCCCACTTCCAAGCAATGTGGGTTAGTGTTTGGCTCAGAATAATCCCCTACAACCATGTCCACTATTCATTATAAACCAAACAGCAATGGTACCGTTTGATGTTTCCAAAGATCAATCAACGGTTTAAATCAGACTGCTTTTAAAACCATCCTTAATTATAGTCTAAACGCTGTCGGTTCCAATCAAAACGATACCGTATAGTACTAAAACAACATCACCATTTAACCCCGCAATCCTCTGTATCTCGGGTTCAACCAGGATGTGTTCTGATTGGTCAACACACTATTTGGTGCCACGTGTAACTTTCCTATTGGGTGGCATATTTTAGGATGTAAACACACGCGTAGGATAGGATTGGAAGATTGATGTTTCAATATTACCCTTTGTTCATCCGTTATTTCCAAAATTTTACCTAATTTGTTTTTTCGGCAATAAACAATGAATATTTACCCAAAAAAATATAGAATGATGAAATTGTTAATACCATGTTTGTTTAGGACACGATTAGATTGGATTAAAACAATAATTTTCTTTAATTTTTGCCCTCAATGAAGTAAAAGAGAAAATACAATTAAAATGTCCTTATGTCCTATTTTTTTAGTCTTTCTTCTTCTTTTTTTTTTTTTTTAAATGTACTTACCATTTTGTGAAAATAAAATTAAAATGGTTAGAAAATACAACTAATGTACATTTTTATACTACATTCAGGTCCAACACAATTATGGCTACTCAACACCATGCACCAACAGTGCACAACTGGGTTTGTGAAATCCACTTTTGAGTTCCACACAAATAATTCAAGTTACTAATTAAATCTATTATGCATTTTTTTTTTCATTTCAGTTTGTCTTTTTGGGTTTTACAAGTTCCAAAAATATCACGAAGCAAAAAAAAAAAATGGAACAAAACAAAAAATTTAAAAAACATGAAGAAAAAAAAAGTGTTTTAAAATCATTGCGCAAAAAATGTAGGAAAATAATGGATATTTTTAACTCATTCTTCAAAAATGGACCGATGCATTGATAATCCAATTTTGACACAGCCAATATCATACCCATTATATTGGTGGTAATTTTTGGAGGTTTTTTGGTGCACAGGTGAGATTTCAAGGGTAATTAGGTCAATGTAATTTAATTTCATGGGATAGGATTGTTAATACCTAATCCCCCAAGGTATTATTAATCCTCCCTAGTGAGGGGATTACCCATCTCATGGGATTATTAATCCTCTCCCATTTTGTGCAATTAAACATAAAATTAAGAAACCCATAGAATTAATAATTCTATCCCACCTTCTAACTTACTTATCAAACAAGACCTTACAGAAATTCGGAAGCCCTAGAAATCGAAATCGAATCAAATAAAACCCCATCCGCCCGTATCGTTCTAGATACTTGTTGTGGAAGTCTCCTCTCTCTCTCTCTCTCTTCTCTCTCTCTCTCTCTCTCTCTCTCAAGCCTTGGTTTAAACTTCATCTAACGCAAAACGTCGTCCCCGCTCCCCTTCGATGCACAACGGCTCTTTCTCTCTCTTATCTCCGCTTGTGCTTTCTCTCTCATTGTAATTTCGAATCCAGATTCTGTCTTCCGTTTCATATCCTCGATCTAGCGTGATCCTCGTTCGTTGATGTCGTCTCAGATCGCTTTCGTTCTGTTAACGCGTAGTTTCGTACACGGCGCCACGCATTGCGTTGGTAATTTGCACATTATTCTTCTGTACTGAACGCTCTTGATCTGGCTGTTCTCCGTTTGGTTCTCGACAAAACCTCGGGAAAGGGGGAAAAGCTAGTGATGATCGAATGCGTTCCGTTTGGTTCTTGTGTATTAACCGCTTTTGATTTCGTGTGTTGTGCGTTTGGTTGTCGAGTAAAACTCGTGAAAAAAAGGGGAAAAGTAAAAGAATGTGTTTGCGGCGTTTTCTTAAACATATTCTTCTACTCTCTCCATTGAAATCTTTTCAATGTTTTTACCAGTTACTTCTTTCCATTGCTATAAAACTGTACGTACAACTTTGTTCCTTAAACAACTTACAACTTGTTCGTATCGGTATCGCGATTCTCTCTGATCTCGTCTCGATCGCTTCTGTTCTGGTAACGCGCACTCCGCGCTATTCATTGCGCTGGTAATGAGTAACCAGGCACGTATGCTCTTATATATAACTACTAACTACTTACAACTTTTTCATATCGTTATCTTAGGATTCTGTTATTTGTTTTCGGAAATTGTGAAGATCAACGGTTTAAGGTAATTTTGGAAAGATTTCAGATCAACGGGAGAAGGAAGGTGGATGTTTGATCAAATCAGTGTTCTAAAAGTCCTCGCCTAGGGCCGATTAGTCCCCGCCTAGGCGCTAGGCGCTGGTCCAATGCCTAGGCGATTAAGGTGGTCCAATGCCTAGGCGATTAAGCGGCCCGACTAGTCTCCCGCTTAGGTGCTAGGCGGTACCCGGCCGACTTGGGAGCGTCTAGTGTCTTTTAGAACCTTGATCAGATGTGGATATTCTTCCTTTTATCAGGTGCGGATTAATGTTTTCCCTTTGTGGTTCTTTACATCAACTGTTTAAAAGTACATGATTACGAGTGTGTTATATAATAGTTCAGCTTTCCTTTAACTTGATGTTTTTGCCTGTTCAAAAGTAATCTTTATTGTGTTGGTTCAGCTTTCGTTCAGCTTGACGGTTTTAATTAAGGCTCTGGTTGTTTTAATGTAAAATGTTTACGGAAGAAAATATTTTCCATGTAAAATGATTTTGCTGAATACATTCTTTTTTTCCTTTTGTTTTCTGGTGTTTGGTGCAACACTTGACAAAAATTTACCGGAATAAAAATTCCCCTCAAGATAGTTGAGATTAAAAAAAATATCAATTTTTAAGAAAAAATTTTGGGTGCCGGGTGGGTTGGTACCACATCACCCAGCTGACGTGGTGCCCAAGCAACACATCTAGGCCGTCCAAAAGTGTATTGGACGGCTCAGATTAAAACACTCTCTCTCCTCTCTCTTTCTTTCTCCAAATGAGCCGTCTAAAACCGAAATGGGTGACGCGGATGCGCCGAGCGGGTACCACGTGGTGCCCACTCGGCACTGAAAATCTTCTCAATTTTTACAATCAAGCGAGATAGAGACAAAATTTTAGATAGAACTTCCACTCCTAGATGTAGAGTGAGAAGTAGAAACAGAGAGCGGGAGGAATGGTAGAGACACAAACTCGGACAGAAATTTTCTGTTGGGACTCAGGGGGTTTGCAAAAACAACTTACGGCAATTCGGGGCGTAAGTTATTTTACGCCTTAGAGTGGAAATCATTTTACGCCCAAAAATGTTTTACTTGTCATTTATCTAACCAAACAAGGAAAAATGGGTAAAATATTTTCCGCAAAAATATTTTCCGTCAAAACAAATAGAGCCTAACTTCTGAACTTTTCACCTTACGTTATGGCTTTACTGGTCCCTTTACTCTTTGGCTAGATGATTTATATGTCATTTGCAGATGTCATGATAATGGCTTTGTTGTGTGATAAGACAATATGTGTAGTGTAGTTGTAATTTTCTACAAATAAAGTTGCTGCCTGTGGTATGGAGTAGTTATTCAATAGTCTGGGAGTACTGCCACGCGGTACTCCGGACCACTTTAAAATCACACATTCATGTGGGGTTCATACACTTAGCGGTAGACCCCACATGAATGTGTGGTTGTAAAGTGGTCCGGAGTACCACGTGGACGTACTCCCGGACTACTGTATAATTCACGCTGGTATGACTTTTTATTAAATGCTTTTTATTCTTCTATGGACTCATCATGTGCATAGAATTTACATTTTTCTTTCTTTAGCCTGGAGAAAAATATGCAGTCGTAACTTATATGGCCTTTCCATGAGTAAATTCTTAGAATTGTACACACGTATTTTTAAGCTGGCAAAGAGATGGAGGTTTCTGTATTGCTCCTTGCTTAATTGCTACCTTCTAGCTTTGTTTTGTGCTGATGTATTGGGAATAAGGGTCGTAGCATAGGTATATTGTTTTCCTTCTCCCTTTCCGTTCTTCATAAACTGATTTGCCTCCTTGTTTAGATGCAATTTCCCATTGATTGCAACAAAATTCCATTGCTAACTCTTTTATTCTATCTTTTGTTTCCTTGTTTCTGGTGGCCCTAATGTATTTTTGAGGAAAGAAATTGACAAAAGTCAAGCAAAAATAGTTTCACAAAACTTAAAAAATGAAGACATCAATTGACCACCTTCAATCCTTCCCTTCTAGCTAAATGGGTTGTTAAACTTGTACATTGTGATACTATTTTTCAAGAAGCCTCCATGTGCTAATATCTCGATTATAGCTTAAGTCATGTCATATTCTTTCATTTTCTCTTACAGCCCTATATGATTTGGTCAAGCGTGACTAATTTCTGGCTCCCCTTTTTCTTAGTCTTGCATTGGATATAGCTTAAGTCAAGTCACAATCTTGTCATTTTCTTTTGCGGCCCTGTATGATTTGGACAAGGGTCACATAAATGTCTGGCTCCCCTTTTTCTTAGTCTTGGATTGCTTGCTAATGTCTTTGTTCTAGTGCTTTTGGAGATAGAGCTTTGAAAATGCTCTGGAATCTACATTGCTTGGTTAAAAAGTGGTATGTTGTTTCTAGAGTTAGTCATGTTACGGATGTTAGGGATCCACTGAATTTTTGTGGTAGTTTTGACTTGTTTTACCTCCTTCCTATTCCATATCTTGTGAATGAATCCCTTTCCAATTGACTAGGATTTTGTGGTTATGGGACGGCAAATAAACTTTCCACATGGAACTAAATTTTTTTTTGATTGGCCGCTTTGAAGTAATTTATACAGTTAGTAATGCATTTCAGCTAGCTTATCATTTTCTAACCTCTTACCAAGCAAGCTGAAGAAGCCTTCCTCAATAACTCCACATTTCGGCTATCTGTCTTTCTGGATAATAGTTCCTGGAATTCTTTGGTGCTGCTGCAGCCCTCCACCTATGTGACAACCACTTGCAACCCTCGGCACAAATGTTTGGGACCCCTACGGTATGCGAAGAAAATCCTTTCAGAGTCTGCTGTTTAATCAGTTTTGCATCTGTAGCAGAAACAATATGGTGGATATTAGTTAAAATACTCTTGTTGATTGTAGTTCATTGTTTGGCGATATTATTTTTCAAGCTAGTGTTGCATGTCACTTTCTACTTGGGGCGCTTAGGTTAAGATATTTCATCTAATTCTGAAGATTGTAAAGTCACTTATGTTTTCAACCGAGGTTACATTACTAGCCTGGTACTTTTATTTTGTTATCTTGTCCCTTAAAATCAAGTTTGATCTGTAGTTCGGGATTTTGTTCCCATAAATTACCTGGATTTGTTAAGTTTATCAAAATGTCTCTTATCTTCATTATGTAAAGATAATACGGAGTAGTTGTCTTGCTAAATTTCAAACAGCATTTGCTTCCCAACTTTTTATATCTGTCCTGTAGCTCTCCTCTATGAAAAGGTTCTTCATTAATTACTATTACTAAGACATCCATGTCCTCTCAATTATAAAGAGGATGTGTACTTTTGCTTCTCAATTAAAACCGATCCATCCATTTCCCTCTCAACTAAAGTGAACTTGTCCTTTTGCTTTCTACAGCAGCTAAATTTCAAACTTGAGGACTAAACATCTCTTGTTCGGCCATTTGTTATCAGATTTGTTGCCCTTGGCCCACCATATGATTTTTTCCAAAGTAATGAGTATTTAAAATATTTGGGTCTTTTTCTGATTTCTGTTCTCTATCATCTTGGTACTGATTAAGTTTCCCTGGAATCTATCAGATTATCACAGTTATATACATGTATGCATGTCTATGATGGTTGAGATTTTGCCTCTCAATCAGAGAGTAGTGTGTTGTAAGTGGACTGTACAATTGTACCTATGCATTACTTGTGTACTTGGGCAATTTAGGAATGTGTTTGTTTTCTTCTGGTAGGCTCCACTGCTTGTCTCATACTTCCAGAATGGTTGGAGGTTGCCAACTATTTTGAGCCGTGGAAGGGAGCTGTAAAATGTGCTCCCTTTCTTCTCATCTTTGCATGGGACTTGTTTCATTGCTCTCCATCAGCAGCATGAAAGGAGTTTGCTTGGTCATGCCCTTTTTGGAGAATGACATCTTATGGCATGACTATTCATTTTTAGCTGGTCCATTCTTATTGAACTTTATGGCAGCTTGCTGCAAGTTTGACAGATTCTGTTGATTTACAGTTTCAGTTACACTTCAGTACTCCTTTCTTCTCATAAGATTGGTAGGGTAAGATTGCACTTACAACCGTATCTATCAAATTGCACCCATTGGCACATACTGAAAATTAGCTTGTCTAGTACCTGCATCTTCTATTACCTGAATCTTTTATCTATAACTTGTTTGCAGCTTTCGTTCTGTATATTTATTTTACTATAGTAATCAGTATTGGCGTCCTCCTGCTTATATGTTTGCAGGCACCTATTATCACAATGTAAAACATGCGACGAGAGAACTGCTTTTGTTCGAAGACTACACGTGACTTTTTCCATTTTCATGAGTAACTGAATGAAAAATACATCTATTGTTGACATGGCTCTTTTTTTGGTTAGCTTAAATTGCTTGTGAGAAGAGAATTTCTATTTCCTCCAATTATCTCCCTTGTTCCGTAGACCTGGAGGAATGTGCGAAACGCTTGCTCTAAGGGTAACAATTCGACGCTTTTTGCTTCTTAAGATAAGTTCAAGGAAAAGAGAGTACTCTATATACACTTCAGCTTCTATTAGTTGTCTATCTGAATACCTTCCTACATAGCTCTTTTTTTCGTGACGAAGTATGTTTACCTTCTTACACAGCTCCACATTTTCATGGTGAATGAGGTTTCCCTGCAACAAATTCCATCAAATTAAGCTAGCAAAGGTGAAACTGTTCGAGAATAAAGCACTTTTAGCGGCCAAGTTATTAGAATAGACCTTTCGGTTAAGTTCTTGAATTTCATCAATCAATGTTTGGTCCTACAAAATTAGAAGTGCTAGGATAATCCAGCTGTGGATGTATGTAACAGATCATCAGATAACTATTTGCATAGGGTATGGAAGTTTCAGACCTTTCTTGAACGAGCACCTTTAAGACTCATTTCCAGTTGGTTTTTCCAAATTCTGTAATTCATTGACATTTAAACCAGACAGCTTTTCTCCCATGTAACAGTCAAGAGCAAATATAGTATGAATTTGCATACCCTTCCATTATTTATTATACACAACAGAGGCGCATCTGTGAGATAATAGTGGCTGCTTATTATTTCAAGTTTTAGTTGGTTAAATCTTCAAAGCCTGCAAGAAGTTTGTCACTATCTTTAGCCCAAAATCTGGTCTACTTAAGGATGAACTCTACATATTAAGGCGAGCCGATTTTTGGCTTGCTCATATTGGTCAATTTCCCATTTTTTGTTCCTCGCGTAGGTGGGTTTGACTGGAAATGTGATGTGGTACTTAGTCCCAATGCATTTGCATGGCATGTAAATTACAGTCATGACTATTTTTGTTGTCATTGTCATGTTTCACCACTTTTTGACTCACGTAATTACTTTTAGTCTTTGTTGAAGCCAAAAGACTGTCCACGTGGCTTACTTTACTGAATTGATTAGGAAATTTTTCTTCATGCTCACTTTTGGTCTAGTTTCTGTTTAATTGATATCATGTCATTAAAGGCAATTAGAAGCTTTTTGCATTGACTATATTTCAATGATGTTTTTTTTCCCTCTTAATGACTTCCTTTTAATCAGTGGGGTTCTTGTTTTGCAGTTTTTTACTACTATTTTTTTGGTTGTTTGTAAGAACTTCAGTATTACATGAGAGGGAACGGGTCAGGATGTCGGGATTGAGATCCCACTATGAAAGTGGAAGTTGGAGACCCGACCACTCTTGGCCCTATTTTTGAACTGAAGTAGCAAACTATTTAACTCGGATATCTCAAGCTAGGCAAGATGCGATAAGGTTTTGCTGGTAATTGAGAATTTATGCTGAGGAGTTGGACTTCAGGGTTTGGTTTTGGTATTCAGCATGGCCGCTCGGTCATAACTTAGGTGCAATGTTGCTGTTTCAGATGTCTGATGTGTTATTGACTCTGTTGATCAAGAAAAATACATACAGGATGAGTCTAAAGTAACCTTTCAGATGTTTGACTATGACTTTGTTGATGAAGAAAAATACACACAAGATGAGAACTAGGTCTAAAGTTACCGCTGCATGATGAACAAACAAATGTTGGCCCTTCAGTGTGCTTGTCAATCACATGAAAACATTACGAGCAAATAACACACATTGACACATTTTTTCTTCTCATGTAATTACTATAGAAGTTTTGACTCATTTTTTTCTCGATAGGAATTTGTTATTGGAGATGTTGACTTGAGTGTCCTTTCTCACGATTGCTTGATATACCTTACCTATAACAAAATTAATTTTGCAAAAACTGTTCAAGTGCGTGGTGGGATGTGGTTGTTTACATTGTGGCCTTATAGGTATCGAAATGAAAAGGGACAATGATATCTCCAGTTACAGATAAAGATCATAGCATCAAGATTTACCGGTGACTCTCTTGCAGGTTCTGCAGTTGTTGCCTCAGCATTGCTGCCTCCCTTTGCCAGAACTATCAAGTGCAAAATGTGGATTCAATGTTAACCTCAGATACTCAATCAACATGTCTAGGACTCTAGATTGATTTGATGAGCTGTTCTTAGGTTGAAACAGGTACACATTGTCTTTAATATAAGTAGATGCATCTAAAAGACAGTGCATTCCACGAAGTGCGTAATTAATGTCAAATTGTGAATTAATAGAAGTGAGCATGCACGTGGATGAATTTAGGAATGAGTTGCATGCTTTTATGCAAATCTGAATCGTTTGATGAGCCTCAAATTATGTGTCAGTCCGTGTGAGCATGCATGTGGGTGGATGGGTAAATAAGGTCTAACCTTTTACGGAAATCTGAGTTGTTTACAACTAATATCATGCGATAGTGCTCCAATATACTTGTAAATTGTAATAGGTTTGAACTACTTTACCGATAGTATGTTTTGTTCTCTCTTTGAATGGTAGAGTATGTTGTTCAGAATTGTTTTATGAAGTTATGAACGGCTATAATAGCCACACATTGTCCTATAAGAGGTAGTCTACAGTGTTGCAGACCAGCTTATATGATGATCTTTTAACCCTGTGATGACTTCGAGCAGCTTGTATGATGTTAAAATCTAGCGGCGTCGTATTCAGTTGGTAATTGTGATGTTCTATCATATCTAAAGAAAGAACTCATCTTTGTTTGAAATCTTTCATAATGGACTCAAAGGATCAGTATGTAAGTAGTGACTTCTAGGGAAAAAGTGCACACATTGTTGATGGGGTTGTCATTAAATATATCTGTACTATTGTAGAATAAGGAACTTTCACTTAGATGATATCTGAATGAAAAGCTTCTATAATAGGTGAGATGGTCCTGCTAAGAGGACCTTGATGTCTTATTTCTAGTTAGAAATCTATTGTATTCTGTTGTCATCTATTACGTGAGATTATCATCAGTCTTCCTGATAAGAGCTCCTTAGGATCATAAAACATATGTTGAGGGCTTATTATAAGTCAGTCTTAATTCCAGAAAATGGTAACTCATGTATCATTTCTTGTCAGTTTGTGAATTACATAGAGGATTCTAGGTTGTTCAAAAAGAGGTTCTATTGATTGTTTGTTTCACAGTAGAAGTTTTGCCCTGTGTGATGGCAACTTTGATCTGCTGGAGCAAGTTCATGTCATGGGAAGTATTCTCCAAATAAGAAAAAAGCAATGGAAAACTTCCTATCTGTTGCCTCTCCCAAAACCTACTATTAAGGAGGAGCCTTATGTCGCGGGTACGAGTCGTACAACCTTTTTATTTGAAATTGCTACCACAGGTTTGAGGACTCAAACTACTACTGAAGTAATTGTGAGTATGCGGAGCGGTCAATCTTGACACAAAAAAGTGAAGAACCATTGCAGTGACATTTGGATATTGGTTGAGGTGTGCAAGCCTTTATAGTGCCTGGTGAATAGTTTGACAATTAGAAGAATTCTAGTTTTGCATTTTTTTATTTGCAATCAAACAAGGGAAGTAGAGCTCCTAACAGAGTTTCATCTCACCCACAACATTGTTGGTAGCTACAAGTTTCATCGCACCATGACACATCTTAGACCAACCATGGGTTGCATACTGACATATTTTTTCTGGCCTACAAGTCATCATTATAGCTTGAAAACCTCTTTTTGAAACTTCAACCATGACAATCGCTCTTTCATGCCTCATGGACACGTGTACCTTCACACTTGAAAATTATGATAATATGGGTTGCATGCTTACACACACCATTGGAGTTGCATTTTTTTATGGCCACAATATTTCGAACCATTAACAAAGGCAAATAGGCAATAAGTAGACTTTTATCTGCCCTCAAGCTGATTCATAACCAAAAGACTTTCTGCATGATTCGGTGGTATCTAGTTATTGAGAAGCACAAACATGTCGGGTTGCATACTTGTGTATGCCATGTGTCAGACCCAAACACGGCCAAATACTCTCCGAATACGTGTCGGACATGCCTAAATTCCTATCCAATATTTCGTTATATCTCCTAGTCGGACAAGTTGCAGACACTCTTGGTGACGCTGGAAAAATTTGTGAAACACATTTAAGACACATTCGGGACATTCTTGGGACACGCTAAGTTCACATTAGGTGTTTAAAATGTGAATTTCAAAAGTAGGCATAGAGTCAACATTTCCATGGGTGTTTAGTTCAAGAACTCTCATATAGTAACCGTTTATTTAAATCTTTATAATGTTATTCCCATAGTGGGTTTTATTCTAATCTAGTACCAATAATATTTTGATCTTTTATTCGACGTGGCCACAACATTTCCCCATCCTAATTTGTGAAGGTATCGTGTCATGTTTGTCTGTGTCCCGTTATTTGTGTTGTGCCTATCTGTTGTGTCACGATGGGTTCCTATTGTATTGTGTTGTGTCGTATTTATTAGTCTAGTTATTTAGCCATTCTTTCCTTTGGAAATAGATTTAAGGCGTTACATTTGCCTTTGCAAGTAGTGAGTAAATGTTTATCTGTGACCTTGGAGCTCTAGTTTTGTTCGAACTAATAGTGTGGTGATAAATCTTTTCCAACTTTTGTTGACACATGTACCAAAATGATTTGGTTGAACAATTGGTAGAACACTTCACATCATAAAAAAAAAGAAAAAGACCAGTATTTTAAAATGTTGTCTCAATGCTACGTTCGTGTGACCTGGATAAGTGAAATTTTATCATTGGGTTTAAAGAGAATATGTGACTTAGGTTTAGATTCGTAGTATTCTAGTTTCCTACATACATGATTACTTGGAGAGAAACTTGTTTTCGGCTGTGTTGTAAACAAGTGTTTACAGCACTCAATCGTGACCGTCCAAAACTGTTCTAGACGGTCTAGATGTTAATGAAGCTTTTCCGGGGAAGAGTTAAACTTTTCCCCGGAAAAGTTTCATTAAAATCCGGACCGTCCAGAACACTTTTGGACGTGGTTGGTGTATAAACAACCTGTTTACAGCACAACCGGAAACAAGGCAATCTCTTACTTGGATGGGTAAACTTAGTTTCCAATGTGAACCATTCTATACTCAATACAAAATCCAATCTGATTACTTAGGAAAAATAAAGTCAGTTAACTCATGCACTAGTCTACATTTGAGATGGATTTGGCTCTTTAATTTTCCTCGCATTCAAAACTCTAATTGTGAAATCTCAACGTTGGCATCCATATGTATTACTATTACGTTTACATTTTGTATTTGCATTTATAGAGTCCTTTTTTCTCCAAATGGCTCCAAAGAGGCATTGCCTAAGTTTAATGAACACCATGTAATTGAAAAGACAGTGTTGTACAATCCACTGTTGAAACTAATATATGCATCCTCAATGGAAATATGATAAATACTTTTTTAGTGTGGTTTTGTTAGCATGTCAATAAGTGTGTAAACTATTGAGAGAATGTGAAGTGACTTCACTTCATTGTTGCTAGAACAAGGATCACAAACCTCTATAGTCAACAATGCTAAACAACCAAGTGATTACTTGTTCCCCCACCTTGCATGTAAGATTCTTTAAAAACGGTGTGAATATTTCTAATCAAGTATTGATGGTGTAAGAATCTTCCATAGGATGTAATCTTAATTCTTAAAATAAGCCACCTTGGATCAAGACACAGTGACCAAATCCCCTTTTGGGTCAAGAGTCAACAAACTCTTATAAATAGCTTCACTGGAAAACATATTTGCTAAGAGGACATAACCCTATAAAAGCTGAACGACACCTGCAAATACATATTGTTTATTATACATGGTTGGGATTGGTAGGTCTTATCATGGTCCCCTAAATCATAAACCGTCATAAATTGACCCAATTTTGTATATGCTAGTACGTACCCAGTCCCCTCGCATGTGACTCTTTCTTGCACATGGAGAGACAAACATGTTAATTTAAAGTGTGCGCACAAACACAAACACAAGCACAATAGAGTACAGAATGACAGTTAACAAAGTGACTACTTGAACCCATATCACTTGTGACAACAGAGAGAACTAATCCCTGTTAGATAACTAATTGTTGGAACTTTATGTATTGATATTAAGCCTAACAAAGTATATCAAACTAAAAAGGATCAAGGAACTTCCACATGTATTTGAACATTATGGGTACCTAAGGGAAACAAGCAAATGTATGTATCCGTATATTTGAGATACTTATCAGTGAAGTGATAATGAGATAGGCCACAGAGAGAGTAGTGGACAATAGATTGGATGAATTTAGAGAACCCAAACCCAAAATTTGGCAGGTGTTTGGCATTAAGGTTATGTCTTTTTGGGACCCTATGTTTGGGATGTCTTAAAGTTTAAACTGTTTTTGTTTGTGCTTATTTCATCTTTTTTGGAATTTTTTTGATTGTTAGGGTCATTACGTTTTTATTTTTTCAGTCTTGATGAGAGATATTGGAAAATATGAAACCAATTTGAAAAGTTTAGAAAGTAAAATAATAAGGGCTTATTCGGTTTGGGTTTTAAAGGAGGTTTTAAAGTATAATGAGTAAGGAGAGAAAGATAGAGAAAATTTATTGAAGACTGTGCGCAGAAATTTTAAGTATCCCAAACGAACAAGCCCTAAGTGAAAATGAGCTAGAGGAATTGGAAAAGTATGAAAGTATTAACTAACTTTGAAAAATGTTTCATGAAGAAGACATCAAGTCAAAATTTCGAGCTTATTTTTGTGCATATTGATTTTTTAAAAAGTTTGCTCCATATTTATAACTGTTTCGATCCTCTTGTTGAAAGGTATCAATAATCCTAAAAATGTTGATAAACGCTATAAAAGAGTTCACTAAAATGAAATAAAGTCCAAAAAAGTCAAAAAGTTTAGACGTAGCAAACACATGCTAGTAGAATTACTGTTCTTCAATGTACCATGGAATTTGATCTACTTATTTTGTAATTTACTCTATCTTTGTGACAACTGCAACTTAAGTAGCACATAGACACGTGACACCTAGAGTTCGACATGTGAATTTTCAAATAGAGGACATGTTACATTGTGGCCATCAAAAATGTACTTTTGCAATTTTATTGTTAAAGCATCAAACTCAAAACGAAATCGCAATGAGTGCAAAGGCTGCCCATGCTCATGTAATAGGTTTGAAAGAAATGTGGGACAAACTCTAACTCCCCTTCACATGCGACCTTACCCGCATGTGGAGAGGGAAGGGATCACTACTATGTTAAAACTTAAACAATCCAACTGAAAATCAATTGGTGAGAGGCAGCTAATGCTGATACTAGTTTTGAAGGCTATAATTTATCGATGTCGGAGAAGCTCTAATATTTATTATACATGGGATGTTAATGTAGAACTCATAAACAATACCAAAATAAGGCTGTAATTGTTATAGTAACATATGTGGCTTAGTTCACGTTTGTCAATATGCCATTCAAATTTGTCAGGGCTTCATCCGCATTAGAGTTCTGCCATAAAGTGTTTCATCTTTCGCATGTGTCATCATCATGTTCTATCAACTATTGTCAATCACACAAAAACAAGATTGCCGTAATCTTTAACTAGACTCTAGGTAGTGTCAGAGTGCCAGTGTATGAAACTTTTATATCACACCCAACAAGGTATGTGTGCTTCATACTACAACTTGTTAGATTGAAAACAGAACTTCTGGGAGGGCTCCTGCTTTGGTTTATATGTTTGTTGACGGTTGGGTGGGGGAGCTAATGATGTGTCTTTGGGATTATGTTATCTGAGGTTTGTCATAATATCTATCTTTCTGTCTTCTTGCCCATATGCCATCTAGACCTGTTCATAATGGCCCTACAAATGGATGATATCCTTAATTGATGTTACACGGTCTTGTATAGAACTCAACCCCAAAAGCTAGCTATTGAAGTGAGGGTGTCCGCATGCTTATATACTCCATATTATGTTGGTACCGAGGCAATGTGGGACTCTGCTTCTCAATTGAAGCATTAGGATGGCCCTACAAATGCCATAGTGATGCTATAGCTGTAAATTCATCAGAACAGGAGATGATGACTTTCCCTGCTAGCTCATCCTATTCCTTTCATAATATTTGGCATCTGGTTTATATTTCTCAGTCTATTTGCTTGGCTTAGAGTAGAATTACAGAAGTTACACATGATAGTAGATTTTAACCACCAGAAGACTATTACGCAAAGGTATTTCCCTGAAATCCAGCTTAGACTCCATCACAGTACTCCTTGTAACTTATCTCCTGCGTTAACACGAATATTAAATCTTTTTGGAGCTGTCTGGTTAAAACTTTAAATTCATTGTTTCTCGTTCTCTTTGGATTGCAATTTGCAACTTTTTTCCCCATTTGGTACCCCTGGTCTTCATTTGTCTCTTTTTGCTTTGTCATTGACACTTGCATTCACACTCCACTAAAAAAGCAGGGCGACATGTCAAACCAAGGAATTTTGGTTCCACCACAATCATAATCTATGGGTGGGAAGTATCATTTGGAAGACTATTTTCATCAGTTGGCTGGTCATCCCTATTGAGATAAAATGCATCCACAAAAGATTGTGAAACAAACGAGGATAGGAAGTATGCAAAAGTATCGCTGGTTGCTTTGAAACCTGCAAGTCTTTTTTTAACTCTATTTGCATGTGCTCCAGGGTGAAATGATAACAAATGACATACAGTAGACATAAATCGATGTAGTCATTTTGTTATACAAAGGGACATGCATCTCGCCCTATTTCCCTCAATTTTGCTGCCTTCTACTGCGAATGACAGATGAAGGTGGCATGGTTCTCATTGGGCTAGATCATAATGCCAAATGGAGATTGGTGGATTCTTTTTTCTTATGAGGTATTTTCTTGATCGACATTTTCTTATGTGGGTTAGCATGTAAGATATTACAAATATGCATGTAGGATGGAAATATGGCCTATGTCCTTAACATTGACTGCTTGGCTCACAGAAATCTTAAGTTTTGGCTTCCAGAGGATTCGTTCAGACCCTTAAACTGAGCAGTGAGAAGCATGTTGCTCAGTCTGTGTAGTGGGGAAGGGGGAAGGACGTTTCCGGAATAGTTCTCCATTGTCATAGTGATTCTTTCTGCAGATCTCCTCAAGACTCTGTAAGTTTCTACTTTCAGTTCTCCATGACTAAATACATGTTGCATGACTGTGGATGTTGGTAACATTGTTGATCATTTCGATGGCTTTTGTTAGAGGTGTTGGTCACTCCATATTAGAATTCAAGTTGTCCAAATTATGAATAGAACGTGATTTGACTGTATCTGATCAGCCATGAGTTGGATTTTGTACTCGTCTAGTTGAAAATCCTCTTCTTATGAACCAAAATAAGTTGGGATACTTTCTAAATGCCTTTAAATATGGCAGAATTTTATTTAGCTGCTGTTTTTTCATTCTTGAATGACCCTTTCTAATCTCATGTCTCAAGATATCTAATAGTTCAATACTCATGGTGAAAATTCTGAAGGCTTCAGATTGTCTTTACCTTTGGTTTCTTTACTGTTGCTCTGTTAGTGGAGTAATAGTATAGTGTTCCCGGAACATCTCACACCTTTTGTAGAAATTCTCCCAGAACAAATCAATTATTTCTTTCTTACTTGGATTATCTCCTAAAATACCATGTCATGCCCGTCAACATATCCATACTTGGTAATTTCTTGATCATGATGTTTCCTTTGTATCTTCTATTTATCTCGTGTAAGAATGTAACCCATTCTTTTCAATAGTAGGGGCTAGGTGTCCATCTTCTCCTCTTTTTTCCTTACAAGAAAAGCACATGGCTCCCTGCTATTGAGCACGTGCGTGGCGAATGTGGTGCCAGAAACACTAAGGCCAAGTTCGTTTTGAGGGAGGTTTTTTAGAATAATGAGTAGAGAGAGATAGAGAAAATATATTGGAGACCGTGCCCATGGGTTTTGAGACCCTAAAACGGACAAGGTCTTACTGTCTCCTCCTCCTCCTAGAGGCATGCAATAGGAACATGAGCGGAAGCTACTAGGAGTATGATTGTATGCGAAAAATGGGGAGTTCTAATCGGAAATGGGAATAACGTAGAAGTAAATACTGCCAAGTGATTATAGAGTTGCTGCTTGACGAACCTGTTAAAGCATCCACTTCAAAACCAATTGGCAATGAGAGGAGAGGCCGCCCAGGTTCATATGCTAGTTTTCAAGGTGATAATTAATCGATGTGGGACAATTTCCAACAGGACCTTACCATTAATTCCTGTTCTAGCCATTCCCATTGCTCCACGCTCCTGTTGAAACACATCACCAGCGTCTTGACCTTTTGACCTCTTAATAAGGTAGTCGGTAGGAGAAGAAATTCCCCTGCATGGTGGTATTAGCATTTCCACGTTGAGGAAAACTTTCCAACTTTATGGGAAACTGTGGGTGCTTCACTTCTTTATATCAGTAGTATCACTCAATATATATTTATCTACAACATAAGTAGATTCAATGCTCATTCCATTATATTGCTGTTGCGCTTTTCTCTGTTTCGTCTCTTTTGGAAGATTCCTGTATTAATATGTCAAAAGACAAGCGAACTATCTTTTAATGGATTTGCTTACCCTTGCTGCTTTTAGATGCTTCCTCTTCAGATCACATGCACTGATTTTTTGGGTTCGTTTTTGTCCCGCTGCAATTTTCAAACTTGACGTTATGTCTTTCCTGGTCCATTTGATATCAAACTTTGAGTAGGTTCAAAGGAGATGTGCTTTTTTCCAGAATCTATGCTTCCTTCACTGTCCTCAAATTTTCTCTTTATGCTGAACAACAAAGATCTGTTGATAAATTGAAATAAAGAGAGACTAGGGGAAGGGAAGAAGAGATCAGAAGCCGAAGAATCTGATCAAAGGAAGGAGAAGAAGGAAGAAAGAGGAATCTGGAGAGAGAAAAGATAAAAGGTGCAATCCTTTCAATAATCTTATGCCAAAATAATGTAGGATTTGCGCTGCATTCTACCGAACATATGCATATACTATCTGACAAGTAAACCCAAAAGAATTATTGCACTAAACCTCCTAAATGAAGCGAGAGTTCTGAAAAGCTAGGGGAGTACATTAACGCGTTAGGGACACACTCTTCTTGGAGGAATCTCCAAGATTGATATCCATCTGTTCATGTCATAGATTTGTGTGCCACATAAGCAACGCTTTGGGCATTTGCAATTTAAATTTCTTGTCGGACTTTGAATTTGACTTGGCTATCAAGATACCTCACAACTCTACCCAAGGAAGAAATAATTAGAGACATATTTTAGTATAGTAGCAGATGTACGAAGCTTTTCAGCTAGATAAAAATCTAGGGATTACCATTTTCCTTATGGCACTGTGGACTAATAGAACTATCTTGTGCTGCTGCGACAAATGCTTATGCTGTATACTTGGGGAAGCTGGTCAAAATTACTATTATAGATAAATTTAAGAAGTTACCCCAGAAGTCCTATCAAATTACTGTTCACTTCCAAAAACAAATATTTATTTTAGTTGGCATTCGGTAGATATGTCTCTTGATCTGCTGTAATCAAACAAATTGCCACCTCCAATCTGCTTGTTTGTACTGATTTCAGATCAGACATTTACATACAACACCCCTACATAAATGCTTGCTGTGGTTGAAAGTGTCAGATTGTAGTTTGACAAAATCTGAACTTATACAATGTTGGAAAAGGGTTTTTGTCCATCTATCCTTTGTGATTTTTGTTCCTATCATTGTACTTGAAAATGGAAATGAATTACTTAATTGTGCCCATGATAATTCCCTAAATGTGCCATGCCCATATCTCCATCTAATATACTTCAATGTAGAGACAGGGATGATAGATATGGGGAGACAGAGGGAAGGGATGGGGTAACCAACACCCTATTTTTGCAGCATGACAATTCGCATCTTGGCCATTGATCAAATGGACTTTAAGTTTGACCAACTGTATCATCTATCTACTCAACCCATGAGCAAGTGGCACTCCAATGGAACCTGTCTCCTCTTTAGCATTCAAAATTTTCATTTGAATAATTGCTACTACCAAGTTCCGTACCAACGATTGCTGCACTCAAGGTTGCACCTAAGTTTTGCAACGACCTCTCTTCTGCCCTCCTAGGCTCCTACCTAGTAGGACCTGTCAGTTTACCTAATGGTAGTGTACGTGCACACTTAAAAATGATCAGTTTTTGGAGCTATTTGATTTGGCACTCAGCCGATTTTGGCTTTCATTGCCATAATCTTGCTGCCTTAATCTTCCAATACCATTTATGGGGTTCTAGGTTAGTTTCTCAGTTGGGCATTGAAACCTGGCCACTGGTTATCCTGCTATACCTATTTTGCTTATCGAAAGTCGCCCACTTGGAGCTCTTGATTCGGTGGCATGGCTCGAGAAGTCGCTCTTCAATTGAGACCATATAGTAAAGTACCCGCTTCAATTAATAGATTACAAAGAATAGGTTCCTTACCCTTGTCCGTTCCTGTTTTGGACAGAGTCATGGAATAGGTCTACTAATTCTTTGAATTTGAGTAAGAGGGATGTTGAACTAAGAAGTGGGCTCTAGAAGCTAAAAATGTTTGTAGTTTGTACTATTTTTGATATCCCAATTTGGCTACGTAAATATTTAAGTCCCACCTTGGGGCGATTCCTAATGGTGAAACAGTTTTCTTATGCTTGGATCAAAGCATGAAAATCCAATGAAATCTGTGGAACTCTTGAGGAACGAAGATACCCTTGGAGGTGTGTTTAGAGTGCCTGTGCGTACACTTAGGAAGGTCAAACCCACAGAGCTAGGGTCTGCCCCCAGAAGAAGTACCGGCCACTACTTTGGAAGTAACGGCCACCACATAGATGGAGTGGTCACCTATGTAGCACCGACACTCCAAAAGGGCGCCGTGTCCACGTATTGGACACGGGGACACGGCGGGGACACGCGGGGAAACGTATTGGACACGCCACGTGGCGTGTCCAATAATTTTTATTATTTTTTGATAGGGGACACGGCTGGGGACACAGCGGGGGACACGGCTGGGGTCAAAATGTAATATTTTTTAAAATTTTGGGGGTTAATATGAAATTATTCAAAATATTTGGGTTAAACTGTAATTTTTCCTTTTAAAAAAAGTTATACAATTTGTGAACTTATTCATATACAATGGTTCATAATTTATATATATATATATATGTAAATATATTTATTTATTATTTATTTATATACGTGGCGTGTCCCCCGCCGTGTCTGTATTACCATTTTTTTAGAATTGCCGTGTCCCGTGTCCGTGTCCGTATCCGTGTCTGTGTCCGTGCTACACAGGTGGTCACTACTCTAGAAGTAACAACCGCCACACTTGGTCTCGGGTTCAAAACTAGGCTTGTCAGTTTGTTTTCCATCCCAAAAACGGCTGTTGTTTCTTCTTATCCAGCAAAACCTTCCATATCCCAAATATGCTTGGAAGTGTTCAAATCCGATCCAAGCTCTTTCGTATTTATCCTTCACACTTGCCCAACACTTCTCAACCTCATTAGGATAGAGTTTTAGCCCTGATTAAATTCGATTTTTGTATTCAATTTAATTCATAGGATTTATCCTAACCTTTATCTCCTAAACTCTAAAATTAGAGCTCAATCCAATGAAATTGATATGCTCATATTGTCTTTGAGCCATATACACACTAACACATATGAGAGCACAAAAGTCTAGTGATTTCATGAACATTAGAAAAACACAGAGAGTACTCAAAAACCTTATAACATTCAAAGAGTTCAATAGTGTTCTTGGATTTTTCCACCTATAACCTATAAAGGCTCGGAAACCAAAGTGTTGCATATTAGCAACCGAGGGATCAAGGTGGGATGTTCACTTAGTCCCTAGGCTAAACATATTTGATTTCCTATTGGCAAACCCTCTTTGTTACTATTTATTTTTGTGCAAGAAGACAGGAAACATACCTCTCAGATGAATGAAACGAGGGATTCGCCTGTACTCCCTCAATAGGAATACGTTTTACTAATGAAAAAAAAGACAAATAGCATGGGGGGGACATTAGGCCGTAGAAGAAAGTCCTTGGTACGAAATAAATCTTTTTTACGTTTCAACCAGAAACAGAAGACAGGGCATCTATTGAAAGGAAGGTAAAGAGAAACGGTGGCCACTATAGCTTGTGGCGGCCATGAGATAGTTGTAGGAATGCATGTTGCGCAACTAGCAGCCGTGAGTTAGTGCCGGTCGCCAGTCCTTTCGCTTTTTTGTTTATTTTATATTCAATGCATGCTTCCTTCCCCAACTCCCGATTAACTATTTATTTCCCATTCTCATACATCTCACTATTTTAATGACTAAAACCAACTATTTGCGAGACCAAAGAAATATTTTCAAGAACCTTATGTCAAACAACTAAAGAAGAACCTTTGGGTTGGGTTGAGAGGGGTGTACCTTCCCTCCCAGATTCAGAATTTCTCTTTGGTTTCTTGGTTCCTAAAACCACGTGGGGACTCTCAACGATAAAGTACGCTGCAATGGGCACTTCCAAATAAATGCGCCACAGTGGTCATCACTGATATGACACACTGGAATGGTGTCGAGATATTGTAAAACAGATATTGGCCATCTTGTGTGGGAAGCCACCACACAATGGGCCGATATCCAAACTATTTTGTTTTGAAGCTACAAATAAATCGAGAGAAATAATTTTCAGGTTTTTTTTGCACCGTTCAAAATATCTTATCGAGATCTATCAAATAAGATCCATATCTTAGTAGCACAAAGAGGGAGCAAGGGTGTGGGGCGGAAGCGGGAGCGAGTGCAGGCACCTAGAAGCTCTTAAGGTTGGGAGCGCCTAAGGAGCGTATATAGATTATATATAAATATGTATATAAAATATCTTTAAATACTTGACCATTGAAGGAAAACTAATACGTATTGAGAATTTTCCCGATCTTAAATGTTAATTATTGGAAGTAAGATATTTTCAATTTGCAAAACTTATTGGCTGATACAATTTTGATATTCTTATTTCCACAATGGCATAACTCCCTTAAAAGTAAGAGAATAATTACCTTAACAACCTGATAAGCTCCCATCTTGGGAGTGGTGCCGATTCGAGCTCCCATCTTGGGAGTGCACCCATTTTAGAATGATCCTGCTATTAAGATCCATATTGTGCGAAACATAATTTCAGTAAGTACATTATTTTAAAGCTTAAAAATTGCACATAGTTTTGTGGGTGACCAACTTTTTGAGACAGAGGGAGTTTTGAAATGTGCTTGAAGTCTAAAGGGGTGGAGGGAAAAAATGTTATTTTCTCTCAATCATGTTCAATAGTAGACTTGTTCTTTTCTAGCTAATGTGAGTTATTTTACCCATGTCATATATTCTAGACAATGGTACTGGAGGAAAGTTCGAAGGGTTCATCTAGAAAAAATATGTTTTTTTCTCTCAATCATGTTAAATAGTAGACTTGTTCTTTTCTAGCTAATGTGAGTTATTTTACCCATGTCAAATATTCTAGACAATGGTACTGGAGGAAAGTTCGAAGAGTTCATCTATAATCACCAACATATGTTGGTGCATCTAGAGCGTCATATTAGCTTTCATTACCTTAGTTGCGCGATGCGGAAACGGGAGTATGTAGAAGATCCTAAGTTGGGAGCCCAAAAGGAGCGTGTATATGCTGATTTAATCAATATAAATAGCGAGAAAAGAAGGCCCAATAAAGTTTATATCAACTTTTTGAACTAAAGACATCGATAAGTAAAATATGAGACGACAGTTCTAAATCTCTCATACTTCGCTCTTTTTCTTCGTCCTTGCATATGTTTGAAAAGAGAAGTCCAAATTTCTTCCTTGAGATTAGTGTGGAAGCTCCCATCCAATTTTGGATTGCGCACTTGTCTCGATGGTAGCGAGACAGGAGCGCTCTCCTTACTCAGGAGTGCAAATTCAAGCTCCCGTCTTGGGAGTGCACCCACTTTGGAAGCTCCCTGCAACTAAGTTCATTACTAATAATGAGAAATTTAAAAATGTGTTTGCCACTTTGGCACATGAGACATTCTTAGGGTCCAAGCTCAAATGGTAAGAACTAAAATGGAGTAAATGTTATTGATGTTTGCTTAGTAAATGGTCCTTGGTAACTTTTGCTGCTTTTGGAACATTAAGCCTATTATTCTCATATATTTTTGTACATAGTTGAGGCTAGTCCAAGTAGGACGTTTGGGTTTGCTTTTCCCAATTCTTTTGTAATCGTAGAATCTGGATTAATTGTCGCTATATTCATATAAGAAATATATTTTTAAGTGTTAGTTCAAATGGATTTCTTTTCTTCTTTTTTTTCGCTTTCGTAGATATTGAATTTTCATCATAGAAATGTCCATGCTGTATTTGTGTCCTAGACATTCTGGAATTACTATGTCAGCTTCGTAGGTGTTGTGTATGTGGCCCATGCATGTATTCGTGCTTCTTAATATTGATTGATTTTCAAGACCAAAGGTTTAGCCTGGCATTGGTTTCAAAGCACGATGCTTGGGTTCGAGTCAAATTTCTGCTTCCCCTTCCCCCATATTCTCGTACTGATTGTGTGTAAGGGAGAGCCTTCCCCCATTGACAACTTTCAATATCATGTTTGCCAGAGTTGGTGTTTGTCCTTCCATTTCAATTGCATGCCTAAAAAGGCTACCTTACAAATCTTGAAACCTTGATATATAGTTCTGATTAAAATAAAATCATGATAGAAAAAATGGAGATCCGGATTTGGACCCATGGCATTTTAAGAAACTCAATTCAGTTTTTGAACTTGGGGACTCAATTCTTCAAAATAGAGATTTCAAACTTCTTGCTTTATACTACTACTTTTTATGTCACCATTGCAAATAGAGGGACCTTTTTATTGTTAAAATGACTTCGAAACCAGTTCTTACATCAAATTTCATAATCGAGATCCATATGTGTGTATACTAGAACTCAAAATGAATCAACAGAGGTATTGGGGGTATTAGTAGTCAATACGAAGTATCTAATAAGAGGATTCGTGGTTCGCTTTAGTCGTTCATTGCTAGATTGTTGGCCTTATGCCAAGAATGCCCCTCGCTTTCATGCGTTTGTCTTTCCTAGCTGCGAGGATTGTTTGGTAATTCTGGTACTTGCAAGTGGTAGCTTTGTTTCTGGCTTTCCTCACGTGGTTTGCCTGCAATCTGGTACGTGCCTGCCAGGAGTTGATGAGAGTGGTCGTACTTTCTTCCTTGTGCACCAAGGATAGGCAATACAGTCATATAAAGCTCAGTTCTTTCTCAGCTAATGGCTTTAGCTGCTACCTCTTTCGTTTTATTGTTGATTGCTGTCTATCAACATCAATGAAACCCTTCTTGGAACAGGGTAAGAAATTTCTGAAATTGAAAGGAGTTTTCAAAGTTCCGATTTCACTCTTTGAAGTCCTGATTGCAGTTCTTGAATACCTGTTATGGTTTTGTTCTGATTACAGACCTTTTTCCTTTTTTATTACAGACTTTGAAGTGAAGATTGCGGTTGTGAAGAGAGTTTCTGGCTAAATCTGGGTTCACCTCTGTGATAGTCTAGGTAACTTCTCTCCCTCTCTCTGGGGTGCTTATTTACTAGAGTCCTTTCAGTTTATACTTCCTTAGGTTCCTTGTGTATTTTTCAAGCATTCCAACTGTTCGATGGAAGTTATCAACCATTAATTCCATACTCCAAAGCTACCATGGCCTATGACTTCCTTGAATTTGTTTGTAGCTACTTTGATTTCTTTGTGCAAATAGAGTTTTGGCGGAGTATTCCAGTTTCTCATCTCACTTTGTGCTCAGCATCATTACATTAAACTCCTCATAAGAACAAGGCAATCATTAGACATGGTGAAATAGACTGCGATAAATCACCTATTCTTCAACTTCCCCTTGACAACACGTGTGAGTTATGCTACGTCTAAGGCTCCTCTATCATGGGATGATGAGATTCCTAGCTTGTAAGGAAGCTTGGTGGGGAGTCCTTTCGTAGCAGCATCATTTATGATCGAAAATTGCTCAGGCAACTATGGTTTCGTGCATTTGGCACAAAGAGAGATGTACTAAAATATAGGCAGTCATCCCCAATACTTGAAAAGATTAGGTTTGATGTTAGAATTGGGGATCACAGTTTTCAAATGATTAGGTCTGGCAAGTGGCAAGTAACTTAGCCATGTATCTAGGTAAGTTCAATTGTAGTTACGTAGTGTTTCTTTCTTTTGGTGGGAGGTATGCCTCCATTGTTCTCTGCATTTGTTTCTTCTTTTAATAAAATTTGGGACTACCAAAAGTCTTATGCCTTGTTTGGATGCCAATTTGAAAAAAAAAAATTCCAACTCAAAAAACACTAATTACCCCTACTCAATCATTAATCTCATTTCTCTCTCCTCTCTCCAACCATTATTCTCATTTCTCTTTCTCTCTCTCTCTCTCTCTCTCTACTCATTATCCCTATCTCCAATTATTATCCTATTTTCTCTCTCCACTCATTACCCAAAAATCAAACTCAAAAATTTTCAAAACATCATCCAAACAAGGCATTAATATGTAGCCATCTGACTACCAATTCAGATTCATCACTTAAACCATGGTATGTCCCTCTGAAAATCCATGACCCGAACACAACCAAATGATGAGCGTTAAGGAATTCTTCAGTTTTTCAATAAAATATGTTCTGGAATATTGAAATTTCCTTGAAACTGAATCCAATAGACCGAGTACATGGATTCGTAGATCGGTCCAAATTAACTTACGAAAATGACGAAGAATTTGATTTACTTACGAATTTTTCATTTTATGGAAAGGTAAACATAAACTTAGCTTATACTTGAATTTCCTTGTCCCATCTTTCCCCTTCCATTTCACTTCACTTCCCATGCTCCGCTCCGTTTTGGTGGCAGTACATGTATTGTGTTTTGGTGTCAAAATGCTTCTTTTGGTGTAGGTAGGATGAGTACTTCCAATCAAAGAATTCTATATGGAGCACTAGACCGTGACAGTTTGGTGCTGTTACTACAGACACGATTTGTATTTGATTTAATAGAACGTAAAGTGATGTAGGGGTTTCCATCTTTCACTTCTGGTGAAAACAGGGACAGCCCTTCTTGCCTATGAGAGCCGTTTGTACTTTTTCCATTGTCATTGGATCCAAGTTTTCAACTGGAATCAATCTCCCACTCTTACACCTCACACGACACAGGTATGTATAGGTGCAAGATTACAGAGAATACAAACCGTACAACTAAGCTGGTTCACCCATCTGGCATTAGTAGCCTCCCAACCTCCATCACAATACCTGTTGGGAAAAAAAATATTTCCCCCGCTCCGATACCACTCTTATGCTCTGATAGCACGTGTCGGGATTATACTCGAACCTCACCCGCAACGGAAGCTTAACAAAAAAAAAAACCCATCACACACACAGTGACACAGAAACAAAACACACAATATACGTGGTTCTCCAAACTCGGGTACATCCATGGGAGAGAGAACAACTCCACTATAACAATGAGGATTACAACGGTGAGATACAAATATCACAGACTCACACTTGACATTTACCTCACACCCCTCTGCCTCACTGTTACAAAATACTTTGTTTCTTTCTCACTCTGAAAAACACAGTAGGAAAAATCCCTCGGCCTTAGGGGAGAACCAATCTCTCACACCCTCTATGCTCTCTGATTTTTCCACACACCTTACACAATCTGGTGGGGGAGACCCCAAAGGGGTTCCCGGTCTCTCCTCTCACACTGCTCAGTCTCTCTCTCCCACTCACACAGACTTTCTCGGCACAAGGCCCCATTTTATATCAACAGAGAAGCTTCTGGAGCCATGCTCTATCACCCATGCATTCTCAAGCCCATCATCCATGCATGCTCCACATTTATGTCTTTTTCCTTTTCTTTTCTTTTTCTTTCTTTATTACTCCTACTTTTCTTTCTTCTTTCCATGTGTGCCAGCACAAGCACAGCCGGCTAACTCATTCCAAAAAAAAGGACATTTAAAACCTGAGTCATTAAGAACCCAACAAACCACCAATTCCTTTTTGAACGGCATTTAACATGGGAAAATCCCAATACCCCACAATCAAGCTTAACTATTTCTAACATGCGTGTCCGACACCTGCTGTTGACACACTCTATGTAGCAAATTTTCCACAGTGTAATACAGATTTGGGCATGCAGTGTCTGCTAAAAAGAAGGTTTGTAGTTACGGGGTCACAGTTCCCTATTTTGTGAGCAGGCTACTCCACCATTAAATCTTCTGTGCTTGCATTCTGCATTAGTTTTTTCATCAGCCTTTTTCTAAAGGTATAGCATTATTAAATGCGTCAAATAGCTTCATCTATATGTATGAGAGCAGTTGCATTTTTCCCCGACATCCATATCAATGGTTTGTTTGCTGCCATCAAGCTGATTTAGCTCAGAGATGGGTTAAAGGGGATCTTGCTTTCTATTATAGATTACTGAAGAATCCCACACAGATTATCGAAGCACCTTCCACTATGGAAGAGGAAGAGGAACCATTACCTGAAGAGTTTGTTCTGATTGAGAAGACACACCCAGATGGATCGATTGAACAGATAATTTTTTCTTCCGGTGGAGACATAGACGTGCATGATCTTGAAGCCTTGTGTGATGAGGTAATTTTTTCCAGAACCTTATGCATGAACTGGATGAATGAATCCTTTTAAGACGTAGTCTGATGTAGTAGGTGCATGAGCCTAAAATTTGCTTGCATGCATGCTGCTGCGTAAAAACTATTTCTTGATTCCTTTACCCTTGGGTCTTTTTCTCTTCCCTTTTCTCTAATAAGGTGCACACTTTTAGTAGCTTGTAGGAAACCAGTTGATAAATTCCTTTTGTTGTCATGGTGGAACTGGTAAAGAAACATGCCTTTGGTCTTCAAAACCTTTAGTTAATGAATCCCTCTCTCTCTCTCTCTCTCTCTCTCTCTCTCTCAGCTTGCTTGCTTGCTTACTAATTTTGTTTGCTTGCATAATGCTATCAGCATTTGAAATCAGATGTTATTTCATCATGAATTAATTGGTGGCCTGGTCTTGGAGGCCACTGTCAAAAATAGCATCAGCTTTGAAAAATAGCTACATCGTAGCTGCATTACACTCCATAAGAAAGTCGCCTGGAGAAGGTACTTAAGATTGGGACCATAATATGTTATTTGCAGTAATTATTTGAGTCTGAATAGGTGTTCAGCTGAGATTTAGTTTTCCCTTGTTATAAGAAATGATGAACATCTTAGTGTACTTGGAAAGTTCCTTGGCAGAGGAAAAAGACCAAAAGAAGCTTATAGGAATGGCTCGTGCAACTTCAGATCACGCCTTCAATGCAACCATTTGGGATGTCTTAGTGGATCCCGACTATCAGTATTGTTTGTTAATTTGTGGAGACAGAAGTGCTACAAGTGTGAAGAAAATTGAAGCATCTGGTGTGAATTCTAACTTGTAATTGAAGCATCTGTTTTGAATTCTAACTTGTGCTTGTACAGTAGAGCAACATTATTGGAATTCTACAAACTTGAGCAACCCCAACAAGGAGCGACGTACAAATAATGTACCAGTCATTCAAACTGACGCCCACTGGGCATGGTTAAGAAACAATAATATGCTGTCTTCAATCGAATCTATTTACACAGTCAATGACTCAAGTACTGCCAAGATTCTTTGTCCTATTAGCACCTCTCCCACTGTGGTCTGGGATGTGGTCTTTGGGGGCCATCTTGCTACTTTCCCTAAAGTCCAATGATTCTTACGTCCTGAACAGATTCATTTGAAGTTTTGTTGATCTAGGCATGGTTTCAGTCCTTCACATAGCACACATCTTTGTCAAATGGATTAGAGAGAACATAAGAGCTCTTAGGACGTGTTGCACCTAAATACTTTGCACTCATCGAAACTAAAATTACATTCCTTGGAATTAATGTAAACTGCAAAATCACTGCCTTAAGGGTTCTTTTACAAAGGGACATTGGCAGTATTATACTCTTTGCAGATAGTCATAGCCACTATTGTTGGAGTCTTGATTGGGTAACAGTCGGGGTCCTATATGTATAATATCGGAACAATTATCTATCTCGTTCTCCAGGAGATTCTGAAGCCATGTGCTGTGTATCGTAATGTTTTTTCCTATTTATGTAGCAATTTAAGCTTGTATAAACTTCATTGATAAAGAGCACAAGAAATGTCCATGTCAACTTTGGTTCCCTTGTTGCACAGTTCCTCATAATAATAATTTTGATTTCTCCTGCTTTGTTTTTCAATTGGTTCTGTACAATGTCATTGCAGTTGTGGAATTATATCGGAATCAAGGTTTTGAACCTGACCCAGAGGGCATCAAAGGGATGTTTTGTTATCCGAAGTATTAGTTGATGCTCCAAGGCGAGGAAAGATTTGTTAATTGCAACGTTGCACGATTTATCTTGCATGATTAGACAGATGGTGGCGGTGGTTGATAGATCCAGTATGAAGCTCCTGCAAAGGATGGTGACGCTCCGGCTGCTCTTCTTGACTACATCTCTGTAAGTCCTTCTACCCAATCTCTAATTCTGTACTTGTAACCAATCTGGTTTTATATTTTTATGCATGTTACTACTTTCCTGACTAAACTAGCATTGAGGATTTGGAAGAGAATACATTGAACGTCTTGGGTAGGAAATTTGACGAATTAAGAGGAAATTTGTGAATGTATTTGATAGGGAATTGGGATTTCCACTCTGCATTTTGGTTGTCATATTCTCTGTGTCAATTTGTGATACCTTTCAATTTTATTATGATGTGAAATCTAGGTAGCAGGTTATGTAGTTTGGTCTTTAGTACTCCTAGACATCGTAGTAGTTTCATGGTCATTTTTTGGTTTGGGTGAGGTAGCCTCCTCCCCAAAGGACAAAATGTCTAGGCGAAGCTTCTCTAAGAAACGGAAAATCCCAATCAGTGCCAAAGTTAACACTATGGTAAAACTTCAATCAGCAACAAATGGTTTAAGTGAGGAGAACTTCCTTAGAGAGGGATCTCTCGGTTCTGTTTACAAAGTAGATCTTACCAATGTACAAGTAAGAATTCAAAACTTACATCTCCCTTCCAAGCTATAAAACGAGATGTAGAATTTACTGGAATCTCTCTCTCTCTCTCTCTCTCTCTCTCTCTCTCTCTCTCTCTCTCGCGAGATCTTATTCTTACCTATGGAGAATATCAATACAGTAGAGCTGTCTCACAACAAAGAAAAACAATTCTTTGAAGTGATTTGGAATGCAGCCCGGTTGAGACACCCAAACATTGTTACACTTCTAGTTTAGTGTTTAGAGCACAGACAACATCTTGTTTATGAGTATGTCAGAAATCTGACTCTAGATGATGCTTTACACTCTGATGCATATATGACTCTCTCTTGGGGCCAACGTCTCAGAATTGCTCTTGGCATAGCACGAGCTGTGGAGTAAGTACAGTGTACTCAATGCAGTGTTCATTTCATACTTAGACTTGGAGTAAGACTTGCTTGGATATTTGTGTTTTCTGAAAGCACAACAAAAAACCTAGCTTGTTTTTTGGAAAAGAGCTCAATGCATAAATTTTTTGATGTTTTCCAATTCTCATTTAAATTTTTCATAAAAAATAATAAGATATGAAAATGATCAGTGTTTATGTTTCATAAACAGTGGCAGTGAGTTTTGAAAACTGATTTGAAAACAAGCATTGGGAGAATCTATTTTCAATAAAACTGTGGAAAACAGACCAATGGCTGCTAGAAAATCCACCCAAGAGTATCCTATCAGTTGATACAACTCATTGCGCTTTTAGAATGCCGTAACGTTTCACAGTAGGGAATGTGTATACCTCCATTACTCCACATATGCTACTTATCTTGTGACTACAAGGAAGAAAAAGTTATGTGATTAATCTATGCTTTCAGCTATTTGCATTCCACGTGCTTGCCTCCTGTTGGTCACAGCAACTTACTTTGGAACACAGACCAATAGCAGCTAGAAAATCTACGAAGAGTAGGGGTGTCAAATGGGCGGGTTTGGGTAAAAATGGGTAAATTGTAAGTGGGTTGGGTCTTTAATGGGTCATTGATCCATTTAGACCCATTAATTATGAGTCTAATTACCCATACCCAACATTTATTTAAAAGCAAACCCGACCCGCCCATTAACCCAATTACCCACCACCACCACAACGCCACCGCCATGGCCACCACCACCGCTGCCACCACCACCACGACGGCCACTGCCGCCGCCGCCACCACCGCCTTCACCACGCCGCGCCACCACCACCACCACCACCATAATGCCGCCGCCACCACTACCACCACAACGCCGCCGCCACCAGGATCACCACCCCCCCCTCATCGCCGCCGCCACCACCACCACCACGACCACCGCCGCTGCCGCCGCCGCCACGACGCCACCCTCACCACCCCCACCACCGCTACCGCCACCGCCATGTCGCCACCACCACCACCACCACAACCGCGCCGCCGCCGCCACCACCACGACGCCACCACCAACACTGCAGCCACCATTGCTGCCGCCACCACCGCACCACCACCACTGGTGGCGGCGTTGTGGTGGTGGTGGCGGTGCTGTGGTGGTGGTGGCGACGGCGGCGGTGGTGGCGTGGTAGGGGGTGGGCTGCATTCATTGGGAATCTGGTAAAGAGATGAAAAATTTTCATGGGTTACTTTCATACCCATTGGGTCATTTAAGTTGACCCAATTGATATTCAATTAAGACCCAACTAATAATGGGTTAGTTGGGTTTGGACCCATTCTTACCCAACTAATAAATGGGTTGGGTTGGGTCTATTTTTTAGTTGATGGGTTTGGGTTTGTTAATGGGTCTGGGTTCAATTTGCCACCCCTAACGAAGAGTATCCTATTTTCAATAAAACTGTGGAAAACAGACCAATGGCTGCTAGAAAATCCACCAAGAGTAACTATCAGTTGATACAATTCATTGTGCTTTTAGAATGCCGTAACGTTTTAGTAGCAAACGTGTATACCTCCATTACTCCTCATATGCTACTTTTCCTGTGACTACAAGGAAGAAAAAGTAATGTGATTAATCTATTCTTTCAGCTATTTGCATTGCAAGTGCTTGCCTCCTGTTGGTGCAGCAACTTAAAAGTTGCTAACATCTTACTCGATGAAGAACTTATGCCTTGTCTCTTCGATTGTGGGCTGGCTGTTTTGAGGCCCCTCACAAGCAACAGTGTTAAACTCAAGGTACAGAATGACTAAATTCAGCTATTTTCTACAACTTAGAAGAAGAATACAACAACAATATAACCCATGTAGTTCCCAATCATTGGGGGTATGGGCGGGAGAAAATTGGAGACAGATGTAACCTTCGGCAAGTCTATAGAGTTGGAAAACTGGTTTTGAAATCATATCGGTTTTTAGGTAGTGTGGTAAGAGACAAGTCTATAGAGTTGGAAAACTGGTTTTGAAATCATTCTAATCAGAAGGTAAACTTAAACACATTTATTAATTGATCAGAAGCATAGACACAGACCACTTAAATTTGGGAAACTCTCTCCATTTATGCCAAGGCTAACAAGTATCATCCATTAACATTAGAATGGGCTTCTGAAATGGCTATCAGCAATACCAGCTACGTTGCACCTAAACACATCCAAAACGGATTTGACAATGCAAAAGGGGATATTTGCTTTGAGCTCTTAACAGGAAAGAGGCCTTTTGATGGGTATGATGCCTTTTGTTCTGTCCTTGATCTAGCTTTTTGTTCTATCATTTCCTTACTTAGCTTTTTGGCTCCCTTGATAGACCAAGGGAATAGCAATCACTGGTAAAATGAAAAAATGGGCTTCTTCCTGAAGCAATGAGTCTTTGGAAAATATGGTTGATCCAAACGTCAACAAATTACTCTCCTCCAGGGCTCTCTCTCGGTTTCCTGATATTGTCTCCCTCTGTGTCCAGGTATTACCATTTGCACTCTTAGGCCTCAGCTCTTGATATTGTACTTCCAACCCCATTTACTATAGAGCTTGTTTGGACGTTGCCTTGCATCTTTGAGAATACTTCCATCAATTAGTTTCAAATACTCCATTTTGTTGATCAATTTGGTTATTGCTGAAGAAAACAGGATATGGTGAAAGTAAGAAAATTATATCTCGAATATCTTCTTCTTCTCTTTTCCCTTCCATATTTCCACTTTCATGATCTTTCATCATATCAAGAAAAATTCTAAAAAAAAAAATCGAAGGGGGAAACACTAACAAGAATGGTTCTCCTTCTCACTGTGCTTCCTTCTCCCCAACCAACTTCAAGTTTGAAATCCAGCCTAGACTTTCTAAATGGATCTGATGTAAAAACTGACAGAACTTGATTTTAGTTGTGATTTGTATTCCTGAGATTTCACATGAGCACAGCTTGACCTGCATATGTGAATACGGAAAAATGTGTTTCGTGGAGACCACCTTTGCTTATATTGATAAGGAAAAACTGATCATTCCACCCTTTCTTTTGTGACTGCCTCTGGAATTTGTGACAGCCTAAAAAGGAATTCTGACTGCCAATGGCTGAAATAGAGGAATCACTCTCCTTTATCATGCATGAGGTCTGGACTGGGGAAACATCTGCAGCAGATAACAACGAAAGTGATCCATTCAATAGGTCCTTCCGGCTTCCGTATACACATGATCGTGGACTGCTTGAAAGAGAAGCTTAAACGGAGTGCAAATCAACTTACCTTCTATCAATAGCATCGCTTATGCTCCCTATGTTTACAAACTACGTAGTGATCAATCCCTATTTTGGTTATGATGCTTCCTACGCAAAAACCATTCATATAAACGGAACAAAGCACATTTCTACGCATTCAATTCAATGGCCAATGAGCACAAAACGACGTGCATTGCACGTCGCATTAACACTAGTTATTGTTAAAATGATTTCGAAGCCAGTTCTTCTTACATCAAATTTCATAATCGAGATCCATATGTTTGTATACTAGAACTCAAAAAAAATCAACAGAGAGGTATTGGGGCTATTAGTAGTATATCAATACACTTGTAATAAAAGAGCCAACTCTGCCTTGCCAAGCCACGTGATGAAATTACCAAATTGCCCTCCTAAACGTTGTTTTGCAAGTTGTTCTTGCATGTGTTGAGTTGGGGGTAGTTTAGGTATTGCATGTTTTCCTTATTTCACTCAATTACCGTGTACTTCCTTAGTCGTCCCTAGATTTCTGGCTGATTTCCTGGATTTCCTACTGGATTTGCTGGATTTTGTGTGGCTCGACAAAAGCTATTGATCAAAGAAGAAAGTTAATCTTCCAACCATCTCTCTCTCAAAACCATGTCTCTCTCTCAATTGCTGCCAAATCAAGGTTTTTTTGCGGAAACAAAGGAGGCGATTCTACAAACTCCGTCGCATTGCCGGCGATATGGATGTTGACACCGGTACTGGGTTTCCCTCCCTCATCAGTTCGAAAAGGCATTTTCCTCGGTCCCTTGAATTCATTATTCTTCTATACTTTATCTCTCCATAGTAAGTATATAGATATGGACGCATGTAGTAGTCGTTCCCGGAGATTATGGCATTTGTTTTTATCTTTTTCTCCTTCTGAGATGGATTCCAAGTTTATCGTCTGCAGTAAGCATCAGATCACTAATCTATATCTGATTGAGATTCCCAGAGTAATTGTATTAAGCTATTAGTATCGAATTACGGATTAGTTTGAATGCTGTATCGGATTCCTGATGTCGTTTTTGTAGTGAATTCGAGGGGATATATTGGACTACTCATGTGAATGTGCCACTGTTGAAACAATGGATAAGCTATTCAAATTGGCGGAGGTGCGTTTAGAAATTTGTAAATGTATTCCTCTCTTTTATGTTTTACAGGAGTTTGAATATTGACTTTACTGGAAAAGGTAAATTAGCTGTCTTCGTGTAATTCTTTGCTCTAGAAAGACTATAATCTGCAAGTAATTGGAAATCCTTTGATTGTTCTGGATGCCAATGAACTTATTTGTAGCTTTTTCCGTTTATCCGTACATAGTGATTTTTACATTAGGAAAATAATTGAACATAAGGGGTTTAACCAAAACCTCTCAGATTATCTCTGGTCATATAAATGTTAATAGTATGATTTTGCAGGCCCAAGGCAGTTGCAAAGCATATGGTTGCTGTCAGTACTAATCTAACGGTATTATACTGTTCTGTTTCCTTTTTGTGCTTAGGGGGTTAAGATCTCCTGTGGTCTTTGATGATATCAGTTTTGTGCAAATGAGTATAAAAAATGGTTGTTCCCTGCATGCTAATCCAATATGTAAATGTATTTTATTCCTCACTTTTGTGTTTTAAGCCTACTCATTCCTTTTTATGCTAATCCAATATGTCAATGTGCCAATATGTAAATGTATTTTATTCCTCAGTTTTGTATTCTCTCTATCTAATCTGTAGCCGTAGGTATAGTGAATGTGTGTGTTCCTGTACTCGTGACACGAACTAGGCTAAAGCATTGGATGGCTTGGAACAACAGCAGAGAATTTGTGTACCTTATAAACTCCTTTTTGTCTGGGTTCTTAAGTTTAGACCCCATTATTTGTGGGTTTCATGACCCAACAGATGCGCAAAATATACGACCATGTTTTAGAAGATTCTTGTGATCCACCTACGAGGCACTTTTCAACCGAAATTTACAAGGGATTCTTATAAATGGCATTGCATAATTTCTGCCGGTGCTTTTAGGTTTATTGAGCATATGGAATGTTTCTTTTCTTGGACACCTGTAAGAGTGAGTACATCAGTGCTACAAAGTTAGTTTGAGAATTTCTCTCTTCATGGGTGCTACCTGATGATATGTTTTCATAAAAGTGAGAGTTCTGACAGTCTCGGAAATTCCAGGCCATTTTACCCTATTCTCAAGCCTTGGAGAAGCTTGCGCGGCTGCGCCTCATATTCAACAGGCATGTTTACCATTACTTGGTTTTTTTATTTGATTGTCTCGGAAATTCCTTGATTAGTCTCTTACACCATGCTAAACTTGCTCAAAATTTAGGTCAGTATGGAAAGTAACGGAAATGGGGTGTCAATTGATGGTGTGGCTCTTCCCTACAAGAGTGGTGAAATAACCAGGAACAATTGGTCAGCAGAGCTTTTACCAATTAATTCACCAGGTAACTACGAGGAGAATAAATTCTTTACACCGCCGGTGTAAACATTTGTTTCCTCCAAATCTATTATATTGTGTCACGTTGCAAAACAGTGGTCCTAATCAATAAAACATAACGACAGGGCGCAATATAATTGATTTGGAGAAAACAAATGTTTACACCGGTGGTGTAAAAAATTTAATCTCATTTACGAGCTCTAAAATTCTACTCCTATATTGAAATCATCAAGTAAACGAGCTTCTTCATCTAATGTTTCTTGGAGTTCAGTAATATATCTGATGTTTCTTGGAGCTTTTTAGTGTGTTGCATATGATGACCTTTTGATTAGAGGTGCTATGTAAAACTCATTTTTCTTCTTGAATACTGTTGTATATATACACTTGATGTTACATGACTATATCATTTCTTGAAGTCGAAATCCATCTTGAAACTTTCAGGGGCGAGTAGTTCCTTGTGATTTTATTGGTGGGTGTTGTGACGAGTCAGCAACCTCTGTACTTTCTTTTTTTTATCCGACCTGTGTACTTGAAAGGTAGGCTATTCATTCTCTCTCTCTCTCTCTCTCTCTCTCTCAGTATATATTTTGCTCGAGCACTATACCTAATCTCAGTAAATATGGTCTTTTGATCCTTTTCTTGGTTGCTCCTCCTACCTAAAAATTGAATCTCCATTGGATTCGTATTGCAGTTGAAGTTGTGAGTAACCATGATGAGCTAATGTCGAACTTTTTTGCACAGCCGGACGCCCTAGCGGGGAAGGTAAATGAACTTTCTACCGTTACCTTGTTGGGAATCTGTTTGATATTTGGAAAACCAAAAAAGTATTCGTCTTTTCAGACTTGTTTCTATTCATCTACCTTTGATCGCAACATCTATCCAAATGCCTGGATATCTAACTAGATTTTTACTTTCTTATAGGCCCCACAACAGTTGCAAAATGAGAATGTCCCCCACCGTCTAACCCCTCACAAGGTGATTTTCCTTTCAGTCCTGTTTGTTGTCTTTGATTTACAACTTAATGCTTGCTCCCAATAGTTGCATTCTATTTCACAGACCTGTCCAGGCAATAGGCCTTCTATCGGTCTTCTACCCTCATTGAGTGCTCACAATATTGGACAGGTTTGTGGGCAATTTTTATTCCTTTCATTTGCCACAGCGGACTTTGGGGTTCAAGTTGAAGATAAGCTTAGGTGTACAATACATTGACATTAGCACTATTTCCAGAGCATGCAACATGATTTGACTCTTGGCCTACGAGATTATATCAGCAATCTATGAATTTGTATGTTTCAAATTAAAGTGAGACTTAGTTCTATACAAGTGAGAAGTCGGACTAGGCTTAGTCCTCCTCATTAAGCTCAATTACCAATTGATACTGAGACCATTGGATGTGAAGTGGTCGATCGAATGATCAAATGCACGAATCGATTGAAGAGTACTAACAAAAGTACTTTATTAATCTTCAAATATCTATCGTAGGAGAAGTTCGGCGGCCTAAGACAACACCCCGATCTTTAAGAACTAGATTGGTGTGAATATATATTCTGTATCTTGAATATATATTCTGTATCTTCTTGTAATATGCTATTTTAGGACATGTATCGTAATCAAATCATAGCATAATCATAGAGTAATCATATCGTAATCAAATCATAGCATAATCATAAGGTAATCATATCGTAATCAAATCTTGTAATCTTCCTTTCTTAGGTGTAGCTTTACTCTATTTAAAGGTGTACTCACCTCATTGTAATTCATTCAGAAATAATATCAGTATTTTCCGTCTCTATGTCTCTGTTTTCTATCATGGTATCAGAGCAGGTTCCGAAACCCTAACCCTGTTGTTTTTCGATCAGCCATTTATCCTCAGATCTCTCTCTCTGTCAGCTACTATCGATCCCTCTCTCTGTTTTTCAGCAACCCGAATCACGAGAAACACCCACAGTAGACAACATCCATCCCTCTCCAACCGCCGGTGACCTACCCACACTCCGACAACCTCCAGCAGCACTTGCCAACACTGTAGCAGATCCGGCGACCTCTGTTACAGCTCCGACGAACCAGTCTAAGGCAGATTGGTACTTCGGTATTCTGTTTTCGTTTTTTGTTTTTGACTGAGTTTCTCTGTTAGCATCATGTCTGGCGATAAAAATCAGGCTATTAGTGTTCGTTTGACCAGTAACAAATCTGGTTCTCCCGCCCCACATCAGTCTTGGGCACCACAACAGTATTCTCGCCCTCCTACAGCCTTGGAAACACCGGCCTCCAGTAGTGCACCTCTAGAGTTTGATTATGAGCAATTTCAGCAGTATCAGGCTTACATGGAAGCCATTCGAGGGGGTTCCCCCCAAGCTTCTGCCATGACTACCACTCACTCAGGTTTGCGTGGTTCTCCCACCTCAGGTATCCAACCCACCACTTGGATCTTTGATTCTGGCTCGTCTCACCATATGACTCCTGATCTATCTCTTCTTAGTAATTGTGTGCCACTTGTTTTTCCTATTAGTATTGCCACAGCCAATAGTTCTCCCATGCATGTTGCTTCTATTGGTTCCATTCTATCTTCTACTGCACCATCACTATCTATTCCTAATGTCTTTTATGTTCCTCAGTTGTCTTTGAGCCTACTTTCAGTCAGCCAATTATCTGACTCTGGTTTTGATGTTGTTTTCTCTTCTTCTGGTTGTGTTGTGCAGGATCGGGATTCCAAGAAGCAGATTGGGACAGGCCGTAGAGTTGGTGATCTATATCTTTTGGAGCACTTACATCTCCCAATAAAACCTTCTTCCACTGTTGCATCATCTTTTTGTTTAGATCATAAGTCATCTCCATTTTATCTTTGGCATTCTAGATTGGGACATCTGTCTAGTGAACGTCTAAAACTTTTTAGTTAAGTCAGGTCATTTGGGTCATATTTCAAACAGTGATATTTCAAAATGCAATGGTTGCAAATTTGCAAAAATGTCAGCTTTACCTTTTAATAAAAGTACTTCTGTTTCTACTTCGCCTTTTCAGCTTGTTCACACTGATTTATGGGGCCCTTCTCCGGTTGCTACTAAAGGTGGTTTTGTTTATTATGTCTCTTTTGTGGATGACTTTAGTCGGTATACTTGGGTTTATTTAATGACACACAAATCTGAGTTCTTTACGATTTATAAGAATTTCCATGCTATGGTTCAAAATCAGTTTTCTACATCGGTTAAAATTCTTCGGTCTGACTTGGGTGGGGAATATTCACTCTTAGAGTTTCATAAATTCCTAGATTTGCTTGGGACTATCCACAATCGTCTTGCACTGACACTCCTGCCCAGAATGGTAGAGCTGAGAGAAAACATCGTCACCTTCTTAATACTGCTAGGTCTCTACTCCTGTCTTCCTCCGTCCCATCCTGTAACTGGGGAGAAGCTGTTCTCACTGCAGCCTATCTCATGAATCGAATGCCCTCCCCTCTTCTCTCTGGTAACTCTCCTTATGAGCGGCTTTATGGTCAGGTTCCTAATTACTCTCTTCTTCGAGTGTTTGGTTCTGCCTGTTTTGTTCTCCTCCCCAAGAAAGACCACACTAAGCTCAACGCCCGTTGTGTTTTAGGTGTTTTTTTGGGGTATGGCATTAATCAAAAAGGGTATCGGTGTTATGATCCTGTGACCAAAAAGCTTTATGTTTCAAGGCATGTTGTCTTCTTAGAGCGTCTTCCCTATTTTACTCTTCCCCCTCGCACTGCTCCTGTAGCCAAAGAAGAATTGATCCATATTGACCCCTTTCCTATAGATATGGATGTGCCTCCCGAAGAGTACACCTCCACTCTTCAGGTATCTGATATTTCTACAGCTCCCTCCGCATCACCTCGTCGTGCTTCGATCACCCAGGTCTACACCCGTCGTCCAACTTCTACAGCTGCTCCCCAATCTGCCGCCACGGATCCTGATCCGCCTGCCCGCCGGTATCCCCTCCGCGACAATCGTCAACCACCTGTAAAATATGACTTTACTAATACCTGTTTCTCATCCTCTTATCAATCATTTCTTTCCCGCATTCACACTTATTTTGAGCCTAGGTCCTATAAAGAAGCTTGCAATGATCCCAATTGGGTGGATGCCATGCAAGCTGAACTTACTGCTCTTGCTCACAATCAGACTTGGGAGTTGGTTTCTCTTCCAGATGGTAAGAATCTAATCGGTTGCAAATGGGTCTACAAGGTTAAGACTCATTCTGATGGTTCTTTAGAACGGTATAAAGCCCGCCTAGTTGCTAAAGGATTTTCTCAGGAGTTTGTGATTGATTACGAGGAAACTTTTGCCCCTGTTGCCAAAATGACCACTGTTCGCACCTTGATCTCAGTGGCCGCAGTACATCAGTGGCCTCTTTCTCAGTTGGATGTGAAGAATGTTTTTCTTAATAGCACTCTCTCTGAAGAGGTTTATATGCGGCCTCCTCCTGGCTTCTTTCATCCTTCCGGTATGGTTTGTCGCTTGCGTCGTGTTCTCTATGGCTTGAAACAGTCCCCTCGTGCTTGGTATTCACGCTTCCAGGATGTTGTTCTTCAGATTGGCTTCACGCCTAGCATGCATGATCTGTTGTAACGAACGCTATGAATGCAAGCTAAGAACGAGAAATTGAAAACTAAACAAGAAATCACAAAGACACAAGATATACGTGGTTCCCCAAGATGGGTACGTCCACGGGCGAGAAGAGGGAGGATTCACTAACCAACGTGAAGAAGAGATACAAAGAGCCGACTATAATCCGTAACTCTAGAAAGGCCACAAATATGAAAGCCCAAAAGATACTTTAGAAGTTCACCAAAGGCCCTATTTATAATAGGCTACAAAAACGGGAACAACATAATTAACCAATGTGGGACTAAGGAATACAAGGCATTCCTAACAATTCTCCACCTTGACTTGAATTCCACTGAACCAAATCACCAAATATAGTTCTCCCCTTCTAACCTCTGACTCGCCAAATGCCCCCGAGGGGCCATCAACTGCAAATACCAAGCAAGCCCAAGCAATGCTTGAACTTGGCAACCGGAACCGGTTTAGTCAACATATCTGCTGGGTTATCTGCCGTACCCACTTTCTTCACCTCAACTTGCTTCTGTGAGATGATATCCCGAACGAAGTGATACCTGACATCGATATGCTTGGTCCTCTCATGATACATCAGATTTTTAGTCAAATGTATAGCACTCTGCAAATCACAAAATACTGAACTCACACCCTGTGCAAGACCAAGCTCACAAAGCAAACCTCTCATCCACAATGCCTCCTTCACAGCTTCAGCAATGGCCATATACTCCGCTTCTGTTGTAGACAGCGCGACTGTAGCCTGTAAAGTAGCTTTCCAACTAATGGCACTTCCGGACAGAGTAAAGACATAACCTGTCAGAGACCTCCTCTTATCGTGGTCACCGGCAAAATCCGAATCAACATAACCAACAGCATGATCACCAGAATTGGCAATCCTAAATAATAAACCAACACCTGCAGTTCCACACAAATACCGTAGTATCCATTTCACAGCTTCCCAATGTGCCTTTCCTGGACGCCCCATATAACGACTAACGACACTAACTGCATGTGAAATATCAGGACGAGTACATACCATAGCATACATAAGGCTCCCAACTGCGCATGAATATGGAACTTGAGACATATACTTTTCCTCATCCTCCGACTGTGGTGACAACTCAGCTGAAAGTCGAAAGTGTGCTGCCAAAGGGGTACTGACTGGCTTCGAGTTCTGCATGGCAAAGCGCTCAAGCACTTTAAGAACATAAGACTTCTGATTCAAAAATAATTTGCCAGCTACTCGGTCTCTGCAAATCTCCATACCCAAAATACGTTTTGCCGCACCCAAATCTTTCACCTCAAACTCACCACCTAACTGTTGTTTCAACCTGTTGATTTCTGATACACTCTTGGCAGCAATAAGCATATCATCAACATACAACAGTAGATAAACAAATGAACCATCTGGAAGTTTTCGAAAATACACACAACTGTCATACTCACTCCTAGAATATGACTGGCTTATCATAAAAGTATCAAACCGCTTATACCACTGCCTAGGGGATTGTTTGAGGCCATACAAAGACTTACGAAGTAAACAAACGTGATCCTCCTTACCAGAAACAACAAATCCCTCAGGCTGACGCATATAAATCTGTTCCTCAAGCTCGCCATGCAAGAACGCAGTTTTGACATCGAGTTGCTCTAACTCAAGATCATAACATGCAACAATAGCAAGTAAAGTGCGAATGGAACTATGTTTTACAACTGGTGAAAATACCTCATTGTAATCAACACCTTCCTTCTGGCTGTATCCTTTCGCCACTAGCCGAGCTTTGAACCGAGCATCTTCTACCCCTGGAATACCTGGTTTGCGCTTGAAGACCCACTTGCACCCAACAATCCTCTTCCCTTTCAGCGGTTCTACTAACTCCCATGTCTGATTCTTCTGAAGAGACTCAATCTCCTCACTCATAGCAACAGACCACTGTGCAGACTCAATGCTCGAAACAGCTTCCGTATAGCTTGAAGGCTCATCATACTCAACTGTCTCAGCAACTGATAAAGCATAGGCCACCATCTCAGAATAAGCAGAATACCTTTCAGGAGGCCGAATCTCCCTCCTTGGCCTATCTTTAGCAATAGTGCGTGGTTGCTCAACTAACGCATCAACCTCTGTGTCTGAACTCTTGAACTCCTCTTCAATTGGCTTCTCAATGTGCTTCTTCCCTGAGTCGGAAGATTCACTCAAAAACTCCACCTGCTTTGGAACACTCTGTTCCTGAACTGTATCATCAACCTGCTTAGACACCTTAATCATAGAGTTTTCATCAAAAGTAACATCTCTACTGATCAAAAACTTTGAATCTTCAGGACACCACAATCTGTACCCTTTCACACCTGCTTGATAACCCAAGAAAATACACTTCTTGGCCCGTGGCTCTAACTTACCCTCATTCACATGAGCGTAAGCTGGACACCCAAACACACGCAGCATAGAGTAATCAGCTTGATGACCTGACCATACCTCAAAAGGAGTCTTACACTCAATAGCAGTCGACGGAGACCTGTTCACCAAATAGCATGTCGTGGAAACGGCTTCGGCCCAAAATTCTTTGCCCAATCCGGAATTGGACAACATACAACGTGCCTTCTCCAAAAGAGTCCTGTTCATTCGTTCAGCCACACCATTCTGCTGAGGGGTTTTTCTCACTGTGTGATGCCTCACAATGCCCTCATCACTGCAGAACCTATCAAACTCGCCAAGACAAAACTCCATACCATTGTCAGTTCTCAAACGTTTTATTTTCTTACCAGTCTGATTCTCAATCAAAGTTTTAAACTGTTTGAATGTATTAAAGGCGTCACTCTTATGTTTCAACATATACACCCAAACCTTACGAGAGAAATTATCGATAATACTCATAAAATAACGAAAACCACCTTTAGAAGTTACCTCTGCGGGACCCCAAAGATCCGAGTGAAAATAATCCACCGTGCCTTTGGTGCGATGAACAGCTGTACTGAATTTTACCCTGCACTGCTTGCCGTAGACACAATGCTCACAGAAATCCAGCTTTTCAGTTTTCTGGCCACATAGCAAACCCTGTTTGCTCAAAACTGTCATCCCTCTCTCGCTCATATGCCCAAGGCGCATATGCCACAAACGAGTCAAGTCTGAATCTGAAACCTTGGATGAAACAACCGTTGCTGCAGCACCTAAAACTGTACTGCCCTGGAGTGTATAGAGGTTACCATGCTTTTGACCCTTCATCAGTACCAATGCACCCTTCGAGACTTTCAAAACTCCACCTTCACCGAGGAATTTGCAACCATGAGAATCAAGAGCACCCAGGGATATAAGATTTTTCTTCAAATCCGGAACATGTCGAACCTCAGATAAAGTCCTAACAATACCGTCATGCATCCTAAGCTGAATCGTTCCTGAACCAACAGTCTTACAGGCCATGTTGTTGCCCATCAAAACTGTACCACCATTGACCGCCTCATAAGTAGAAAACCACTCTCTATGCGGACACATATGGTATGAACATCCAGAATCCATAATCCACTCGGTTATAGAGCGAGAATCGCCCTCTGTAACTGATAACACGTTATCTGACTCATCTGAACTTTCAGCAATTCCAGCAATTACTTTACCCCCTTTCTGGTCTTCTCTTTCCTTCTCCTTGAGTTTTAAACAGTCACTTTTCCAGTGCCCGGGTTTCTTGCAATAATTGCATTTTCCCTTCTTCTTACCTGATGACTTGGATCTTCCCCTATTACTTGACTCCACCCTTTCTGTTGTTCTTCCCCTAACAAACAAACCCTCCGCATGTGCATCACCCTCACCTGACACTTTTTTCCTTAATTCTTTCGAATATAGGCTGGCCTTAACATCCTCCATGGATATTGTGTCTTTGCCATACAATAGGGTTGTAACAAAGTGCTCATACGAAAGTGGTAAAGAACATAGCAAAATTAGGGCTTGGTCTTCATCCTCAATTTTACTATCAATATTTTTCAGATCCATAATAATACGATTGAACTCGTCTAAATGATCTTTAACAGGTATACCTTCTCGCATACGAAACGTATAAAGACGTTGTTTAAGATATAACCTGTTGGTGAGCGACTTCGTCATATATATGCCTTCCAACTTCAGCCAAATTCCTGCTGCTGAAGTTTCTTCTTCCACCTCGCGAAGAACGTCATCTGCCAGACTCAACTGAATAGAACTCAGAGCTTTGGCATCTGTATCATCCCAATCTTTCTCTTTGATTCCAGAACTAGTCTTGCCTAACAAAGCCTTGTGCAATCCTTGTTGGGTTAACAGAGCCTTCATCTTTACTCTCCAAAGACTAAAACTGCTGCTCTGCCCATCAAACTTCGCAATCTCGAATTTAGCCGCCATAGCCACAATCGGAAACGAAACCCTAGTTTTTGCAACCTAAGGCTCTGATACCAGTTTGTTGTAACGAACGCTATGAATGCAAGCTAAGAACGAGAAATTGAAAACTAAACAAGAAATCACAAAGACACAAGATATACGTGGTTCCCCAAGATGGGTACGTCCACGGGCGAGAAGAGGGAGGATTCACTAACCAACGTGAAGAAGAGATACAAAGAGCCGACTATAATCCGTAACTCTAGAAAGGCCACAAATATGAAAGCCCAAAAGATACTTTAGAAGTTCCCCAAAGGCCCTATTTATAATAGGCTACAAAAACGGGAACAACATAATTAACCAATGTGGGACTAAGGAATACAAGGCATTCCTAACATGATCATCACTGGTTCTGATTCTGCTGCTATTGCTGAAGTTAAAAGTCATCTCTTCCGTGAGTTTGAAATGAAAGACTTGGGCCCGCTACGTTATTTCCTTGGTATTGAAGTTGCTTCCTCTCCTCAGGGGTATCTTTTGGGCCAGTCTAAGTATGTTACTGATATCCTTCACCGTGCTCGTCTCACGGATACAAAGACCGTTGATACTCCCCTTGAATTTCATGCCAAGTTCTCTGCCTCTGATGGTGTCCCCCTTGAGGATCCTACGGAATATCGCGAATTTGTGGGCTGCTTGGTTTATCTTACGGTTACTCGGCCAGATATTTCTTATGCAGTTCACATTGTTAGTCAGTTTGTCTCTGCTCCTCGGACTACGCATTGGGCTGCCCTTTTACGTATTCTCCGTTATCTTCGTGGTACCCTTCATCAGTGCCTTCTGATTTCCTCTACATCAAGCTTAACCCTCCATGCTTATGCTGATGCTGACTGGACAGGTGATGTCAATGACCGCAAATCTACCTCTGGCCTCTGTGTTTTTCTAGGCGATTCTCTTAATCTCTTGGAAAAGCAAAAAGCAATCTGTTGTTGCTCGCTCTACCGCAGAAGCTGAATATCGTGCCATGGCCCATGCTACCTCTGAAATCGTCTGGCTTCGCTGGCTTGTTTCCGATATGGGGGTCTCTGTTACTACTCCTACACCTCTTTACTGCGATAATAAGAGTGCTATTCAGATTGCCCACAACTCAGTCTTTCATGAGCGCACGAAGCACATTGAGATTGATTGTCATTTCATGCGCCAGCATCTCCAGTCTGGCACCATTGCTTTACCCTTCGTCTCCTCCACATTACAGCTGGCTGATTTCTTCACGAAGACTCATACCGCTGCTTGTTTCCGCTTTCTCCTTGACAAACTCTCGGTGCTCTCTGCCCTCGCACCTTGAGTTTGAGGGGGGGGGGGGGGTGTGAATATATATTCTGTATCTTCTTGTAATATGCTATTTTAGGACATATATCGTAATCAAATCATAGCATAATCATAGGGTAATCATATCGTAATCAAATCTTGTAATCTTCCTTTCTTAGGTGTAGCTTTACTCTATTGAAAGGTGTACTCACCTCATTGTAATTCATTCAGAAATAATATCAGTATTTTCCGTCTCTGTCTCTGTGAAGTGGTCGATCGAATGATCAAATGCACGAATCGATTGAAGAGTACTAACAAAAGTACTTTATTAATCTTCAAAGATCTATCGTAGGAGAAGTTCGGCGGCCTAAGACAACACCCCGATCTTTAAGAACTAGATCGGTACATAGGAGAAGATTGAAGATCGGTCCAAGGCAACACACCAATCTTCAATAAAGAAAACATTTATCATTCTAAATTAATATGCTTCTACTCCAAGTTATAACCCAATTGATATAAACTTCTCAAACTTCACACTTTTGGTAGAAGCTCAATTGGGCCTAGCTTGCGGATAGGTTAACTGCTTGTGCCGAACAGCACGTGATCGGTCGGCCCAAGATCGCCCCCGTCACATTTGGCCGAAACGCGTGATTGTGCCGGAATAGGTCCGGGTCAGATCCAGGCCGACTCTTCAAACTAGCAAGAGCTCTACGACCTGTGTGTTTCACGGATAGACCGTTCTGGTATGTGAGCATAACCGCATTGTTCGGTACGCCATGCATAACGTCACACCCGGCAGTTAGGGCATGTGCTTAGCAGGAGATTACTTGAGGTTTAAGCCGAGAGGTTTTGTATAAAGTATAGACTCACGACCAAAAGAGGTACCCTTGTATGTTTGTGAATGACCTTAAGTTACCAAAAGAGGTACGCCATGTATGTTGTAATTCTTTCATTTCATCTTTCAAGCTTTGGAGAATTAAAAAATATAGAACATTAGTCTTAGGTCTATTATGTGAACTTTATAAGCTCACAAGTCCACTTATTAATTTTGTAAGGTTTCAAGTCCATTTTAAGATATCCTAGGGTTTAGGCGCTTTCATAAGATCCTATGGTTGGGTAGATTACCCTAGCGTAGAGTACCCTAGCATAAGGTATCCTAGGATTTAGGATGCACTTTTCTATTAAAGGGTTTTAGTGGTTTAGGTACTTTCATAGGGTTTAGGGTTTTGAAGACTTTCATAGGGTACCCTAGGATTTAGGTTATGTGGACTTATGGCTTTACAAAACTATTAGGTGGACTTGTGGAATGTCTATAGTTGACCTATCATTAAATCTTCCAAAAAAATAAATCTAAGAAAAGTAGGTAAAAACTTTATTATACTCCTTAATTACCTGGTTGCTTCTGTATTTCATCTCCTCCTTTCATTTGAAAGTTTTAATTACCTTATGAACTTCACACTTTCATTAGAAATCCAACAAGGATTTAGTTAAGCTGTGATTAAATACAATTAATGTACTAGTAGTCAAATTAAGAGGTACTTGTGAGATAACAAGTTAAAAGGGGTTTGATTTACACCAGTAGTAGAGCTGAAAATGCGTAGGTTGGCAACTTATTGTGCATTTAATACTTGTGAAATGTAAAGGGAATAAAAATAAGAAAATGAGAAATTTTCCTTACTGTGTGAAAATTAAATGAAAACAATGAATTATGTTTTTTTCACATGTCTTGCATTGGTTTGGTCTGGTTGTTTTTGCTGTTGTAGTTGTAGGTCTTTTTTGGTTGGGTTTCAAGGCTTGAAGGTGTTTGGGTTATGATTTTTTTTTCCCTTCTCCTTCGGCCCTTGTTGTATTGGTTGGTGTCTTGCCTTCCTTGAGTTTTGGGTTTTGGGTCTCGGGTGGCGTACGTTGCGGTGATGTTGGTCGGTATAGTCTTTGTATTCCTCTTCAAAGATGAATGTTTTTTTTTTTTGCCGAGAACAAAATAAATTGAGGAATAAAATTGTCTTTGCCTATTAGGCAAGAAGATAGCAAGTGACAAATTCTGTCTCAACAGGATATATATTTTTTATGTCCACTTGAGGACGAGCGGGGGCATGCGCCCCCACTGAATACTCTCTTTTTTTTTTTTTTTTCCAGATTTTGTATTTTTTTTGTAATTGGCTTCTTAAATTGTTCTTTGTTTAATCACTTTAATACATTTTGTATACATTTCATTCTCAACTTTTTGTTTCCAATATTATAACAATTCTACTACACTTGCGAAGTGAGATGTTTAATGAATAAAAAGAGAATCACCACTCACAATTTGAAACTCAATACATAATGTTTAAATTTGTAAGTGGCTAAACTATGGGTTATATGCATTATACTTCATTAATTATTCACAATTTAAAAATAATCTTGTCTTTGTCAATAGAACTCACAACGCGTGACGAAATAGAGGTTAAGCATAAAATTTGAAAATAATAGCACAGTTTTTCTGATTGGATCAAGATTACTGAATATTAACATTTTAGTTATTGTGTATCTAATTGCTATTAGACTTGGTCCATTGAGACAATTCAAACAATTGATTTGTTTTGATAGTTTATGAAATTACTACATTCCTTAGTCAATGTGTTAGCTTTTTTTTAAAATTAATTTTAGCACAAGTATTCTTTTAATTTATTATTTTGGTGTTGCTAATTATGATTTTTTTTCTTTTGTTGAAGTATGTTTAAAAGTCTGCCCCACTATTGTTAATTCCTGGCTACGCCACTACTTTTTCCAATGCAACTTCTATAAATGGATGAAATTTGAAATTTAAGGTGTTTTGGAATTGAATGAATGAAGTGGAAATAAGAAACATATATAGTGATATTTCCATTTACCTATCGTTTCAAGCAAACGAAAATTAAAACAAAATGTAAGAAAAATAGGTAAAACAATTATTATACACCTTACCTAGCTAACTGCTTCAATAATTCATTTCCTCTTTTCAAGTTCTAGTAACCTTTTTTTTTTTTTTTTTGATTAGCAAATTTTTTTTATTAAAACTCTAGATACAAAGAAAGCTTGAATCATAAAGAAGGCCTTAAAGTTCTAGTAACCTTAATAAAATTCTTTTGTTGTTCAAAAAAATCTTCTGGCTTTATTAGAAAATCCAACGAGGATTTACTTAAGGTAATTTAGTTCAAAGGAGTAAAAGTGCTCTACCAACATTTAAATTGCAAGAATCTTGTAGAGATTTCTATTAGGAGGTATTTATTACTCCGTATAAAGGTGAATCCATACGTTATTACATTATGTGCATTAGAAATTTAGTAACAGGAAAAAAAAAAAAAAAACGTAGTAATTTTCCTTCAAAGAAAGGTGATAAAAGTACCCAAATTAAAAATGGATGTCTGAAATAATCATTTCACTTCTTTACCTCTTTTTTGTGGTTTAATATTTCATTTTACATTTAAGTAAAATAAAACAAGAAAAACATTTATTCTTTCAAGATTTCTTTCTGTTCTAGTTAATCTAATTTTCTCGCTAATGAAATATTGAACGTTTCTGATAAATCAGCATTTAAAGAATTAATCTATAGCTGCCGTCGCGCTCGGATCCGGGTATGCTACCATGCACACCCTTAATCGCTGCAAAACGAAATAGACCTACAAAACGATTCCTGGCATTCCATAACTTGCGTGTACGAATTCTTGATTCAAACCACGTTAAAATATAGAGCATATATTACTTCAGAATTCGTAGGATGCCCATAAATCAGTTACTAAGATCTTCGCACCAATTTTGAAAATTAGTTATTTATCATATTTTAATTTAACAGTCATTTCCAAAGAATTTTTCCATCAAAACGACAAGTTTTGCACGCGGATTTTTTCGTCCATAGTTTTCATAGTATTGATGACGCGGTCGTTCGTTTTAGGTGCTTGGAGGGGCTAGGCAGCTAGCGGATCCCGCTCTATATATAACCACAACGACGGAAACGATTATGCTTAACATTTATGCTTTCCATGAACGACAGAAAACAAGGATTTCTTTTCCTTTTAAGATTTCTTTACAAGAGAGATTTTGTGTATAACCGTATCATGATTTCATTAAATAACAACGACGATGGGGGCAAAGATGGCGATGAAATCAAAGATAACGACCATTCTGTTCTCGATCATTGTTTCAGTGATTTACCAAATTATTAAAGGTTTGCTTCTTCTTTTCATCTTAGATTTAGATTCTTTCATATATCTTAGTTTTTCAGTGATGATAGATGGACAATTAATTCATAATTTTACATGGTGATAACAGAACTCTTTGGTGATAAATTTTTTCTCAACTCAAAAAAAAAAAAAAAAAGTATAGATTTTTTATTTTTCTTTTTAATGTATGAAATGAAAATATGTTTGCTAATAGTAAATTGTTATCCAGCACCGGAAGAAAATCTCGGTGATGGTGATGGTGAGCTGGTAGAGGATAGAGGTGGCGGAAGCGAAAAAGAGGGAGAGGGCTCGATCGGAAGGGTTGGGAGACGGGGCACATTGGTGGGGTTGGTAAGTGAAGGTGGCAAGTGGAGAAATGTTGGTAGCACCTATTTACAGAACGGGTGTTTTTTGGTGTGGAGAAAGGGTTGGATTTGTTTTGGTCGTTTCATTATGAGTTTTTGTCGATGAGTTCATGAAGTATCATGCGTTGCCCCTGAGAAGCATTTCAAATATCAACTGGCATTACCCAAAAAAAAAAACTACTCAACATTGATTATATGACACTGACACCTCGGCCATTTAGAAAAAATTTGGACTGTTTATTTGTCCAATAAAAGGTAGCTCAGATTTTTTTTTATTTTTTTTACCACATTTGTTTACCATGCTCCAATATATGGAAACCCTTGTGCACAGTCTTCAATAAATTTACTCTATCTATCACTCTTCATTCATTACTCTCAAAAATCTTTCTCAAAACCCAAACCAAACAGGGCCGACGAATCTCCTCCCATTAATTTCTCCAGTAGTTACTGGGATGGAAAAGAGGGATTTAGCAGATGAAGATACACTAAATGAAGGGTAAGCGAACAAGAGATCCAATCAAGGGATTTGATGAGGAGTCCCGAGAATAAGACTCTGAGCTATCATGAAGATGTGGTGGAAGGATTAGAAAGAGTTGTAGAAGATGGAAATGTGTAGAATATGGAAATGAGAATGGAGCTGGAAATACAAGCAGTCAAGGCTTCTTCTTCTTCTTCTTCTTTTGCTATGGGTCTCGGGTGATGTATGTTGTTGTGCCCTTTGTCCGTTTATTCTTTGTATTTACCTTCAAAGATTAATGAATTTCTTTTGCCGATGAAAAAAAATTAAATGAGCTGACGAGTGAAATATTGAATTCTGTCTTATTTCCATTGCAACTCCTATGAAGGAATGAAGTGAAAATCAGAAACGTAGTAATTATTCCATTTACCTATCGTTTCAAGCATACGAAAATTTTAAAAAAAAAAATCTTTGAAAGATAGGTAAAATAGTTATTATACACCTTACCTGACTGCTTCTACATTTCATTTCCTCTTTTCAAGTTTTGTTTAACTTAATAAAATCCCTTTTTTTATGTTCATTAAAATTTTTCACTTTATTAGAAAATCCAACAAGTATTTAGTTAAGGTGATTTTTAGTTAAAAGGAGTTAATGTGCTCCACCAACATTCAAATTGCAAGAATTTGAAAGAGATTTTCCATTTAAGAGATATTTATACTTGTGAAGGTGAATCCAACCATTATGCGCATTTGAAATTGAAGGATTCATGTATCCGACCCCAAGTGATTGAGACATAAGACTCGGTTTGGTTTGGTTTGGTATACGCATTTGAAATTGAGAAACAGGAAAAAAAAAAAAAAAAAGACATGAAGAGTGAAACAATTATTTCTTGAAGTACCCAAAAAAAAGACATGGAAGAGCGAAACAATTATTTCACTTCTTTGCCTCTTTCTAGTGATTTAAAATTTCATTTTTCCTTTACGAAAAATCAAACAAGGGAATTATTTATGCTTTCCAGATTTCTTTCTTTTCTGGTTAATCTTTTTTTGGCTAATGCAAGATTTGAATGACAACTGATACCCACAACACATTTATTATAGAGCATACTTTTAAAGAACAATGCTACATACACTAAATATACACGTTACTGCCACTTCAATGCATGGTGGAATATGTGGATGAACTTATCCATTAAAAGGGTGTCAATGTGACACTTAATACATCAGTCATTTTTTTCATGGGTTTGTTTTGGTTGGAATGATTTTGAAGATAGAGGGTCGTTAGGGTTAGGTTTTGGGGATCTCGGATTGAGTTTGGCCTATACTTTGTATGAGGTTTATCTTTTTAGGTGTTTCGGGCTTAGCCCTTTAGGTGTTTTTGGACTTTGTCCTATCGGATGTATTTTGATTTCATCTAACATTTGATTGGATTCCTCTCCTCTTTCCTCCAACTTGACGTAGCATTTGTCAAGTTTTCTTTACTAAAATTTTTTGCCTATCGAAAAAAAAAAAAAAAGGGTCATCCTTTTCCGTCGTTCTATAGCCCCATTTGTTAACACTATTTGTTTTCCAAGGCATGCACGATTACCGAATTCAAGAACCCACTGGATGTGAAGTGGCGGTCGAACGAATGAAATGCAAGATTTGAGACTAACAAAATTACTTTATAAGGGAAAATGACGGCTAAGGACATGTTTTGATAATTAATGCTTGTCAAAAATATTTTCAGTATTAACAAATATTCTCAGCATGTACTTGACATGTATTAATTATCAAAACTACGTCATGGACCATCATTTTACCCTTTATTAATTTTCAAAGATCTATCACAAGAGAAGATCAGTGCCCAAGGCAACATACTACCAATCTTCAATAATGAAAAAAAAAATAAAAATACTCCGTACTACCAATCCTCAGGTGGAATATTAATTTAGTGGAAATTAGAAACGTGGTAATTCTTTATCGTTTCACGCTTCGGGGCATTAAAAAAAAAAATCAAATAAAAGTAGGTAAATAAATTTATTACACTCCTTGCCTGGTTGCTTCTGTATTAGAAATCCAGAAAGGCTTTAGTTAAGCTGTGGCTAAATGCAATTAGTGTGGTGGTCCTGGTGGACTATTAATAGTTAAAACCCTATGTACTCATATTTCTTAGTACCTCTAATCTGATGCATTTCCGGCTGTTGGATCAATTTAAAATCTTTTATCTCTTGAAATTTTTACATGATCCAATGGCCAAAAATACAACAGTACATGAGAACTAGAACATTCGGTAAAGAGGATTGAGGGGAATTAAGAGGTACTTGTGAGATGATGAGTGGGTAATTAGTCAGATGTCTTGGGGCACTGTTACGTGGTACTCCGACATCTTTTCTTATAACACATTTTTGTGTGGTTCATGCTCTTAGTAATGGACCCTACAAAAATGTATTGTGGAGAAGAGTATTAGGGCAATTATGTGGTAGTGCTCTAAGACCACCCAATATTTTTGTGCATTGGAAAATTGGGAAATATGAAGGGGGGAAATTAAGAAATTAAAGTGATAATAATTTTTCCTTAGGTGTTAAAATTGCAAACAGTGAATTGAGAAGCAAAATACGTACTTCACTTCTGTCTTTTTCCAATGCAAATTATGCAATTCCGATAAATGGATGAATTTGAAATTTAAGGAATGAAGTAAATATAAGAAACGTATTAATTCTTCCATTTATCTATTGTTTCAAGCGTATGAAAAATTAAGAGAAAATCTAAGAAAAATAGGTAACATAATTATTATACACATTGCCTGACTACTTCTATATTTCATTAGTTTCTTCTTTTCAATGAGGAAATAATATAAATTTTTAAAAGGACAAAATGATAACTATACAAATTTTTACACATTAACTTTTCAAATGAGACTTATTGTGAAATAACCTAAAATAAAATACCGAATCGTATTTTCGGATGGAGGGAGTACCAAATATCATTCATCAATTTTTTTTTTAATAAAACTAAACTAAAAAATTAATTAGATTATAGGCGTACAAGGAATAAAAGCCCCCGGCGCTCTATATATACCCACTCACAAAACCTATGTAGACACACGATTACGTAAATCAAAGCCGCCTCCTTTACAAGATTTTGTGTATAATCGTATCATGATTTTATTAGATAGCGACAGCGACGAAGCAAACGATGACGAGATCAAAAACAGAGACCATTTTGTTCTCAATCATTGCGACTTCTTTGATCTTAGATTAGATTCTTTTATCTTCGTGTTTCTGTGATGATAAGAAAACCCGCGTGTAGAAAATCCACGTGTCTTGTTATAATCAAACTAGAAACCACATTTGTCTTGCCGATCTTATTAAAAAAGATTTAGAGCTCTCTAAACGAACGAATATGCTCATAAAAGGTGATATGTTTGATCACGATAAGTGACAGATAATGCTAGTTTTAATCATAAATAAAATGAAAATTTTTAGTGAAAAACACATAAAACCACCTTGGTATGAATAAATCGACGTCAATTTCCAGACGTGATTTTGACTATTGAACTAGTAATTTTCGAATATGGCTTGTTTGCGGTCCAGGTTTGGACCGCAGACGTGATTGTAACTGTCGGTTAGCATTTTCAATGGTCCAGATTTGTTTTGAAATTTTTGCGATAATAATATCTCTATTATAAAACAGAAGGGTGTGGGAACAAGTTGTTAGAACGACTTAGATTCATTTGATCCAAAGGCTGTAGTGCATTATCCCACTTTCCGATTAAGTGCCATAGTTTTCACCTAAATCACACAACTGTCATTCCCTTTCAACAAGAATGCGTAGTGCCGTAGGCACGGATTAGCACTCGTAGTTTTATAAAGTAAAAGATTCAATAGATCTGAATTGTTAACTGTCAGTTTGAACGGACTGTTCATCCGGATCCTAATTTTCAATCCAACGTCCAGGAGCATCTATGAAAAATGCCAGCTAAACATCCATCCAATTCCACCCTTCTTTCAGTGGTCCCTCTGACTGTGTACACATATATATCCTCCATCTTCTAGAGCAAGCCAGAAGTCCGAAGACTCCCAACTTCAAGCTCGGTACTTCATACTCTCTCTCTCTCTACACCAATGGAACAGCAACCAGAGGGCAGAATCATGGAAGAGAGAGAAGAGCTTGTGGTTTCTCCAACAGGGGATGGAAAACCAACCCTTAGAATGGCCCATTTCTTGAACCCTTCCCTCGCCTCCATTGACAACCCATTCCACACTCTCTCTTCTAAAACTTCCAAAACCCAAACCCAGAAAAACCCACTAAATGTATCTTTCAAAGGCTGGCGATACCCCCAAAAGAAATGGAAAATTTGGGTCGATCACATGTGTTCCCTGCACAAACCCCTGTGGGAAAAGGCTGGTATCTACGAATCAATAATGGGTTCGGTTTACTCGATTAGAAAAGATTGCGAATTGGTGGTAAAAGTTGCGGAGAAATGGTGCCCAGAGACTAATTCATTCGTGTTTCCTTTCGGTGAAGCGACTGTCACTCTCGAAGATATGATGACATTGGGGGGTTACTCTGTTCTCGGTGACTCTGTTTTGACTCCTCTTCCAATTGGTAAGAATATTGTTTTTTTGTAAAATGATCGGTTTTGTGTTGGGAAAAAATATGTAGATCAGTAGAGTAGTACTTATCATGGTTTCAATTGATGATTGGAATGGTTCGTTTTGCGAATTTCAATATGCTAATTTTATATTCGGAAATTTATTAACTACCTAGACAAATCATATCTGTCTCGAAAGAAATATTCCATCAGGTGTTTTGGTTGGACCAGGGGATTCTATAGGACAGAGTGCCCTATAAGGATTGTAGTGCAGCGTATAGCTGTTGATTTCATCAATTAACTATGCAGATCAAAAATTAATTATGACTGTTAATAAATAATTCTTACCGATCATAATTAAAAATCATATTTTGGTTGGTGTCTTTTCAACTATTTATCTTTGTTTTGGTTGTTTTGTTTTACAAAAAATAAATAAATAAGTCGAGAGGTGAGAATAGGTCAAGTTTTTGCGAGTCCCATCACAATGAGAGTTTTGTTCTTCTTCGAAACTTTCTCAAAAGCATTTCTTTTTCTATTCTAAATATTTTATTTTTTACCTTTTTGATAATGAAGTTTTGTTTGCCAATTAAAAAAACGAAAGAAATAGACCGTCAGAATCGACGGTCCGTTTTTTAGAACAAATGTTATTCAATCAAACTCTTTCAACCAGATCGACATAAATGAATTGCACACTGAGATCAATCAAATGAACTGTTCCAATCGTCAAATCAAACCATGATTGATTCATTTATGATCAACTCAAGAGAGGATTTGTCCTTGGGGTCACCTCATGTTACGCAAATGCATGAAAATAACTGTGGGAGTGTCCGGAGAGATTAGTCTAGTTCATCGAGAGACTCTTTATTACCCAAAAAAAACACAAAACAAAAGAGTACCATCGTGTTCAATTCTCTCTCTTTTGGGTTAATTAGTTATAGCTTAATAATAACTATGTTCGCCTTGGGCCTCTAGACACAATCCTTTTTCTATGGGCACGGTCTCTGATAAGATTATCTCCAATTACTATTCTCATTTTTCTATCGACTTATTACCTGAAAAACCTCCCCTAAACCAAGCAAAACCACAATGTTTTGAACACCACGGTACAGAACATACAATTCAATACAATACTTCTGTAAATGTCTCATATTGTAACACTTTCATTTCTAATAAATCTTTATATCTCATCAAACAGACAGAGCATCGGAAGAAACCAGAGAAGAATTGCTTCAAGCACGATTAGAACTTGTGAGGACAAGTGCTAAAAGGGTCAATCAAGGTGCATGGATGAACAAATTCATGAAAAGTGGCAGTCGAATCGAGCACGAGGCATTTCTCTCTCTCTGGTTGTCGAAGTTCGTCTTCCCTTCAGCTGCGGGAAATGATAGCGTTGGAAATAAGGTACTTCCCATCGCTATATTTCTGGCCCAAGGTACAAAAATCGCGCTTGCACCGGCTGTGCTCGCTAGCATTTATAGAGACTTGAGCTTGTTAAGGAAGAGAAGCGAAAACGATGTTTCTGCATTGACGGTTTGTTCACCTTTCCAATTAATTCAGGTTTGGATTTGGGAGAGATTCCCCGCACTGGGACCGAATCCAAATCCCCTGGAAAACGGTGAGCCGAGGTTGGCTCGTTGGCACATGGTGAAGAAACCAAACGCTGAAAATGTAGACTTTGCTGTGGCAACGAGTGGAAAATGTTTTCTGTGGCGCCCTTATGTCATGGCAGGGACTAATCAATTGATTCATAATCTGTATGGTGAAACAGGAAAATGGTTATCAGTTAGTTCCCATTTGGATGAAGTATTGGAATCCTTTGGCCGGTGCGTGAGGGTTTCTGAGCTGGTTGGATTGGATTGTATAGAGGAGTACTTCCCACATCACGTGGCGATGCAATTTGGAATGGTCCAAGACATTCCCAGGAAGGTTGTTTTTTGTCCCAAGGGAAATCCTGAAATTGCATGGCAACATTATGCTAGGCCTATTTCTGATGCCAAATTGTATATTCCATCGCGATGCTTCAAGTCACATGTCACCACTCGATACTTTGAGTGGTGGAAAAAATCAGATGGAACGAGGGGTGTTGTAAAAGTGGAAAATGAATATGATTCCAATTTTCCTCCCAGATTTCCTCCCAAATGCGTAGGGAAGATGGCAAATATTGTTCCATCCGTTCCTCCCGGCTTTCCTCCCAAATGGAATATCAAAGCAGAAGAAGAGGTTCCGGCGGACTTTACGAAGGGTGTTGTAAAAGTAGAAAACGATTATGATTCCAATTTTCCTCCCGGATTTCCTTCCAAATGCGTCGGGAAGATATCAAATATTTTTCCATCTGTTCCTCCTGGCTTTCCCGCCAAACGGAATATCAAAACAGAAGAAGAGGTTCGTTTTGAATTTCCATCCATCCCTCCCGGCTTTCCTCCAAGAATCGTTTATGCTCCGGGAAACGACAAGTCCCCTGTTACTCCTCCCAACTTCATTGCAGTGGGAAAATGGGATTATGTCGCAAGCACTGATACACTACCACCAACTGAATTTTTCAAGAAACTGAAGGGTAAGCAAATGATAGATCCACCTTCTTCAACTTCTGATAACGGAGTACTCCAATCAACAGATTTGACGATCATCCCCAAGAAAAAGATTGTGGTAGAAGGATTAGAAAGAGCTGTGGAAGATGAAAGCAAAAGTAGAGGAGGAAACATAAGCAATCAAGGTGAAGGAACTACCTGTTCCGGAGTAGGACCGGAACTTGAAGCTAGGATTATAAGGCTTGAGAAACTGATGGCTCAGCTGAAGGCAGAAAGACTTGGGGGTTGGTCTTGAGCAAGAAGTTTTGTGTTGTTGTACACTTGGCGACAGGATTGGTCTCTCAGTCATGGTGCGTTTAAGCTGGCCCCAACACCCAATTATAAAAAATAAAATAAAATTGTTGTACATGTGTTAAATTTCTTTAGCAAATAGATGTTGCTGCAAAGTACTCATGCTTCTGTTTCAATGCTTAGTCAAATCATATGAAAATCTTACACGGTCATTTCTTTAGTTGCCTCTGCTTTAATTTCTGATACCATTTCCTTCCACAAATTCGATGACCAGACACAATCTTTGATGAACTTGCAGTTGTAGGTGCTTGGCTGGCTTTGATATTCAGTTAATTGTTCATCTTTGTCTTAAAATCTGTCCCATTTCAATCGATGGAAATGAGAATGCAGAAGATGGAAATGAGAATGGAACAGGAAATACAAGCAGTCAAGGCTTCTTCTTCTTGTTCTTGTTCTTTTTTCTTTTTCTATGGGTCTCGGGTGATATATGTTGTTGTGCTCTTTGTCCGTTTATTCTTTGTATTTACTTTCAAAAATTAATGAATTTCTTTTGCCGATGAAAAAAATGAGCTGACGAGTGAAATATTGAATTCTGTCTTATTTCCATTGCAACTCCTATGAAGGAATGAAGTGAAAATCAGAAACATAGTAATTATTCCATTTACCTATCGTTTCAAGCATACGAAAATTAAAAATAAAAATCTTAGAAAGATAGGTAAAATAGTTATTATACACCTTACCTGACTGCTTCTACATTTCATTTCCTTTTTTCAAGTTTTGTTTAACTTAATAAAATCCCTTTTTTTTATGTTCATTAAAATTTTTCACTTTATTAGAAAATCCAACAAGTATTTAGTTAAGGTGATTTTTAGTTAAAAGGAGTTAATGTGCTCCACCAACATTCAAATGGCAAGAATTTGGAAGAGATTTTCCATTTAAGAGGTATTTATACTTGTGAAGGTGAATCCAACCATTATGCGCATTTGAAATTGAAGGATTCATGTAGCCGACCTCAAGTGATTGAGACATAAGACTCGGTTTCGTTTGGTTTGGTATGCGCATTTGAAATTGAGAAACAGGGAAAAAAAAAAGACGACATGAAAGAGTGAAACAATTATTTCTTGAAGTACCCAAAAAAAGACATGGAAGAGCAAAACAATTATTTCACTTCTTTGCCTCATTCAAGTGATTTAAAATTTCATTTTTCCTTTACGAAGAATCAAACAAGGGAATTATTTATGCTTTCCAGATTTCTTTCTTTTCTGGTTAATCTTTTTTTGCTAATGCAAGATTTGAATGACAACTGATACCCACAACACATTTATTATAGAGCATACTTTTACAGAACAATGCTACATACACTAAATATACACGTCACTGCCACTTCAACGCATGGTGGAATATGTGGATGAACTTATCCATTAAAAGGGTGTCAATGTGACACTTCATACATCAGTCGTTTTTTTCAATGGTTTGGTTGGAATGATTTTGAAGATATAGGGTCGTTAGGGTTAGGTTTTGGGGATCTCGGATTGGGTTTGGCCCATACTTTGTATGAGGTTTACCTTTTTAGTTGTTTCGGGTTTAGCCCCTTGCGTGTTTTCGGGCTTTGTCCTATCGGATGTACTTTGGTTTCATCCAACCTTTGATTGGATTTCTCTCCCCTTTCCCCTAACTTGATGATCTGTCAAATTTTTTTTAATAAAATTTTTTGCCTATCAAAAGAAAAAAACAGGTCATCCTTTTCCGTTGTTCTATAGCCACGTTTGTCATCACTTACAAGTTAACACTGTTTGTTTTCCAAGGGCATGTACGATTACCGAATTCAAGAACCCACTGGATGTGAAGTGGCGGTCGAACGAATGAAATGCAAGATTTGAGACTAACAAAATTACTTTATTAGGGGAAAATGACGGCCAAAGACATATTTTTGATAATTAATACCCATTAATGATATTTTCAGCATTAACAAATATTCTCAGTATATCCTTGGCAGACATTAATAATCAAAACATGTCATGGATCGTCATGTCACCCTTCATTAATTTTCAAAGATCTACCATAGGAGAAGATCAGTGGCCCAAGGCAACACGCCAATCTTCCCGAACGAGATCGATGCATAGGAGAAGATCGGCAGCCCAAGGCAACATACTGCCAATCTTCAATAATGAAAAAAAGAAAACCATACTACCAATCTTCAATAATGAAATCAGAATTGATGTAAGATATGAAGTCTGTCTCGCCCTAAAGAACAGTCTAATTAGAGTTAAAATGATAGAAAAATCCAAGTGGAATATTAATTTAGTGTAAATTAGAAACGTGGTAATTCTACATCGTTTCACGCTTCGGGGCATTAAAAAAATTAAATAAAAGTAGGTAAATAAATTCACTCCTTATCTGGTTGCTTTCTGTATTAGAAATCCAGCAAGGCTTTAGTTAAGCTGTGGCTAAATGCATTTAATGTGGTGGACTATAAGTTCAAATCCAATGTACGCATATTTCTGAGTACCTCTAATCTCATGCATTTCCGGCTGTTGGATCAATTTAAAATCTTTTTATCTCTTGAAATTTTCACATGATCCAATGGCCAAAAACACAACGGTACATGAGAACTAGAATATTCGGTAAAGAGGATTGAGGGGAATTAAGAGGTACTTGTGAGATGATGAGTGAGTAATTATTCAGATGTCTTGGGGCACCATCAAGTGGTACCTCGACATCTTTTTTTATAACACATTTTTGTGTGGTTCATGCACTTAGTAATGGACCCTACAAAAATATGCGGTGGAAAAGAGTATTAGGACACCATGTGGCAATGCTATAAGACCACCCAATATTTTTGTGCATTTAAAAATTGGGAAATATGAAGGGGGGAAAAATAAGAAATTAAAGTGAGAATAATTTTTCCTTAGGTGTTAAAATTGCAAACAATGAATTGAGTAGCAAAATACGTACACTTCATTTCTGTCTTTTTCCAATGCAAATTATGCATTCCTATAAATGGATGATTTTGAAATTTAAGGAATGAAGTAAATATAAGAAACGTAGTAATTCTTCCATTTATCTATTGTTTCAAGCGTATGAAAAATTAAGAGAAAATCTAAGAAAAATAGGTAACATAGTTATTATACACCTTACCTGACTACTTCTATATTTCATTAGTTTCCTCTTTTCAATGAGGAAATAATATAAATTTTTAAAAGGACAAAATGATAATTGTACAAACTTTTACACATTAACTTTTCAAATGAGACTTATTGTGGAATAACCTAAAATAAAATACTAAATTCTTATTTTCGGACGGAGGGAGTACCAAATATTATTCATCAATTTTTTTTTTTTATAAAACTAAACTTAAAAATTAATTAGTTTATAGGCGTACAAGGAATAAAGGCACCTGGCGCTCTATATATACCCACTCACAAATCCTATGCAGACACAGTTACGTAAATCAAAGTTACGTAAATCAAAGCTACCTTCTTTACAAAGTTTGTGTATAATCATGTAATGATTTCATCAGATAGCAATGGCGACGGAGACAAAGCAGACGACGACAAGATCAAAGACAGAGACCATTCTATTCTCGATCGTTGTTTCAGTGATTTACCAAATTAAGGTTTGCGACTTCTTTGATCTTAGATTTAGATTCTTTTATTTTCGTGTTTCAATGATGATAAGAAAATCCACGTGTAGAAATCCATGTGTCTTGTTATAATCAGACTTGAAACCACATTGGACTTGCGGATTTTCGATAAAATCACCTTGGTATGAATAAATCGACCTCACTTTTCAGATCTGATTTTAATTATTGAACTAGCAATTTTCTGACATGGCTTGTCAACCATCGGTTAACATTTTCAATGGTCCAGATTTATTTTAATTTTTTTATGATAATAATATAATTTTACAAAGTAAAAGATTCAACAGATCTAAGTCGTTAATCGTCAATTTTCGATCTAGATTGAACTGTTCAGCCGGATAATTTTCAATCCAACGTCCAGGAGCATCTATGAAAATTGCCAGCCAAACATCCATCCAATTTCACTCTTCTTTCAGTGGTCCCTCTGACTGTGTATATATACTCCATCTTCTATAACAAGCCAGAAGTCCGAAGACTCCCAACTTCAAGCTCAGTAATTCACACCCTCTCTCTCTCTCTCTCCACCAATGGAACAACAACCAGAGGGCAGAATCATGGAAGAGAGAGAAGAGCTCATGGTTTCCCCAACAGGGGATGGAAAACCAACCCTTAAAATGGCCCATTTCTTGAGCCCTTCCCTCGCCTCCAATGACGATCCACTCGACACTCTCTCTCCACTTTCTCTCTCTTCTAAAACGTCCAAAACACAAACCCAGAAAAACCCACTAAATGTATCTTTCAAAGGCTGGCGAAACCCCCAAAAGAAATGGAAAATTTGGGTCGATCGCATGTGTTCCCTGCACAAACCCCTGTGGGAAAAGGCTGGAATCTACGAATCAATAATGGGTTCGGTTTACTCGATTAGAAAAGATTGCGAGTTGGTGATTAAAGTTGCGGAGAAATGGTGCCCAGAGACCAATTCATTCGTGTTTCCTTTCGGTGAAGCGACTGTCACTCTCGAAGATATGATGACATTGGGGGGTTACTCTGTTCTCGGTGACTCTGTTTTGACTCCTCTTCCAATTGGTAAGAATATTGTTTTTTTTTTGTAAAAAGATGGGTTTTGTGTTGGAAAAAAATATGTAAATCAGTAGAGTAGTACTTATCAAGGTTTCAATTGATGATTGGAATCGTTCGTTTTGCCAATTTCAATATGCTAATTTTATATTCGGAAATTAAGTTGATGGAAAATTGTTAACTACCTAGACAAATCATATCTGTCTCGAAAGAAATATTACATCAGGTGTTTTGTTGAACCCGGGGATTCCGTAGGGCGGAGTGGCCTATAGGGGTTGTAGTGCAGTGCATAGCTGTTGATCTCATCAATCAACGGTTCAGATCAAAAATCAATTATGACCGGTAATAAATGATTATTATCGGTTATAATTAAAAATTATATCTCAACCATTCATTATCAAGATCGATAGCCCGTGTGCGCCCTACAGAATGTCTTGCAGAGCCTTGCACTACAGTAGTATTTATCTTTATTTTGGTTTGTTTTGTTTTACAAAAAATAAATAAATAATTCGAGAGGTGGGAGTAGGTCAAGTTTTTGCAAGTCCTATCACAATGAGAGTTTTGTTCTTCGAAACTTTCCCAAAGGCGGACAAAAAAAAAAAACTTTCCCAAAGCATTTCTTTTTCTATTCTAAAGATTTTATTTTTTACCTTTTTAATAATAAAGTTTTGTTTGCCAATTAGAAAAGAAAAGAAATAGACCGTCAGAATCGACGGTCCGTTTTTTATAACAAATGTTATTCAATCAAACTCTTTCTACCAGATCGACATAAATGAATTGCACACTGAAATCAATCAAATGAACGTTCCAATCGCGGATCAAAAAAAAAAAACGTTCCAATCATCAAATCAAACCATGATTGGTCCTATTTATATCACATGATGGATTAACTCAAGAGAGGATTTGTCCTTAGGGTTACCTCACGTTACACAAATGCACATAAAAATAACTGTAGGTGTGTATGGAGAGATTAGTCTAGTTCATCGAGACTCTTCATTACCCAAAAAAAACAAAAGAATAGCATCGCGTTCAATTCTCTCTTTTGGGTTTATTAGTTATAGCTTAATACTAACTTTGTTTGTTTGGGCCTCTAGACACAATCCCTTTTTCTATGGGCACTGTCATTTATTTATTTTTCTCTCTCATCACTTGTTATCCAAACAATCTCCACCAAAAGGACGAAACCCAATCCAAGCAAAACCACAATGTTTTGAACATACAATACTTCTGTTGATCTCTTATATTGTAACAGTTTCATGTCTAATAAATCTTTATATATATCTCATCAAACAGACAGAGCATCGGACGAAACCAGAGAAGAATTGCTTCAAGCACGATTAGAACTTGTGAGGACAAGTGCTAAAAGGGTCAATCAAGGTGCATGGATGAACAAATTCATGAAAAGTGGCAGTCGAATCGAGCACGAGGCATTTCTCTCTCTCTGGTTGTCGAAATTTGTCTTCCCTTCAGCTGCGGGAAATGATAGCGTTGGAAATAAGGTACTTCCAATCGCTATACTTCTAGCCCAAGGTACAAAAATCGCGCTTGCACCGGCTGTGCTCGCTAGCATTTATAGAGACTTGAGCTTGTTAAGGAAGAGAAGCGAAAACAATGTTTCTGCATTGACTGTTTGGTCACCTTTCCAATTAATTCAGGTTTGGATTTGGGAGAGATTCCCCGCATTGGGACCGAATCCAAATCCTCTGGAAAACGGTGAGCCGAGGTTGGCTCGTTGGCACATGGTGAAGAAACCAAACACGGAAAATGTAGACTTTGCTGTGGCAACGAGTGGAAAATGTTTTCTGTGGCATCCTTGTGTCATGGCGGGGACTAATCAGTTGATTCATAATTTGTATGGTGAAACGGGAAAATGGTTATCGGTTAGTCCCTGTTTGGATGAAGTATTGGAATCCTTTGGCCGGTGCGTGAGGGTTTCTGAGCTGGTTGGATTGGATTGTATAGAGGAGTACTTCCCACATCGCGTGGCGATGCAATTTGGAATGGACCAAGACATTCCCAGGAAGGTTGTTTTTTGTCCCAAGGGAAATCCTGAAATTGCATGGCAACATTACGCTAAGCCTATTTCAGATGCCAAATTGTATATTCCATCGCGATGCTTCAGGTCACATGTCACCACTCGTTACTTCGAGTGGTGGAAAAAATCAGATGGAACGAAGGGTGTTGTAAAAGTGGAAAATGAATATGAATATGATTCCAATTTTCCTCCCGGATTTCCTCCTGAATGCGTCGGGAAGATGGCAAATATTGTTCCATCTGTTCCTCCCGGCTTTCCTTCCAAATGGAATATCAAAGCAGAAGAAGAGGTTCCTGCGGACTTTACGAAGGGTGTTGTAAAAGCAGAAAACGATTATGATTCCAATTTTCCTCCCGGATTTCCTTCCAAATCCGTCGGTAAGATGGCAAATATTTTTCCATCTGGTCCTCTCGGCTCTCCCCCAACAGAAGAAGAGGTTTGTTTTGAATTTCCATCCATCCCTCCCGGCTTTCCTCCAAGAATCGTTTATGTTCCGGGAAACAACGAGTCCCCTGTTACTCCTCCGAACTTCATTGCGATGGAAAAATGGGATTATGTCACAAGCACTGATACACTACCACCAACTGAATTTTTCAAGAAACTGAAGGGTAAGCAAATGATAGATCCACCTCCTTCAACTTCTGATAACGGCGTACTCCAATCAACAGATTTGATGATCATCCCCGAGAAAGAGATTGTGGTTGAAGGATTAGAAAGAGTTGAGGAATATGAAAGTGGAAGTAGAGGAGGAAACACAAGCAATCAAGGTGAAGGAACTACCTGTTCCAGAGCGGTCATACCAGGACCGGAACTTGAAGCTAGGATTATAAGGCTTGAGAAACTGATGGCTCAGCTGAAGGTAAAAAGACTTGGGGCTTGGTCTTGAGCAAGAAGTTTTGTGTTGTTGTACACTTGACGACAGGATTGGTCTCTCAGCCATGGTGCGTTTAAGCTGGCCCCGACACCTGATTATAAAAGAAAAAATAAGTTGTTGTACATGTGTTAAAATTTCTTTAGCAAATCGATGTTGCTGCAAACTACTCATGCTTCTGTTTTCAATGCTTAGTCAAATCATATGAAAATCTTACAGAGTCACTCCTTTAGTTGCCTCTACTTTAATTTTCTGATACCATTTCCTTCCACAAATTCGATGACCAGACACAATCTTGATGAACTTGCTGCTGTGGGTGGTTGGCTGGCTTTGATATTCAGTTAATTGTTCGTCTTTGTCTTAAAATCTGTCCCATTTCAATCGATGAAATCAATATATTATCGATTACGATTACAACTATCCAGGTAGCCTGTTAATGAATTAGGTTCGAATCCGCTAAAATCTGAATTCCAGTATAGAAATTCGATCCAAAATTAACCGATTGCATTCAGATATAACCGAGCCATAAACGTATACAAATTTGATCCGCTTGACATACACTTTGATTATTTGAAGTGTTATCAGTTATATATTCAGATGTGATTCTAAGCTTCCAAAAATATTTTAAAACTAGTATAACCATGCATAGTTAAAACTATAACCTTAGTTAATGTTGGGATTTGTCCCACATCGACTAATTATCTCTACCAAAACTAGTATATGAGCCTGGACGGCCTCTCCACTCTTTGCCAATTAGTTTGGAGTTGGATGCTTTAACATGGTATCAAAGCTAGAGTTTCGGAGACTTTTCCCCTTTGTTTGTGCCATAGTTGCACTTTATTTCATTGTGATCCGTGTATTCCGGATCCTTTGTTGACCTCTCCACGTGCGAGTTAGGGGTCGCACGTGCGGGGGAGTGTTGGGATTTGTCCCACATCGATTAATTGTCCCTACCAAAACTAGTATATGAGCCTGGGTGGCCTCTCCACTCTTCGCCAATTGGTTTGGAGTTGTGGAGGGTTGCTTGATTATCACAATATAAAATTGTTGGCTGGGAATGGGGAATACCAAGATCATGCAACAAAGTGAGAAGCCATTGAATTTCGCAAGCCGCTTGAGCCATGGCACAGTACTCGACCTCGGCAGAGGATCGAGAAACTGTACTTTGTTTCTTTGTTCTCCAAGAGAGAGGGCTAGAGCCAAGGAGAGCACAATAACCACTTATGGAACGCTGTGTCATTGGACAACTCGCCCAATCAGAATCGGCAAAGACGCGAAGTTGAAGAGAGCTGGTGAAAGATAGCAAAATGCCTTTGCCGGGACTACCTTTGAGGTAACGAAGAAGCCGAATGACAGCCTCAAGATGCGGAGAACGAGGCGATTGCATGAACTGGCTTAAGATGTGCACGGCAAAGACGATATCAGGCCGTGTGATCGTCAAGTAGATGAGACGACCAATAAGACGACGATATTGAGAAGGATCAGAAAGAGGATCACCATCCGTATCATTAAGCTTTAAATGTTGTTCCATCGGAAAATTGGCTGCTCGATAGCCCATCATACCCATGTCATTTAAAATATCAAGCACATACTTGCGCTGGCAGAGAAAAATTCCTTGAGTAGAACGAGCGATTTCAATACCGAGGAAATATCGAAGAGGACCAAGATCCTTTATGTGAAACCGTTGAGCAAGGAAGCTTTTCAATTGTTCAATACCAGGAGAATCATCACCAATAATTATGATGTCATCAATGTAGACAAGAACAAAAATGGAGCCACGACTAGATTTCTTGAAAAATAATGAATAGTCAGCCTTGGATTGAGAGAAGCCATATTTGGATAAAGCACTAGAGAATTTAGCAAACCAGTTTCGACTTGCTTGCTTGAGACCATAAAGAGATTTGTTCAAGCGGCAAACACGATTCTCCCCCTTGCGACAATAACCAAGTGGGATAGTCATATAAACTTCTTCGTCAAGATCACCACGGAGAAAAGCATTATGGACGTCAAGCTGATGAATATACCAATGTTTGATGGGCAACAGCAAGGAGGCACCGAACAGTGACAAGTTTTGCAACGGGTGCAAAAGTTCCATGGTAGTCAAGACCTTCGACGTACGTAGAGTCCAAGAGTTAGAATTCACCGATATGAAGGTGGGGTAATGTTCGCCCCCTTTAAAAATGGGTATATAATATCAAACTCGATTAATAATAGGGTCCACTAGAAACCCACAAGTTAGATCATCTGTCCAACTGAACGTGGGCTGTGCTATTTGGAGCTCCAAGATGGGGGCTCATTCATAGCATAGCACGCAACTCTCTCCTTCGTTTGGGCTCCATTTCGGGCTTATAAGTGTGATCGGAATATCACCGAGATCAAGATGGCCGAAGGAGCATGTGTAAAGTCCCTGCCTCCCACCCGGTCTTGGATTCGAATTTCGCTTTCCAGCAGTAGGGCGGCCATGAAGCAGTTGTTATGTTAGAGGGCCTTTAGTTCCATTTGCCAGTGGGGTTGTAGCGATGGCTTGTCCTCTTCTGGATAGTGGTTACTTCGCACGAACGCCCAGAGAGGATGATCCAGTCCAAAAACACCAAAACAAACTATCAAAGCAACAAGATATCAAAGACACAGAAACAAACCCAAAACAGAACCACAAAAACTACCAACAGAAAAGCTACACCAGCCAACATATAGCTGCTACACCAGGCAAGGAACTAAACGAGAGAAGGTTTATAAGTGGAATCCTCCCAGCACAACAAATCCACACCGTCATCATACATTGGCCTCATGACTTCCATTAGCTCCATTTGGACGATTTGTTGACTGTGTTCTCTGTGGTCCACCTGAGCTGCATATCTTGCCAATGGCCTGAGTTCGGCCGCTACTTGACGTTGAAATTGATCCTCTAAAAATTAGTTGAGATGTGCATAATTTGATCAAAACTACTTTCAAAGACACCCAAAAAAAAATGTAAAAATTATATGTTACCAGGGAACTCTACTACCCTAGAGAATTATGTTTTGGTATGAACGTTCCAAAATATGGTCAACTACCGTTTCAAAATGGTAAATTTGGTGATCCAAAGTGATCCCCTTAGTTTTCCCCAAGATGTCAACTTATAATGGTGAAAATAGAGAGCAAATGGAATTTCGGTGAGAGAAAGTGTAAAAAGTTCAGTATTTATACTCCTAGAAAGCTATTTTGTATGAATAATTTGACAAATAATGTTTTAGTTGCACTAGATGTTTATCGCTTAGAAGAGTAAGTTTTTAATTTTGTTATCTATAGAAGCCCACTCCTAACATACCACAATTTAAGCATTTGGCGTACTGCGTTCCCGTTTTTCGTACATCCGCGTTCCAAGTGACATAGTGTAAAATTTAGTGGTGGCACGTGTCCGCATGGGACCCTTGACCTTGATGGGTCTACCTCTGGTGGCATCACTCATTGCAATGATGGTTCAAGCTGGGGTGAACCCTTCTGGCGGTGTTTGATCGCAAGACTCAGAACAACATAAAGCTAGGTGAACTGTAATGGCTTCTAATTTTGCAAATTCATACCCATACAATAGGATTCGTCGCATTGTTGAGCACGATTTTGTTGCTCATTAGCGGGTTGCCATTCAAGAAAATGGAATTCATGTGGATTTTGGTAGTGACCACCAAACGAATTTGGGGATGGTGTTGGGCACTTTTAAGCCGTTGGATCGTGCATCTGATGGTTTGGATCTCATCTCGGTAATGAACGGTTCTCGATCATTGGTTACCGAGATGAGATCTGAGCCGTCGGATACACGATCCAACGGCTCGGAGGTGCGCAATACTTGGAGTTCATACTAAAATTCTTGCGCACCTCACTGTACAGCACCAATCCAAAGTCCCAAACCTAAAATCCTAGGGGTTCATACTAACACTTTTTGTATGTTGGTATTTGTTAAGCTTTATTTTAAATCAGTAAACTTTACACCTTTCGGAAAGTTCATATGAAAGAAACAATAACATACTAATTAACTAAATAAGATGGATGGATTTCACTATCCTTTTCTTTATGAAATTTTTCTTTATCCCCATAAACATTATGTGCTTCCACTAGCGTAGATTTTTTAGTCCGCCACTGGATGCCACAAACATTAACGCATCCTTTTTCTTCGTAAACCAATCACGTACCATGTACGAGATCCTTTGCTCTTTTAGCTTTTGCTTTTCGACGAAAGTCTTCAATAATCTTTAAGCCCTAATCTTTCGAGTCGGATCCTTCACACATCCCACACTTTTATTAGCTTTTGCTTTTTTGGTCAAATTAATAAAATAGCTACCCACATCCCACACTTTTATTCAACAGCACATTTGCGCACACACTTGTGTGCCCAACTGCTAGTAGAGATGAACAGAGGCATAGATTGGCATTAAAAAATTTGGGAATTATAAAAGTGAAAACAATGAATTCATGAGGAGTAATTACTTTCTGTCTTTTTCCAATGCAATTCCTATTAATGGATGAATTTGAAATTTAAGGTGTCTTGGAATTTAAGGAATGAATTGAATATAAGAAGGAAACGGAGTAATTTTTCCATTTATCTATCGTTTTATGAGTACAAAAATTAAAACAATATCAAGAAAAATAGGTAAAATAATTATTATACACATTGCCTGAATGCTTGTATATTTAATTTCATTAATTTTCTCTTGTCAACAAGGAATTAATATTGTATAATCTAACGAGGATTTGGTTAAAATGAGTTAATGTGCTCTACTGTCATTCAAATTGCAAGAGTATGGAAGAGATTTATTCCATTTAAGCGGAATTACACTAGATGAATCCATACATTTTTTCGTGCATTTGAAATTGAGATACATGAAAAAAAAAATTATTTCTTCCGTTTGAATAGTAAGAAAGTGATAGAAAATGTAAGAAAAAAAATAATGACACATTTTTTATATTTAATTTGCATGAAAATACAAGAAAGTGTAAGAAAGTGAATTTTCTTGTACAATACATATCTTCCACTTTCTTGATAAAATTTTCTTGTGAAAATTGCCACATTATATGTCACTTTCCATTATGTCCATAACTACTTTTCCTTTTCTATCATGATCCATAATATGTGTAAAATGGTAAGCTAGTAAATATTTTTTTTCTTGTTAGATTTCTTTTCATTTTAACCCAATACATGTAAAAATTCTACGTGTACAAGGAATAAAAGGCTCCCGCCACTCTATACATACCCATTCACAAAACATATGCAAACAATATTTTGTAAAACAAAGTCGCCTCTTTTTGTCTATAGCCACACCATGATTTCATCAGACAACGACGACGACAAAGACGAAGAAGAAGGCAACGAAATTAAAGACAAACATCATTTTGTTTTCAGTTATTGTTTCAGTGATTTACCAAATTAAGGTTTGCGACTTCTTTCATCTTAGATTTACATTCTTTCATCTTAGTATTTCTATGATGATAAGACCCGTGTGTCTTGTAATCAGACTCAAACCATGCTTGACTTGCCGATCTTTGATATTAAAAAAGATTTAGAACACTCTAAACAAACGAATATACTTATTAAAGGTGATATGTTTGATCACGGTAAGTGACTGACAACACTGGTTTTAATCATCATAAATAAAATAAAAAATTTTAGCAAAAAAACACATAAAACAACCTTTATATGAATAAATAGACCTCACTTTTCGGATTTGATTTTGATTATTTAAATAGTAATTTTCAATCTAACCTCCTTAAGCATCTATATACGAAAAACTAGAGTCATATTCATTCAATGTACAGGGACATAAACATCAGTAGATCGGTGTGTATGGCCTTTGGAATTTACTCTATTTTCTCGTAAAATAATTTTAAAAATTCCATAACAATAAAAAAAACAAAGAAATGAAGAAAAGAAATAAGTTTCAAGGAGTATTTGTTCTGTTATTGAGTGACCTTAGTTTTCTTTTCAAGCAAAATAAAGTATATATTTTACATTCTGTAAAAAGTGTAGAATAATGAAAAAAAAATTAAAAATGCAAAAAATTCATGTAGGATAGAGAGTTAATAAAAAAAAATTATTTTACTAGCGTTAGCTCGTACCTACGGCACTACGTATCCTGGTTGGAAGGAGATGGCAGTTATGTGATTTAGGTGAAAATCATGGGCACTTAACCAGAAAGTGGAAGGATGCACTACAGCCTTTGGATCAAATGAATCTAAGCCGTTCTAATAATTTGTCCCCACACCCTTCTGTTTTATAATAGAGATTTTAGATAATTACATTCTTATAGTATATAGTATAGAACATCCATCCAATATTTCCTCTCTCTCTTCTTCCCTTTCTAATCTCTCTCCCTTTTTCATCTCCTTTACTCTATTTTGGGTTTTCAGCCGAGTGGTGGCGGCGGCGATGGATCTTACCTGGATGCAGAGGACGGCGGCAGCTCGTTTTCAAGAGAGCAAGAAGAAGCGCGGTTGGCCAAGAACGGACGCTGGAAGGTGCTCAGCCGTGGCGCAGCGGGAAGCAATCCATCGCCACTCGATCCGCCTCCACCTACTGCAACCCGTCTCTCTGGATCCGGCTGTTACTCCTCCCAGCTTCATTGGGATGGAAAAACAGGATCATGTTGCAAGCACTGATACACTACCACCAACTGAATTTTTCAAGAAACTGAAGGGCCGGTAAGCAAATGATAGATCCACCTTCTTCAACTTCTGATAACGGAGCACTCCAATCGACAGATTTGACGATCATCCTCCCTGGAAAAAAGATTGTGGTAGAAGGATTAGAAAGAGTTGTGGAAGATGAAAGTGAAAGTAGAGAAACTGATAGCTCAGCTGAAAGGCAAAAAGACTCGGGGGTTGGTCTTGAGTAACAAGTTTTTGTAGGTCCTTCATATAGATGTTCCCTTATAAAGATGGTTGATCACTTTAAAAATGAGATTATGAGTGTACAAGGAATAAAAGTCCCCGTCGCTCTATATATATCCACTTACAAAAACATATGTGAATACTACAACGTAAAGAAAAGCTGCCTCCATTACAGGTTTTGTCTATAGCCGCATTATGATTTCATCAGATAACAACGGCGACAGAGACAGAGAAGGTGGCAAGGAAATGAAAGACAAAAAGAAGGCAACGAAATCAAGCAATCAAGGTGAAGGAATTACCCGTTCCAGAGAGGACATACCAGGACCGAAACTTGAAGGTAGGATTATAAGGCTCGAGAAACTGATAGCTCAGCTGAAGGCAAAAAGACTTGGGGGTTAGCCGTGGTTTGCGTAAGAAGTTTCGTAGCCTTGTAGGTCCTTCATAGATGTTCCCTTACAAAGGCATATACATATTCATTTTTTGTTTCAATTTTCAGTTTTTTGGGGGATAATATGTTGTTGTGTACATGACGGCAGGATTGGTCTCTCAGAATTCGCCATGGTGCGCATAAACTGCTCCGGACACTTGATTATAAAAAAATAAAGTTGTTGTCCATGTGTTAAATTAATTTCTTGAGCAAATAGATGTTGCTGCAAAGTACTCACGCATCTGTTTTCAATGCTTAGACGTCAAAGCATACACAGAGTCACTTCTATAGGCTCGTCCGCTAAGGTTAATAACTTATTTTTCGTTTTACGAGACAAGTTATTAATTCTCTCATAATACATCTTCTTTTAGTTAGCGGAACGGGTTTCCTCTACTCTAATTTTCTGATATCATTTCCTTCCACAAATTCAATGACCGGACACAATCATAATGAACTTCCTGTTGGCTTTGATATTCTGTTAATTGTTCATCTTTGTCTTAAAATCGGTCGCATTTCAATCGATGAAAACAATACGTAGTATCGATTATGATTACAACTCTCCAGGTAACCTGTCAACGAATTTGATTCGAATCCAATCAAAACTGAACTCCAGTATCGAAATTCGATCCAAAATTAAGCGGTTGCATTCAGATATAACCGAGCCATAAACGTATACCAAATTCGATCCGCTTAACATACACTTGATTAATTATTTGAAGTGTTATATATTCAGATGTGATTCTAAGTTTCCAAAACTATTTTAAAACTATAACCTTAGTTAAGCTAAGGGGGTTTTTACGTTTAGGTCCAAATAAAAACAGAAATATACCAATAAAAAGGTGGGTAATATTCGCCCTTTTCAAGATGGGTGAACAATATCGGACTCAATTAATAATGGGGTCCACAAGAAAACCACAAGTTAAAAGTGGAAACAATGAATTGTGTTTTTTACATGTCTTGCATTGGTTCGGTCTGGTTGTTTCTGCAATTGTAGGTCTTTTTTGGTGGGGTTTTGAGGCTCGGAGGTGTTTGGGTTAGGGATTTTCTTTTTCTTCTCCTTTGGTTCTTGTTATATTGGTTGGTGTTTTGCCTTCCTTGTGTTCTGAATCTTGGATGACGTACGTTGTTGTGCTGTCGGTCGGTTTAATTAATCTTTATATTCCCCTTCAAAGATTAATATTTTTTTTTTGTGAGAACAAATAAATTGAGGAGTAAAATACTGTCTTTTTCCAATGCAACTTCGATCTATAAAATGATGAGATATGAAATTTAAGGAATTTTGGAATTTAAGGAATGAAGTAAATATAAGAAACGTAGTAATTCTTCCATTTATCTATCGTTACAAGCATACGGGAATTAAAAGAAAATAAGAAAAATAGGTCAAACAGTTACGATTAATTATAAACCTTACGTAACTGCTTCTATATTTCACTTCCTCCTTTCACGTTCTGTTGGGTTTTGACCCAGGTTCAGTTTGGTTTTCAAGAAGTAGAAACTTAAGAAAAATAAACATACTGGTTTAGGCTCCGTTTCAGAACTTGAATAAGTTCTTATTTTTTGTTCAATAATAAGATTTGTTCCACAAAATAAGAAGTAAGTACTTATTTTCTCGATAAAGATATGTGATACCGACAGCCCCTGTAGGGAAATCGTACCGACGGCTCGCCGGGCCGTCTTCAGCCACCAGACGGCCGATCCAAGCCATCCAAAAATTCTATAAAAAAAAATAGAGGGGGCTCTTGCGAGAATCAACGGCATCCGAGGTGTGTAAGATGTTTGATCCGAGCACTCCTTTTTCGTGTATATATGTATGTACATATATGCACGAAAAATAGGGTGTTTAGATCAAGCATCCTATACACATTGGATGCCATTGATTCTCGCGTTCGCTCCCTCAGTTTTTTTTAAAAAGAATTTTGGACTGCTCGGATTGGTTGTCCGGTGGCCGGAGACGGCCCGGCGCGGCCGTCGGTACGATTTCCCTATGCCGGGGGTCCATACTCATAGCAACACTCTTATTTTTGGGTTAAGGCAACTTCAAGCTCAAAAATCATGTGTTTACGCAAATAATTTTTTTATCACTATGGATCTTGTTTGATAGATCTTATTGAGATCTTAAATACAGTGCAAAAAAAATTGAAAAATTATTTTTCATTTACGTTATTTTTTAGTTTGAAAATGTGAAATAAGCTGCTTAATTATTTGAGTTTTGTGGAATAATTCTTCTTATTTTTCTTTGAAAAGCTTTAAAATAAGTACTTATTTTTTATTAAGAAAATTTCTAGAACGGAGGCTTTTAAGAGAAAAGGACTATGGCAACTCGACGTGGCGGCCAAAAAGGAAGGTTGTGGAGAAACTTACGGGAAACTTCTTAAATCTTGCACTTGGTCAGTCAATTGTAAACGACGACAATTCTTTCCAAAAAGGATCGAAAATTTGAACTAAAATGTGACCAATGGCGAAAACTTGCCAAGGAAGGAAAGATTATGGAGAAGCTCCTGGGCAACTTCGTATAGTCTTTTAATTCGTCAGTCAATTGTAAAAAAAAGACTTCATTTTTGAAAGAGAAACGAATTCCACACTCCCCTTTTTATAATCCATGCTCCCTTTTTTGTTTTTATCCGCATGAATTTACAATGTTATTCTTAGCTGAGTGAAAAAATTTATTAAAAAAGGACAATATATTAAATTCAAATGGATAAGGTAAATGATATTAGCATTCCAAAAATTGATGTAGGCACTCCAAAACTAGTGTAATTCCAAAGTCACTTTCTTTTAATTTTTTTGGAGTGTCTCCATCAATTTTTAGAGTGTCAATGTTATTTTTCATGAATAAAGACAAAAAAAAAAAAAGTGTGTAGTAAAAAGGAAGTTTGAAAATCACTTACCTTTCGACAAAGAGTCCTGCTACACACACAGCAATCTGTGCACAGATTTTGTTGTGGGGCCCACCACGGGTCCCACACAAATCATCCGAGCCGTTCATTAAATGTAAAATATTTTTTCAAGGGCTCCCGTAAAAAATAAACTCAATCCAATACCTATAGGTGCTTCATCCAACCATCTAACTTTTCATTCAGATTTCTGGATAATGAAAAGTTATATGGTTGGATTAAGTACGTATAGGTATCGGATTAAGCTTAATAGGGACCCTCGAAAAAATGTTTTATATTTAATGAACGACTCGGATGATTGGTGTAGAACCCGTGGTGGTCCCCACGATAAAATCTGTGCGCAATCTGTGTACATATTGTATGTGTGTGTAGACTTTTTGTTCGAGAAAAAGGAAAAGTTTGATTAAAATGTGACTAATGGCGCAAATAAGGTTGTACAGTACCATGGCAAAGCTAAACCATCAACACTCAGACATCATTGGTGACCCCAGAGAAGTTTTTCAGTGCGGGGTGGGCACCAGCAACGTGGTGCCAAGCACCATCTCGGCCGTCCAAACGTGTTTTGGATGGTCCAGACCTGTTTGGATAAATTTTGAGTGTAAAATTATCTAAACACTCTTTCAAATCCAAACAGATCTAGACCGTCCAAAATACATTTGAACAGTCAAAATGCGAGCTCGACACCACGTGGCGGGTGTCCGCTCAGCACTGAAAAATTTCTCTTAGCCCCAAGTCTTTTCCCAATTCCCATAACGTGTAGGAAAGTTTGTGGTGCTTTTAAAAGAAATTCTTCCTCGGTCCGAAGAAGACTATTCGCTTTGTTAGTCATGAAAATACTGTTTGGTTTGTCAATGCACTTTGGTCAAAACAGAGTTTAAACTTCTTTCACAAATTAGAATGACTAATGGATATTTAGTAGTAATTTGTGGGGAAAAAGTTTTATTATTTTCTTTCTTTGACAAATTACATTCTTCTTTAAGTTCTCAATTTGAGTGTTGGAAAATCTTTTTGAGACGGGGAGAGCATAAATTGGAGGGAACTTTGGGTTGGTGTTGTGCAATGGCCAATGAGGTGTACAGCACCGTGCTGCGCACTTTCGAGCCGTCATTCGACTGCTCAAATTTCATCTCGGTAACCAACGATCAAAAGTCATTCATTACTGAGATGAGATCCGAACCGTCGGATGCAGAATCTGATGGCTTAGAAGTGATGAGCATACCACTGCACAGCACCATCTCCCAATTCAAAATGGAGACCATTTCATTGGTTAAAAGATCTTAAAAAACAAAGACTTCTAACTCTCACTAGTGCTAGTATTATTAAGTAATCACTCATTCTACTTCAATTTGGGACTCTATTTTCTTAACATCCCGTGCAGCGCAGCCTTTTTGCTGATATGTAATCTTAGGTTGTGGATTGTGAATTTTTGAAATGTGGGTGGAATGGGCTCCACTCTGATATCATGTGGAAACTTTATATCCATTTAAAAATTAATTGACAATGACTGGAGATGTCCCAAATATTATTAAGTGATCACCCATTCTACTCTCAAGCAATATAAGACTCTATTTCCTAAGACAACAAACCATACATGTCTACAAAAACACCACCTCCTGGAAAAACACTTCCAATCCAAAAACACCAAAACAAAGGCTATGTTCGTTTCGATACTTAACTTAGTTTTAACTTAGTTTTCTAATCATTACCCTATATCTTTCTCCAATTATTACCCTATTTATTCAATTATTACTTTCATTTTTCTCTCTATCTTTCTTTACTCATTACCTATCTCTCCAATCATTACACTATTTCTCTCTCTACCCACTACCAAAACTAAAATATTCCAAACTCTCAAACGAACAAAGCCAAAGCTATCAAAGCAACAATATATATAGCAGACACAGAAAAAACCCTAAACAGAACCACAAAAACTACCAACAAAAAGCTACACCAGCCAACATATAGCTACTACCCCAGGCAAGGAACTAAACGAAAGGAGGTTTAAATGGAATCCTCCAAGCACAACAAATTGCGCTTTCGGCTATCATATGTGATAGGCTTACCTTATTGTACTAGCACACCGCCTATGGCATAGTATGATGCATCCGTGTGTACTTCAAAATGGCTTGGTGTGATCTGGCAACTGTGAAACGCGGTCCCACACCATCACCTTGAGATTAAAGGTCATACATCAGCCTCATGAAGACTTCCATTAGCTCCATTTGGACGATCTGTTGATGGTGTTCTATGTGGTTTACGTGAGCTTGATATCCTGTCAATGGCCTGAGTTCGCCTCCTTCGCTCTTTATGGAAACCTGCTATATATCGAACCATGGGAACAAGCAAATTAAGTGCCATCACGCCGCACCAGACTATGACTGCAATTTTAATGGTTTTACTAAGGGAATCCTTGTCTTTTTTTGGAGTGATCACGATGTTGGCAAACGCGTAAGAAAATGCCATTGATGTGATTCCCGACCACATGATCATTACCAAAATCCACATGAAACCCTTTCTCTTGAATGGCAACCCGCTAATGAGCAACAAAATTGTGCTCAACGACGCGACGAATCCTATCGTGTTAGAACGTAGGAAGTGTGGGTATGTTTTCGGATGATTAGAAGCCATGACAGCTTCCCCAGCTTTATGTTTTTCCGAGTCTTCTTGCCAAACACCGCCCGGAGGGTTCACCCCTGCTTGAAATGCCATAGTCGCAATAAGTGATGCCACAATCATTAATGCGTCCCTTTTCTTCGTAAGCCAATCACCATGTACGAGATCCTTCGCTCTTGTAGCTTTTGCCTCTCGAAGAAAGTCTTGAATCTTCCGATCCAAATCTTTCGATTCAGATCCTTCATCAGCTAAAAAAAGAATATCCATTGCTGTGTGCCCACTTGCATTTTTTGCATTGACGTCTATTTTGCTGTTCTCAAGCACATGCATTATGATCTGAAATATGTAAATTCGTTGTTACGGGTAGAAAGAAAGTAAAAGAAATTAGAAGTCAATAATATGCTCCCATCGTTCCTAATTATTCGTTCACCGTTCTGTTTTGACATGTTTTTTTGATCGGCAATAAAATTTATTGATAACTCGACAATGGGTACAGAGAGTAAAGATTTTCTGTTTTGACATGTTCCGAAATCATCATAGATCTTATTCCTGGTTCCACAACTAGATGACCCTGGCCACGAACTAAGTTACATCAATGACATTATTTTTATTCCCAATTCCAATATTACCTAGTAGTGACATTGGAATACAAACCATTCTACCAAAAAAGTCAAACTGTCTTATAAAGACCAAAACAGATCATAATTCTTCAGCTTCTTCGATATCTCTTAAAGATATGTTTACAATTTAAATTAAGGCTCTCAAACAAATAATTAAAAATATGTAATACAAAAATCTACTAACTCGTAAATTATAACAAGCGATCAATGGGCTCAAGCCTAGTTGACATCTCCTGGTCCTTCCCGTGTGGGAGGCCGGGGTTCGAGCCCCATCATGGGCGTTTGGAATTCAGGCCTATGGATAGCCTATGAAACTCTTTGTGAACTAATCTACTAAACTCGGATTAAAAAAAAACTAATCTACTAAACCCCGATAACCCCACTGATGTATATACAATATTGGCAAGAAAAAAATTATAATAAACGGGGCCATTTATATTTGTTTCGTTATGATCTCTCGCACCTAATATAATTTTAAGAAAGCAAATATGGCATGTTGTCATTAAATGAAAGTATTACACATACTTATGATTGTACAATAAATTGTTTTGAAAAAGTTATGTTTTGTGGTCACCCACGAATTCAACTAACAGATGTTGCAGTATTTATTAATATTGCAGGTAAAATAATGCCCTTAATAAGCAGGGCTATTTCATGACCTCATATAAAATAAAATACACTAAAAATTGTTGGTTTTTAAGAGCTCTAATAATTGAAGTGGGAGAAACGGGAAAAAATTGGGACAGGATCTAACTCGAAAAATTGACTATCTGTATGTGGCTAGAGATGGAGATATATACCTCGAGTTGTTTATCCAAGACAGCTAAATGCAGTATGGTGTTGCCATCATTATCCTTGGCATTGACAAACTCTTCACCTCTCATCAGATTGAGCAGATGTTCCAGAGTGTTTAACTTATCGTGCTTTACACACAAGTGTAAGACGGTGCTCCCGTCCCGATCCAGCCTGACTCGAGCCGATCTTCGACAAGTTCGCAACAAACGATCCAAGACATCGACTTTTCCTTTGGCAGCTGCAATGTGAAGAGGGATATTACCATCTCGATCGCGAACAAGGCACATGTCGGGGCTCACATTCGCTAGTGCTTCGACAATCTTGGTGTACCCTTTGGCCGACGCCAAGTGGAGGGCCGAGCGTCCGTCCGAGTCCAAGACTTCGGCAAGCTCTGGCTTGAGACGCAGGAGTTCGTTCACAAAGGGTGCTTTCCGGCACGATGCGGCTATGTGCAGGGGACTTTTCCCGTTGAAACACCCCACCACAATTTTATCGAGAATCAGTTTGTCGTCTGTCGTTATGTCGCTCAATGATTCTACATGCCCTCCAATTGCTGCTTCGCAAAGGCGCTGCTCCATTCTCTCTCTCTCTCTCTCTCTCTCTCTCTCTCTCTCTCTCTCTCTCGTTGTCTTGTGGCTCCCCTCCTCTAGTCCTCCAATTCATAGCACACCAGAGTTGCCAAGTCAGTCAACTTATTTACCCAAAAAAAAAAAGGTCAGTCAACTTGGTGTGGACAGCTAACCTATTCCCTGATCATAGTCCCTTCTCAGCCGTCTAAGATTATTTTGGGCCCCACAATGTGATAATTAATAATCTGAACCGTTCATCTTATAGCGCCCGTAGACCAGTATTCTCATCCAAAAAATTAGCTTCACTGGACATCAATAAGTATACCAAAATTTAGATTTTGATTTATAAAACGAATGGTCATGGACAGGTTAACTTGACAGGATCAGACCATCCATTTTATAAATTAGAATTCATCTTTTAATTGGTCTATTAATATCCAATCAAGCTTATTTTTTGCATGAATATATTAAACTATAGGACCTACAAAATAAACGGTTCAGATGATAACAATTAACACGTAATTTCCATAAGATGAAAAAGCCATAATTTCTGCCGCAGATGGACGGAATTTATCATATCTTGGAGTAAAGACTTTGTCAGAAGCGTGGCTTTGGAATAGGGAAGGTTTTTGGCGTATAAAGAGAGGCCACTGGCCTTTGTATTTTGTATCTCAGTATGAGTGAGATCTATGAAATTTAATTATGTGCATTGTTGGTTAATAGCAAAAATAAACCATATATGAATTTTGGTTCTTGAGGAATTTTGACCCCACTTGGGAGTAATCCTAGTTCCGTAGACTTGATATTTGGGTCACAGAAATGTGCGGTGTATTGTCCCCCTCGACCACTGAATGGTTTTTCCATTCTCAAAAGGGAATTAATTTTAACACTCCATTTTTTACCATCTACACCCTTTTTTTTCATCTTTATTTGGTGTGAATTTATTAAACTACCCCTTCATGTGTGGAAAATTGAACTCATTAAAAGATAAACAAAGTAAATTCACGTTAATAAAGACCAAAAAAATGTAGATAAACAAAATAGTGTGATAATCACTACTCTTCTCAAAATGATTTTTCATATTAAGAGCATCTACATCTCTCTTAACTGCCCTCTTCAAACTAAATTAAAGAGCCAAAAAAAAAAAAAAATCCACCCAAAACCTCGTGCATCAATCTCTCTTCCTTTCCCTCTACTTTGAAAAAACTTTAACATTGCTAAAGTGGCTCGTTTGGACAGACGAGCAACTATTCCCTTGCTTCTCATTTTTATATTATTTTCCAATCTCTCTGTGCACTCCATCTCTCTCTCATTTTTATACCTTTTTTGCTTTTGTTTCTCTCTCTGAGAGTATCCAAAGTGCTAAAATAAAATAAACAAATGGGGCAACTTTGTGCATCCTTGAGCACGTGATGATCCTTCGGAATTTTATCATCTGTCACTTCATGATTCCATTTCAGATAATCTCGGTCCCGTTTCAGAAATTTTTTTAAAAAAATAAACAGTTTATTTCATATTTTTAAAATAAAAAATAATTTTTCAATTTTTTTTGTATCGTATAAAAATCTTGATGAAATCTTTTAAATCAAATCCACATTGTATATTTTTAAATTTTAATAAATCTATAATTTTTTTAGCTTGAAATTGTTTTGTTAAAAAATAAGGACTCTTTTTGCGTTCTAGAACGGGACCTAAATAACGGTAGGATCAAAAGTACAAAAAACTTTTAATACTTACTGTGGTAAGACTATTCATGCTCGTTTTCAAAACCGCATCGTGTCAGTCTAGTTCGATTGACACTTCCACTTTTTACCGCAAATTTATTAGAGTAGAGCTTATCGTGCCAGTCTAGTTTGATTGACACTTCCACTTTTTACCGCAAATTTAGAGTAGAGCTTGTCGTGCCAGTCTAGTTCGATTGACACTTTCACTTTTTACCGCAAATTTATTAGAGTAGAGCTTTTCGCTTCCACTTTCTTATTATGGATATATAAGAAAGTGAAACACAAACATCATGGATACACATAGGCTACGTTCCAGAACTCATTTTAAATATTTTTTTTTTTAAGAAGATAATTTTCAGTTTGAAAATAATGTATCTATGCAAATAATTTTCCTAACAATATGGATTTTATTTAATAGATCTTATCGAGATCTTTTATACCGTTCAAAAAAAATTTAAAAAAAAATTTATTTATATTATTTTTTATTTTAAAAATATGAAATAAGTACTTATTTTTTAAGAAGGTGTTCTAAAATAAGGCCTTAGGCCCCATTCGGCTATATAAGCTAATTGGCTAATTTTTTTTGCCCTTATTCGAATTTTTTCGTATTTGTTAGTTTTTCGTCAATTTTTTAAGAATTATTACATCATCATGACAAGAGAAATTAAAAAAATAAAAAATTATAACCGAAATCAATTTTTTTGAATAAAAATGACTTGTTGACTTATTTTTGTCTTGATTAAAAAAAATTAAGTTTCGATCGTAATTTTTTACATGTTAAATTTCTCGTCATGACAATACAATAATCTCCAAAAAATTAACGAAAAACTAACAAATACTAAATTTTTTTAAATAAGGACAAAAAATAAATCAGTTGGCTTATTTAGCCAAACGGGGCGTTATGCCTATATATCTCAACGCAACTCGCTCCATGATTCATGAGCTATACGGACATATTCATCACATTTCCAGATCAAAGAAGTAGCTCATCACATCATCTCGGCAAGCTCTTTTTTGTTCTTTGTTCTTTTTTTTTTTTCATTTTCTGTCCACAGATAAACAACGCAATATATGATTTTTCATTTTCCGTCCACAACCTTAACGGATCAATAAGCAAATTCCCAAGACGCACAGTTTTACTGTCTGTCGCAAATATTGTTTATTATTGTCGTTACACAACAAGAAAGACTGATCGGACACGGATGAGAGATGAATGCTGAAATAGCCTTTTACGACTCGTCGTTTCTCTTGGGCTGCATTTTGATCTTGGATTTCGTGGTTTCAAGAATTGTTTCCCTCACCTTTCCTCTTCCCAGCACGAGTTCATATATCTAAGATACAAGCGCAGGCATAGAGATTTCGAAACTGAAATTAGCTGACTCAACTCTCATAGTTCATCCTGCAAGAAGAGAGAAAGGAATGTTTAAATTAGCTAAGACTTCATATATGCTTAGTGGGGAAAACAGATTTGTATCCAGAAATACGTACGTGGTATAATACGGAAAACCACAGTTTTATAACACAGTTTTATAACACGTGGAAGGATTGAACATATCGATTACAGTAGAGTTTAATGGTTGGCAAATGACATTTTACAAGTCGTTTAAATAGGCAATCCATTGAATTTGGCGCAATAATCCATCTCATCACGCGTCGTCGATGTCAGGAATGGCAAGGCTCGAGCAGTTATCAAAGTATCAAAAATACAGTAAAAAATGTCATTTTTTCACCCTCCTATTCTTTTCTTTCCCTCGTCTTGTCTTTTTTCTTCGGCAATATCTGGGTCAAAGATTAAATAAAGGATGTTGCTGGCCCTTACACCTTAAATTTTCTATCATCTTTTCCTTACCAAATTCTTTGCGCATACCGATGCTCTAGACTATCAATGAAGGAAACATGGTAATGTGCACATAAATTAAATTGAGTCTCTAGGCTTGCCTCTCTGATGCCATTCAGTTTTGATTTGGGGGCATGGTTTCACAGTAAAACAAGTACAGTGGGCCACTGTTTTAGTAGTATTTTGAGGGTAGCCACTTTGTGCATATTGCCAAATGCTAGGTATGTCTCCAATCCTCTCATGCCCATACCCCAATGATTGGGGACTACATGGGTTCTATTATTGTTGTTTTCCTTACCAAATTCTTGTTCCAAATACAACCTTTATCTGTATCATTTTAGCTGCTCTATGGTTCTCATAGGCAATTTTGAACCAAAAAAAAAAAAATTGGAGAGAGAGAGAGAGAGAGAGAGTTTGCTTACATGGTAGTCATCATCCATGTAGTCATAGGGATCATGCTGCAAAGGAAGGTTTTTCAGTTAGATTCCATAAACAATAGAACGTTCTAGCAATAAATCATCATCGTCATTGTATTACGTTATGAATAACGATGAAATGTCAAAACACATATATCTTGGAAATTTCACTGTTTCTACAAAAGATATGGCTGGTAAATCCCGTTGGCCAAAACATGGGTTTGGATTTGAGTATGCAAGCTGAAAAAGACTCGATCCCTTAACAAGCCAATCACGCTTAACAATGCAAAAAATACGAGGATATAATTAAGTGCTACAACTTTCGGTCTTTTTTAAAGGATTTTTTGTTTGTTCCTGCCTCCTGGAGAATGATTAGTACCATTCAAAATTTGCGCTAGCATGAGCTTAATGTACACAGTACAGAGTACAGACTACTCAGCAATCATACAAAACATATCATCCAAGTATGCACACTAAGTAAGGGATCAACTTAAACATTTCCCACCCTGCTGATAGCAGTAATATACTGAGGGAGTGAGGGGGTTGTATCAATGTATTGTTGTTTACGTATGATCTGAAAATGTAATTATATCTTCTCAGCTTCTCTCGTGAAACTGATTGGCTATTGATAATGCCAACCTAACAGATGGTTAGTCATACAACTGAGGGACTGGAATAAGCATTCTAATGAATTGGCCTTCTTGTTTAACCAAACAAGGAGTCTGGATACGCTCACAATATGGAGTAAGGAATGGCCACCCCATTCCCTACCATCTTTGTTTCTACAAGTTTTGCAACTATTCATTACCTAATGACGATCTCATAATATCTTCCCTTAAGAAAAAGCTCATTGTGTTAAGCACTAAGAACACCAAAACCAAGCTCTTAATTGGTAAAACCAAAAATGGCAACAAACCTTGCATCATAACTTTAAACTACCAATCTGTGTCACTCTTGAATTAAACCAAAGAAAAGGTGATAGTTCTAGTCTCTATTCGAATAAAGGAAAGAGCAACCGAAGATTCCTGGAAAGGTAGACAGATTAGTGGATAATAGGTAATACCCTTCTAGGGCGCCTCTTGCTCCTCCTCCTTTCACCGTCATCTTTCTTTTTCTTTCCCTCCTACACAAATCATTATTTTAATTAGTAGGAGAATATTTAGAAGGAACAATAGGTCAAGCCGCAAAACTTTAATCACCTCATCTTCCCGAGCTCTTCTAATTTTCTCAGCTTCCTCAAAGGCATCTTTTTCAATCTGAAATTTCACAAATGAAAGAACCCAATTAGAGGATAGAGCAGGCTGTAAACGGCAATCATGTGATAAAGACGTGCAATTGACCACTCAGCCAATGAAGACTCTAACGAGCAATACTCACCTCCCTATTCTTTGCCCATATTTCATCCACAACTTCCCTTGCATACTCTGGGTCATCGCAAATAAGAATGTTGTCATACACTGAACCAGCCTTTACCTGCAACACAATATTAAAGCTTAATAACTCCGGGACAAGCCTTTACCTGCAACACAATGGAGGTGGCCCAGACCTCGTAATGCTATTACACAGGAGATTGTTAGGAATACACCTTCTGATTTACTTCCCTTGCCTGAATAAGAAGCTAGAGTTGTGTGGACTCTTACACATGATGGAAATTACTCATCAAAATCTGCCTGGGAAGCCTTGAACCTGTTGGTGAGGAGGTTCCTTGGCATAGTTTGGTGTGGTTTAGATACCATATCCACAGATGGGCCCTTATACAGTGGATGGCCTTCCATGGGAGGCTTGCTACTAGGGATAGGTTAAACTCCTGGGGGATAACTGATAATGATAACTGTGTTTTGTGTGGGGTTAATGTGGAATCCCATGATCACCTCCTTCCCCTTTCCTGCTAGGTTTGGTCCTCTCTCCATGCCAAATGTAGCATTCACAGACCTCCTATGGCTTTGAAGGATGAAATACCTTGGAGTTCTGACTTTTGCAATCAGAAATCTATGGCTCGCACATCTGTTAGTTGGCTTTTTCTACTACTGTCTATCACTTTTGGGGTGAGAGGAATAATCTTAGCTTCAGAGGTACAGGTGTGAATTGGCAGATTGTTCATGAGCAGATTATAGATAGTATTTGTGCCTGCATGTGTGAGTGGCATAATGTGGATCAATCTACGGCAAATCAAAGGCTTTTGGAGGTTTGGAGAGTTCCCTTTTGGCCTTTCCTGTGTTTAAAAGTGCTGTAAATCTGTAATTTTCTTTTAGCTTTCTTCTTCTCCTTTCCCTTAGCAGGGATGGAGTCTTGTTGAGTCTGTAAAGGATTTCAAGGGTATATCCTTGCTTTCCCTCTTCTTGGTTGGTTAACAAATTTTGACTTTCCAACCCAAAAAAAAAACCTCTGGGACAAAGCCTAAAAAACAAAGAAATAAGGGTTTTGCTCTTACCAGAATATAAAAGGCAAACCAAATGGAGTGATTTTTTCCTTCTTTGAAAACAAAGTTGGGTTTCAGAGAAATGTTATGAGCAAGTTTGAAAAATTCCGCCAAAGGTGTGAAAAATTCCATGAATTTAGCCACATTGACTCAACTCAAGGACATCAAAGTTCTGGTTCTCACATAAACTTTAAGTAATCTGATTAACAGTGAAGCCTATAAAATTTTCACTGATTCAGCTTGGATCCGACATGTAGAATAATAAACAGAATGAAGACCCTTACCTGCCAAACTTCAATGCCCACATATTTGATCGGTTTCATCACATAAAGGTCAGGATCATCCTCGAAGTCTGTAGAGAACAAATTAGTAGACTAATTAAATCCAGATATGATGCTAAATAGAAACAGGTCATAGGGTTACAACTTACAAGTAATTAGCATAAATCCTCCAATAATACGTGATTATTACTCAATAAAATTTGAAACTTCGACAAGACATTTAATAAAGCAGGAAAGATACTTTACGGCGGAAAATTGCCACCGCAACCAGTAAGAAGTTTTCAAGAACAGCTTCTACCTGGGTTGTCAATCCATGGAGTCTTCCACTTGCCCTTATAGTTGGGGTTCTTGATTTTCTGAAGCACCAAAAATCTGATATTAGAAACAGCAATAAAATGTATCTAGTCCACCTCCATATTAATAGCTTTTAAGAACCTTGCGCTTCCATGGTCCTTTATATGCTGGATTTGGGATCTTCTTGGGTTTCCAGATCCCATCGTCTTCATCATCCCAGTCAGCAGGCTACGAAAGAAAAGAAAAGGGAAAAAAAAAAAAAAGCCATTCATAAGGAGACAAACGGACGAGAAAAAAATTGAAGCAGTAGTGCAGTATTGGTAACGCAAATCACCCGATGATCAAAATAAACAGAAACAAGATGCGGCAACCGTATTTATAGGTATAGAAGAAGGTGGAGGCAAAAAAGTTTATCCATTACATCTTCTCCTCAAACAAGTCATACTTGCATAGCATCAAGACAAACGGTAACTATAATATGGGTAAGTCTGCCTCCATTACTGGTAGAACTTCAAAATTGACAAACCATCTAATTGGTGTAATTGGTGGAGAGAGAGAGAGAGAGAGAGAGCATCTAATTGCAGAAAGAAACATTGGAACAGTCAACAAACCTTTTTAGCCTTTGGATCAGGGATCTCAGCCGGTATTGAATCATATCCCTGAAACATCACAGATAGAGCATAAAATTGTGAAACCTATTCGGAAAAGATTGCAATTTGTGTGAAGTACAATACCTCAGGTTTGACAGCATTAGGATCATCAATATACTCTCTATCATCCCAGTCTGCTGGCTGCAAGAGAAGGGAAAGCACAATATAATTTTGGTGGAAGAATGACGATCCAAATACATAGGGATTTCCAGTCAACAAAGCAAATAAAACACGAAAAACAAAACACACCCCTTTATCTCATATTCATCAGGAATGCTCTAACAAGATAGGAGGTACTCGGACCAGAATGGTGTGCATTTAGAACCCCCCAACTACATGTTTTGCACATACAAAATGATCAAGAATTTCCAGTAATGAGACAACACCTTTTTTGCTTTGACAGCTTTGATCTTTTGTGGAGGAAGGATATCCCAATCTGTGTACAAGCTTCCAGTTTCTCTCTCTCGGTTATCAATTAGGATGCTGTAACTTGCATCAGGCCTCAAGATAAATGTGTAGAAATGTGTTAACTTGTCTGTTTCACATTGTATTTCCTTTTTGATAGGATAAGTCTGCCCCTGATAGGAAACTATAACATGGAGCTTCTTTGTTTGCGTCCCACATATATCTGGTCCAAACATAAGGCTGCAATATATGAAAATGAGCAGTGAGAGATGTGACTAACAAATCAGGAAAAAATTTAAACAAGGGAACACTTTGGGAGCAATTAGTCTTTGAGCAATGGAAGGTAACTTGACAGTTCTCAAATACAAATTGGCGGATCACTGACAAATGCCTACACCTAGACACCTACTAAAACCTTGGTTTTCCTTACCAACTCAATCTGTTTCCCTTAGGCATGAACACATAACAGCCCAACCCGCTCAGACCGACCAGCCCCAGCCGAATCAAAGGGTCTAAGACAGTTTCGAAATGTTCTATGGTCGAAATCGGTTTGACATTTCAAAAAATTCTGGATGTTTGGGCAAGTCACAGGTTACAAATGAACAAAACTGTTACACCGACCACCCGACTGACGTGTTAGTCAAACAAATTTCAGCCCTACACGTGGATGCTCTCCAGTCTCAATACTCAACAATCTCTCTTGATGCGTGTAACCATAAATGTTGCTCCCCTCCTCTCAGTCTGACTTGTGCAACTATGCATTACTCTGCGATCAAGGTGATGATCTCTCTCTCACTGTCTCACATAGATTCAATAGTATGTGTTTGTGTGAGCGTGGTGACATCCAATGCAGCTACTCACAGAGACTGCAGTGGGTCTGTCGACCTCTCTATGAGATCTCCCTAAAAACCTGAAATTTCATCTGCAGAATGGTGGATGAGAGGGAAAGTGGGAAACTATCCACCTGACTGGATCTCACCGAATCCGACCGCAACCTGAGTGACCCATAACCCGACGTGTTGTTAAAGTTACAGATCAAAATCGGGAAGTCATCTTCTCAAACCCGAAGTATGCGGCTCGTGTGACGGGTTGGCCCCAGATCCGACTTGACCTGTGCACACCCCATTCTTTTTCTGTCATAGCCTTCCCATTGCTCAAAATAGTAGCTTGAAAGTTTAAAATCAAAATTCCTTTATTTAAGCATAAAAATGAGCAGCCTCTGATATTCTCGAATACAAACTTAGAAATTCGCATTATATGTACTCTACACCTACTCCTTTCGGCATCCTCCTTATATGTAGTAGAACATCATCCATTGACATTTGTATATTTGGTCCGTACATTAAGCAATAAAAGGTGAAATACACCCCCACCCCCAATTCTCCTTAAATTAGGATTGTGCCAAAACAAATCACTCAATGCCTCATCCTAATCAGCAATCCACCAATGTTTTCTGGTAAATAAAGAAAAGCACCTCAAAAAAATAAAGAAACCAAGAATAAAGCAAAATGATAGACCTACCTGTAAGGAGTATCACCACCAAATTTCTTCTGATTGACGTAACCAGAATGAAGCTTAATGTAGCCACCACCACATTCAATGTCCTGTTCCAACTTTATAGAGTATTGGACCACTAGAGTTCTGTCCCTGTTGCTAAACTCTGGTATCTTTGCAGATATTGCATAATGCTTGGCATCATTGTATGTCTGAATACCTACAAGATTAAAGGACATCTATTATAACGTCTTTAGTCACTTAGCAACTGTAATCGGCTAACTATTTAAATTGCAGTTATGTAAAGTCTCAACTTATTGCCTCCACAGAGTTGCATGCTACCAAAAACACCGACAACACAAATATAAAGAAGTACCCGTATATATCTTTCGAAGTTGGCCTGTTTAGCCAGAGAAGGTTTGTACTATTTACAGGTACAGACTATAGCTTCAAACAAGCCAACCTTACGGAACTGTCATCGGCAGACAAGTGTGCATACAACAAATAGAACATGAAAAGAACTTAATTTGTTAAGATTACTTTTACCTTTTATATCATTCGAATTGCTCAAACCAAGAGTGTAGATTAAATCTGTGAGGTTCCAACAAATGGGGAAACACTTATCTATCCATATTTGTGTACAATAATAATATCTATTCTAATATATGAAGGGGGAGCACCAGTTTGGTGTCTCTCCCCTGTCATGTATTTTCCTTTCCCATAAATACCCTCTTACAAAATTTATTTTTAAAACCCCCATGGGACAACACTGTATGGGCGCCAAAGTAAAAACGCATCACCAAGACCCCAAAAAAAGTGCCTCCCAACTGCCAACCCACGTCTAACACTCTCATTTCTCCTCAACTCCTTCCATTTCTTCATCTTCACCGGAACTTTTACAGAAAACTTTCACAGAAAAAGAAAGCTTCGAAGAGAGAGATTGGGAGACAAAAGAAAGAGAGGGAAAATTAATTATTTTTGTCAGGACTTCACATTACTTTAGCCTGCATCTGCTGCCCAAATGTACTGAGTTTTCACAAAGATGTAAAGTAAGTTTGTCCTTCTGCTGTTAAAAGTTTGTACCTCCTTTTCTGTTTGTGTTTGTGAATTTCATTGCTGCCAGTACCTATAAATGTTTATTCTTTTTCCCCTACAAGAGATTTATTGGGTACCTTCTTTTCTATCACCGATGTTTTTTAGTGGACCATTCATAAAATGGAATAACAAGTACGTGGATGGAAGCATTATAGGTGTAGACTGATTGTATTGTTCGCTCTTTCTCTCTGCGTATGCTCCCTAAGTTTTACTAGAGGCCGGGGCACACGCGATGCGTGTGCAAGTCAGATTTTCACAACATTTGTGAAAATTTGATCAAACAATAAGTGAGAAGCATTTTTACAAAAACGTTGTGAAAATCCAACTTGCACATTCATCGCGTGTGCCCCGGCCTCTAGTATATATATATGTGTGTGTAAAATAAAGCCTTTATATATTCATACATACCTATACATCTACAATGAAATAAGACGACCAAACTGTTACTCCTTAGGCTTCATTTCCTTTCCTCGGGGGGTGATTGGGGTTGAGATTTCACGAAGGGACATACACAACAATATCCTAGAGGTACGACTCGGCTAGATGTAATGTCCAATATCTTGACCAACATTTAACACAACAACATTGTCTGCATAAACTGATTACTGGAAAGCACTAACGGAATGAGTAGAGTCCAAATGGATCAAACGTGATAAACTCGAAACCAGTTCAATGGTTTCCAATCACTTCAGATTAAGTTAGCATTCTAGTTTATGATTAAAGCAATGAAGCTCTATTTTACAGTAAAAAGTTTTTCAGAAACACGGACACAGACACTATTTTTCCTAAATTCATAGTGTGATTTAACATAATCAACATTCTAAATATAAAATGGAGCGCCTGCAGCGAGAGGAATTCAGGCATGTTTAGGAAAACAGAATCAGTATGAGTAATTAATAAGATTGCACCAAAGCATGAATATAACAAGAGTATCTAAACATAAAATTTTACACACAAATCAAGTTTTTTAACCAATCAATAAATTTGTTTTAACTGCAGTCATACAAACACCAATCAAGTCAACATTCTTTTCTTTGTTAAGTTAACCACAGTTCACATCCGAGTGTGTTCGAAGACGCATACAGAAAGTCCAAGAATCATATAATTAGGCAAACATAAAGAGTTGAGTAATTGATCAAATTGCCACAATAGCAACTGTCGTCAAAACACAACTCGATGGATAGATCATGTTTGACCAATGAATCAAAATTGATGTAACTACAACCATATCGCCTATCTAATCATCTTCTTTCCTATGCGAAGATGAAACACAGTTCAAAACTGAATATAGCTGAAAATATAACCTTTATCGTTAGGATCACCAGCCCAATTCCCTGCGGTGTGCTTGAACGTACCCGCTTTTCCTTCACTCCTCTTCCAATCTGATAGAACCCAACGGCTCTTCCACCCATCTGTTTCACATAAATGGAATAAAAATGTATTTAGAAAAGCCACTTCATTCCAACCAAATGGTAACAAGTTTAATCATGAATACTCTCTACATCCGCATATACATATCTATGACGAAATGGGAACAAACTGAATCATGAATACTTTCTATATAGGCATATCAATCAATAGAGTAACATGTATATACTTTTAGGGTGAATCGAAGTTTAGTTTAATTGCCAATTAGTACAAATTACTTTCATTTAAAGAAAAAACCACTTCATTTTCATCCAAAGGTTAACAAACTGAATCATGAAAACTGCATCTATAGGCATAAAAATGTAGCAAATACCTGCATATTATGATAAAATTGAAACCAAGATTGGTTGCCAAGAAACACAATCAAACAAACTAAACTTTTGAATCATCGCATTTCATAGGGTAGTGCAAGGTGTCTCGGCCAGCTTGTGTGCACCTTGGACTAATCACTCTTACAGCCCCTCCCTCGGCTCTTTCACGAGCATACGCTTGGGGTGAGTTGGCCCCAATAATTGCTTGCAAGGTGAATTGAACCTAATAATTTTGGAGGGAGCAAACCCCCAAGTCTTAGGCCACAACCACTTGGCCAACTCCTTCAGGTTAAAGATAGTAATTTAGTATTCTTTTCGTCCCGCTTTAAATTTCTCCTACGGAATCCGTGTGTTTTCAAACCCCAAAAAATATATTCACTTATTTTGTTTTTTGTTTTTAACAATTTGGTGTAAAAAACAAAATATATGAATATATTTTTTGGGGTTTGAAAATGCGCCTATTACCAGAGGGGGCATATGATGTGGGACGGAGGGAGTAAAACTCTCGATATTTAGGATAAATTGAAGTTTAGTTTAGTTGCCAAAAAAGTAAAAATTAATTTCATTAAAAAAAACCACTTCATTTCAACCAAAGTTTAACAAATTGAATCATGAATACTCTCTAATCAGGATGAATTGAAGCTAAATGGGTTGCCTAAAAATATACCCCAATAAATTATAAAACCTTCGAGTCATAAATTTCCTCTCTTTTTTCATTAATCAAACAGTTGAAACTGCTTATCCCAAGGCAAAAGACCCAAAAAGATTACATACTGATTAGTGGAACTGGAAAGTGATTGAGTTAATTTGAATCACTGTTGCTTTCTCAAGAAAACCAAACAGTGGAAGCTATGAAGATGAAAAGGGTGTTACTGGATTTTAGTAGTAAGATAAGAGATTTACCATCGAATCTCTCTTCGAAAAAAATCTCGGAGTATGCTGAATGGATAAGACAGAAGGAATGGAGAGATAATACGAGCAGAAGCGGAAGATTGAGCGGTTTGATCAACTGTAGCTCCGCCATTTTTGGCGGCCTGACGAGAGAGAGAGAGATCAGTGGAGGAGAGTGAAAGGAAAGAGAAGATGGGGGGACATTTTGAAGTGGCCCCCCTGCTCGGGGTTTGATTTTCGGGTTGACTCCATATTTTCTTCGAAGACTTCAAATTTGTAAAATAAATACAAAAAACTCCATTAAAATTGATCTTTAAATTTTGTGGTACTTCATCCGTCCCATTTTTTTTTCATTATTTCTTTTATATCTATGGTGTATATTTTTTAATGTGAATTTTCAAAAATAGGCATTATGAATCTTATTTGATAAATTTTAATTTGTTCAATGATACAATGTTATCGAAATCATGAAAAAATTATAAATTGAAAGATTTACGTAATAAACAAAAAATAAATAAAATGAATAATGAACAAACAAACCAGCCAAGTGGTTTTGGCCTGAAATTTAGCTATTTGCTTCATCCTAAGGCTTCAGATTCAATTTTTCTTGCCAACAACTATTGGGATTATCTCACTTCATGCGTAAATGTGTAAAACGGTTACGGAATGTATGTGCTGTGAGGATTAGTTCAAGGTATGTGCATGCTAGCCCGAGACACTCTGCATTACCAAAAAAAAAAAATTGGAATGAAGGGAGCAAATTAAAAATATCTTTCTTCGCAGAGCTATTGGTCAGAATCCATGGTAGACCATTGGGAATCAAAGGGATCAAGATCGCCTAACTACCATTTTTCCTGAAAAATTAACACTTTTTATTTTTTACTGTTCCAAAAAATTTGACCTACTTCAAAACAAAATAAGCAATAGTGGAGTAATAAATTTTCTCTTTTACCCTTCCCTTTTTAAGTGGTGACAGTGTGAGAAAAGATAATGATTGAAGAGTAATATGACAAAAGCAAGTGATAAAAAAAAAAAAAAAAAATCACAAGTATGTAAATCCATTACCTAGCTTTACGTAAATAGTTTTTATAGTATTATGAGTTCAATGTTTAAAAGGCTATGGCTCATATTTCAATCATTATTTGTATTTGTAGATGATTCTGACAAAAAAAAAAACTTTGGTCGTGTACTTGTAATTTTTCTTGAAAAACAGTGGCATTCTTTCAAGTCCCGACGTCTTCTTTGGGTTACCGTTTACTTGGAAAATTCGAACATGGAATTGACTTGTCGGTGGGGAAATGACTGAAGAAATTGGAAACCATGCCCCCGTCAATTCAACAAAAGCAACAAAAATGGCCACAGGGAGAGGACTTGACTGACTTCTGAGGTTTTTTGCTAAAGTCACACAACTCCCGTACGGGCGTAGGTGCGGGAGCACAACGAGATCGAGCGTGAAAGCGTTTTTGAAGCAAGTCTTGAATTTCACAACAGGAAGGATTGAAGACGCAAACGCAGTATGAAGATTGAGAGTCGAAACACAAACACAATTTTAAGGATTACGTGGCTAAAGATTTTTGAACTGTCCATGTTACTGCTTAGAGAATCCACAATGATATAATCAAAAGTAAAATATTTTTAAAAGTTAATATGACTCACAATACTATAATCAAACTTAACAGCATTCTTAGAAATAATCAAAATTTGAGATTTGGATAACCAAAACTAATTACCTTTTGACAATAACCAAATTTAATAGGGTACCCTACATATTCTCAATCAAATACACAAATTATTATACAAAAAATATTATATCTCTCTTCCCTTTTCCTCTCTTTCTTTTTCGAACAATATTTTCAAAAAATTATTTTTTTCCAAAAAAAAGTTTCAAAAACTATTTTCTATTTCTAGTAAATAGTTTCTATTAATTTCAAAACTATATTTAGAAAACCTATTTTCTACTGTTCATAGTTTTTAGTTTTTTGTAATTTGAAAAGATGATATGACAAGTTTTGGGTATCCAATTTTGATTATGCCATTGTAAAGATCTACATTGCTAATTTTAGCAATCTTTTAAATGAATAATCAAAATTTAATATGATAATTTTTAATTATTAATTTTTAATTCTAGCATTGTGAATATCCTTGCAAAGTACATGAGTATAGGGAATTGGAGGAGTGGAGCACTATCTATCAGGCCCATGGCTTTGATGATGGGTCCAATAGAAGCCACATGTTGAGGTCATCAGGCCCAAGTGAAACTGGGTTGTGATATTTGGAGTTGGGGGCTCATTGCAGGTGCTGTGTCTCTTTCGGTTGGGCTCTATTTCGGGCTTATAAGATCCCGTTCCGCTTTCTTCCAAAATTTTCTTTTTCAAAAAGAAGATAATTTCAAATTTAAATATAACGAAAATGGAAAATAATTTTTCAATTTTTTTTGCACCGTTTAAAAAATCTTAATGAGATCTATCAAACAAGATCCATATTGGTAAAAAAATTATTTACGTTAACACATGATTTTTGACCTTAAAATTATCTTCTTTTTTCCAAAACCTTCTTTTTTTAAAGGTGGAACGCCACCTAAATGTGATCAAAATCGTTTATTTTGACTCATCGAGATCAATTTTGTCATACTTGACAAAAATGAGACTGATCGGACATCTGTATTAACATGAAGAAGCGCATTTTTCCTCAAAGTTCATTCTTAAAATCGTGGTTTTATTTTTTGAAACAAATATTGTATGTTCATTCTTAAAAACACTGTTGTTCGATTATCCTAATTTCGGGTATGGATGAAAAATTTAGCGAATCGAATGGATTGACCAAGTTCGATCACCACATATGATTTCGAAATAGAACCGAACCAAAGGGCACATCAAAGCTGAGGCCCGCGATATTTGGTGATTGTTATGGAACAAAAACATATAATTTTCGCAAATCCATGAGGCAAAATACTAGGCAATAGTGTGAACTGTGAACTAAGATTTGGAATTGCTTTCCTCAAAAAAAAATTGGAAGTGGCATAAAAAAAATAAAGTTTTTGATACATGGAAAAGAAACCATAAGATCGAAAGTGTACGAGGGCAACAATTGCAATCATCATTTGTAAGATAATATTCTCTTCGTTCCTAAATAAATTTCTGGCGCGTAAATCTAACCCTTTAAAAAAAAGCATTTCTTGTTCAGATATTCAAAAAAAAAATACTACTTAACAGAACTCATTGATATCTATTGATTTGTGAAAAAAATTGTTTCTTTTTACAAAAAAATTCATCTTTTTAAAGGCTTAGATTTATGCGCCGAACATTTATTTAGAAATGGAGAAAGTAAGATAATTGCAAACGGTAACAACTCGAACCAATAAGGTAAAATATTGTAAGAGCGTGCATCCTTAGGTTAAAATCCTAGATTTGTACTAACCCACAAACATGCTCCCTTTGCACGTAGAAATTATTGTGCCTCGAGGTACCGCCATGTGATAAAAGAATGGACTGGCCACTACATGGTGGTACCCAAAGGCACTTAATAATCTCTCGAACACATTGCAGCTAGGCCACAAATGTAGTTTGACTTTTAAAAAACATCTTCCATAGCTTCAAGTTTCAACCACATGATATGATCTGAGGCAGGAAAATAAAACGTAAAACATCATATGATACCTAAATGATTGCATGTTAACCTAACGTTATAAGTAAATACCAAGACCATGTTCGCTATGATTTTGGTTTTGGGATTTCTCTTCGCGCACGGTCTTCAATAAATTTTCTTTCGATTATTACTCTCATTTCTCTGTTTATATCTACAATTGGCACTGCTGACATCACATACTCCGCACAATCATGCTCCATTGTGAACCAATAGTAGCCACGGTCACTACTGTTCATCTTGCCATTAGTCGGTTTGCTTTGTCTGTATCGACACATCTTAACAGCATGTTGTCATATATAAAATCTATGCATGGTCCTCAATTAATTTTTCTTAATTATTACTTACATTTTCTACATATCTCTATTCATTATCCAAAATCACAAAACGAACATGGTTAACATGAGTGATATTACCTTCAAGGAGAAGAAACAGACGAATTCTTTAATTCCTCTGATTTGTGAATGTTTGTATGTACAGTTTAAAGTATCAATGGGACCAAAAAAAAAAAAAATTAAAGAGAGAAAGAAAAGTGAAATTATACAATAGTTTATGAGTATCATCACGTAGTACTCCGGATCACTTTACAATCATACATTTTTGTAGCGTCTATCACTAAGTGAATAAACCCTACAGAAACATATGATTGTAAAATGATCCGGAATACCACGTGGCGGCACTTCTGGGCTGTTGAATAAGAGAGAATCTTATTCACAGAGCTCCGTGAATAAGATTTTACGAAAGTGTATCGCAACCGTCAGATGTTAATAAAATTTTTCCGAAACAGTTGCGATTCATTACCTCCGTAAATAACACGACGCCGCCCTGAATCAGGATAATGACTCGAAAGGAAAATTATCACCACCACCAATTACCAAACAAACGTCAAAGCCATCATGACCAAAGCAGCCGCCCACAAAGACCTCGTTCCGAATCCAACGGCCAGGCACGAAGAAGACATCTCAGACTCCAACAAAGAGCTGAGCTTGAAATTGGGATTAGACCCGTACAAGTACTGGACTCCTTCCACGTCGTCAACCGTAAGGTCCACCTTCTTCGTCCGCGGACTCAGGCTCGGATACATGACCGCTTCCCTCACCGAAGTGTGGGCCAGCCCGAGCACGTGCCCGATCTCGTGGGTCGCCACCGATTCCAAGTCGACGGCCACCCTCGACCTCTCCGACCTGAAGTCGACGGCCCACGTCTCCGCCGCGTCCAGGTGGAGCCTCCCGTTTTCGGGCGAGAAAGCGTGGGCCAGCACCCCCAGCACCCCGTCGAACGGCTCCCCGTCCCCGTGGTCCCCGCCGAAGAACCCGATCTTTATGTCTGCCGCCCAGTAGTCCTCCGCCGCCGTGAAATTCACTGGTATCACGGCCGACCACCGCGAAAACGCCCTCTCGAACGCCGATTCTATGTCCGACTGAGCTATGTAATCGATGGAATACTCGGGTGATAACGCGTATGTTAACGTCATCGGAGGAGACGAACGGGCCCACCTCGGCTCGCCGTCGAAGTACGCGTAGCGCTTCGTTGCGCGAACGGAGTCGGCGACGCCGCAACGCGGGGCTATGATTTGGGAAACGGTGCCGGAGTCGAGTTTTGCGGTGACGGGGAGGCCGAGGGCCTTCTGGTAATTTACGACCGCGGATTCGAAACGGTCGTCGAAGGCGTCGGTTAAGTTCGGTTCTGGTACCTGTTCGAGGTACCCGAACCGCTGGAAGTACTTTTTCAGCTCCGACATGCCGCTGACGTGGCTCCCCCTCCCGGCGTCGAGGAACTTGACGAAGTCTCGCCACGTGTCGTTGTGTCGGACGCGGTGGTCGGTTAATTCGGTTGACGGGTAAGGTAGAGTTCTGGCGGGAAAACAGGGAACAGAGAGCAGGAGAGACAAGAAGGAGAGGATGGAGAAATAGCTGAGAAACCCAAACATGGTTTGGGTTTTAGTTATTTCGAGATTGGAGCCTTTTTTAATTTTGGGATTTATTTACACACACTGGTGGAGGAAGTTTTATTGGGACTGCTAATTTTTTTGATTAATATATAAAGAAATTGGACATGTATTATGTATGGAAGTTCATACGAATGTTCTGATTCGATAACATGTTAGAAAAATATAAATTGTCGAGAACGTAACTTTCATTTATATATATAAATAAACATGGTTCTATCATGTTTTTATTTATCTAAAATAAAAAACCTAATCAAATAAGGAAAATATGAAGTATCTACCTAGAAAACATAAATGATGATTAGAGCTGGGCAACGGACACGTAACACGATAACACGACACGAACCGGACACGAAGTTAGCGGGTTAGGGTTGACCATTTCTGACACGAAACACGAAATTGACACGACTCGAGAACACGAATTGTAAATGGGTCGGGTTCGGGTTGAACACGGAAGACCCGAAACTGACACGGCTAACACGATTACTTATCCGTGTCACCCATTAACACGACCCGAACTTGAGTTTTAATTTTTAAGACTGAATGCAGGAAGAATTTTATTTGCAGAAAGTGTTCAAACGTGTTCAAACCGTGTCGTGTTACGGGTTGACACGCGTTGACACGACTGACACGATTATCTCATAAACGGGTTACACAGGTCGTGTTCGGGTTGACCTGTTTGTTAACAGGTCGTGTTCGTGTCTGGAAACTCGACACGATTATTAAACGGGTCGTGTTCGTGTTGGATTGTATGTGACACGAACCCGGCTGACACGACACGAACACGACACGACACGACCCGTTACCCAGCTCTAATGATGATGAAGGGTGTGTTTCGCTTAAGGGTTTTTTGGTTTTGTTTTGTCCAATTTCTATTCAGATATTTTTGATTTCTGTTGCGGCTAGTTTTCTCAGTCTACGGGTTTGGACAGGTCTGATTTTCCCATATTCGATGGTGTGAGGCTGGTGGGTCGATAACTGACAGATTTTCATCAATTTTTGATGTTGTCTTTGATATAGAGTTCTTGTCATCCCTAGGCAATTGGTGTCTAGATACTAGCTCCACGTATACTGATCCATGTTGCGCAAGTTGACGGTGTGAAGAAGATTGTTGGCTCATGCATAGGCGCTAGACATTAGCTTTGTCTTTTTGTATTTCCTGTATATCGTTAGTTTTGGAACTTGGTTGTGTTTCTTTATCTCTGTATTCGGATGAAAATCTGTAGATGCCGTATGACTTCTTGAAATGATAATAATATCTTCTCTTTTCAGGTATAAAAAAGAAAAAAGAAAAAAAAGAAGGGTGTGTTTTGCTAATGGTTGTTACCGTACAAAATAAACTTATTCATAATTTCCAAGCTTAAAAGTAATAGAATTATTGAAATAATTTTTTGTGCAATATAGATCTTTTTTTTTATTTATCTAAATATGGGTTTTGTTTGATAAATCTCAATAAGATTTTTTGAACGGCGCAAAAAAAAAAAGTTGAAAAATTATTTTCCTAAATACATTATTTTTAAGTTTGTAATTTTCCAAATAAGTATTTATTTTTTAAGAACCCTTAGAAGAATAGGACCAAAGTAATTCAAACTAAACAGGCTCATACCCTTTCCTAGTCAACAATTGTCGAGTGGAGGTGGTAAGTGGAATTACTCTTTTACTCTTCCGTGTTAAAAAAAAAAAAAGACAAATGGACTTGGCCCGCCCTTGTGCAGGAGCTAGATCCAAGTCCCGGGCATGTTTATCCGATCATTATAATCCTGTTTGTCTAGATTATCTTAGTTGGATTGCGGGTAAGACTCTTGGGCCTGTGATCTTGGGTTAAGTGTGTGTGTGCTTAAGAGGTCTTCATACTCCTTCCCGGTCAGTAATTGCCTAGTGGAAGTAGAAAGTGAAATCATCTTCTTACCCTTCTGTGTTTTAAAAAAAAAAAAAACTAAACAGGAAACATAATGAAAATAAAAAAAATACGATAACATAATATTGAAATAATATTTTGTTGACAGGATAAATCACGCTTTATACTTCAGTTGAAGATAAGATTGATATAAGGGTTATTAGGCCCGTTTCCGAAAGGAAAATAAACACTTTTTTTTAATAAGGTAATTTCAAACTTACAAATTATGTGCTTAAACAAATTTTTTTTCTATCAATATGGATCTTATTTGATGGATCTCATTGAGATCTTTTATACGGTGCAAAAAAAATTAAAAAATTATTTTTCATTTACATTATTTTTGAGTTTGAAAATGTGAAATAAATATTTATTTTTTAAAAATGTGTTTAAAACGGGGAAGAAGAAGCGAAAGGGAAGTTAGGGAGAGATGTTTCGTGTGCACCTTTTCAAGTTGAGTTTAGATTCATTGTTGTAATGGTGGGTGAACCACGCAATTGGCTCTGTGTCAATTTTCATATAAATTTTTTTGTTGGTTTTATATAAAGACTGATTTTGAGGTCTGCGCGCAGTTTTACTTGTCTATTTTCCGAACCCGGGGGCCCTCTTGCGCACCTTTGTCGTGCATCATCTTAGTCGTTTGTTTGTATTTTGGATAGTTCAAATTTTAAGAAAACACTTTTAGGAAAAAATTACTCTTTCTTGGAAGAGTTTTTTTTTTTTTTTAAAATCCGAACCATCTAAAACACAGACGAACGACTTAGATAACTGCTGTGCACCGTATTGCATAACAGGCCCCCCATTTTGCTTTTTTGACTAATAATATTTTTTACCAGTTGAAAAGGAAGTCGATAGTGCACCAAAAGTAATCATTTACGTTTACATAATTACTATCATACTTTAGTCGGAGTTTTTGTTTGCTTGTTGACCAAATTATGTAATTTTGACTATAACATACTGACTAACTATGGAAGATAATATTATTTTCTCTTACGAAGTTGTTAGATTATGGAATATTTTGCCCAAAAAAATATTGGCATTTTAAATAGAATGGAAATTTTGTGTACTTAATTCGTGTCCAAAGCTAATTTAAGAAATTATTCGAGTATTTCCATGCATATGGAAACTCAAACTTGACTCGAGTTTGCGTCTTGTCAGTAGCCAGGGATTGGGGATTTGTGCTCCTGCCATCCTGTACCTAGATGGTTCTGTGGCGACTGTCTATCCTCATGGGCAGTAGCTATGGCTCGAACTAGACATTCCAGGGTAGGGAGCCCTTATGTCGCTCCCTTCCACCCTTTTACCAATTCAAAAAAAAAAAAAAAAAAACTACGCACAGTAATGTTATTTGTTGAGAATTGTAAGGACCAAATTCCGGAGTCTTTTGAATTGACAATTCCGTTTGACAAAACACATAATTTTTATCGAGTTGTAATTTTATTAATTATTTTTTATAGGCTAGTGATTCTGTATAGAATTAGAGTGGAAGGAATCATTATTTGTAATTGAGAGTGAGCGTTTTGGATAAAAGAGGAGGTTGGCTTCAGCGAGACAGATTTTGGCAAAGACAGATGGATGGAGGGATCAATCCGGTTAACAATCCATACCATATGTTCTTTTAAAAAAGGAGGGCAACGTGAAAAAGAAAAAAAAAATAAAAAAAGAGACTTAATATTTTCCTTGGGTTTGACTACATGCAGCAATATAAAAGGAAAATGGGGCAGCCATACAACTTCCACTCTTGAAGGCACACATATATTGAATACGGTGATTAAAAGAAAAACCAGAGCAGCAGCAATATGTTCAAAGACAGGCGGCTATTTTTGTGACGGTTATTCCTAAGGAATTTCTGATAGGATTATTGGAGGGCTTGTCGACTCAAGGCCGTTGGCAATCAAGATCACTGGGTGCGGTGTACGTGTGACTCGGCAGGTAGTACTTAGAACGTTGTGAGGATTTACACCGTTTGGATGGGTATATTTGTAACTGCACAATGGTTATAGTGATTTGATTCATTTCCGTGGTTTTTACCCATTCTGAAGTTTTCCACGTATATCTCTGTGTTGTGCGATTGGTTGCTTGCGTGATTTTTGCTAGTAGAGTAATTTAGTGATTTGCATTCATACTTTTGGGGTTTTTTAACAGATTAATAGGGAACCCTGTTTTTTCAAGTATAGTGTATAATACTATTAAAAAAAAGCCCGAATATTTTGGTGACCATGTCCGAGCACCAAGCTATTTATAGAAAATGGTCCTTTTTTTTTTGCTCGACATAGAAAATGGTCCTTTACTGGCAACATGATAGCGCTTTTGTTCATTCCTAAACTATGATGTTTCATAGGAGATGCGCAGGTGAAGAAGTGGAATGGGGCGGCCAGCAGCCATCTCAGTCTTTGACAACTAAAGAAAGCGATTTTGAGGCTCTCTCAGTCATCGACATGCTTCTTGTCGAAGAAAGAGCTACAAGAGTAGCAGAACTAGTCAATGAAAAGGGCTTTCTTCGGTTGAGGATTTGGACTCAAAATTATTACCCTATTCCAACATGAGAATAAATTCTTTACACCGCCGGTGTTAATATTTATTTCCTCCAAATCAATTGTATTGCGCCACGTCGCTATGTTTTATTAATTGGGACACTATTTTGACACGTGTCGCAATGTAATTGATTTGGAGGAAACAAATATTTTCACCGGCGGTGTAAAGAATTTAGTCTCTTCCAACATATACTCATTATCCGTCTCTCTAACCACTATTTTTATTTTTATCTCTATCTCGCTCCAATCATTACCCTATCTCCTTACCCTAATCATTACAAATTCAAATTCAAAATCCTTCAACCTTCAACCAAACAAGCCCGAGGTTCCATATCCACATGGATCGAGAGCAGTTGAACACAAGAAAATTCAAGAGCCGTCGAACACAAGAAAATTCAAGAGCCGTCGAACACAAGAGAAAATAAAGCAAGAAAAACGTGAGAGAAATTGCCAACAAGAGTCGAACACGAGAGAAGATCTTACATCTGTTAAACCAGTCCCAAACCAAAGCAGGGGGCCTGTTGTGCAGCACAGTGCACAGCACCGTTTGAGTCGTTCGTCTGTGTTTTGGATGATCAGGATTTGAAGAACTTTTTTAAAAGAGTTTTCTTAAAATCCGGACCATTTAAAATAGGGATGAACAGCTGAGCTGATGCACGAGAGGGATGTTGTGCAGAGGTGCACAACAGGACCCTGGGTTCGTCCCAAACCCATTCTGAGATTTTGTGGCCACAAAAAAACAAGTCATCATCAAGAATAAGGCCAGGCCAATTTACCACAATCTCCTTCAACAACCCTGTTTGACGCACCATTTAGTAGCCCAGAAAAGGAGGAGAAAAGATGTCAAAAGTGGAGATGCATCATCTCCCAGTTCCTTCTAGGCAACCAATTAAAATACTTCCAGGAAATATTTTCCATCAGAACATGGAATGCACCATGCGAAAAACATTAACTTTTGAATCTGATTTTACCAATAGTTCTTTTGAGGTTCCATAACCACTATCGAATTCAAAAACATCGGCTATGTTCGTTTGTGTGTTTGGTTTTGTTTTTGTTTTGTTTTCCAATCATTACCCTACTTCTTTTTCCAATTATTACTCTATTTTTTCAATTATTACTTTCTCATCTCTCTCTATCTCTCTCCAATCATTACCTCTATTTCCAATCATTACCCTATTTCTCTCTCCACCCACTACCAAAACTAAACTAAACTAAACTCTCAACCAAACAAAGCCGATCAACTTTTGAATCTGATTTTACCAAAACAATGAAACTTTTGAGGTTCCATAACCACATGGATCAAGAGCAGTCGATACGTGAAAATTCGAGAGCAGTCGAACGTTCACGAGAGGAAATAAAGTAAGAAAAACATGAGAAAATAAGATGAGAGTGCAAGTCAAGGTATTGCCAACAAGAGTCGAACACGAGAGAAGATCTTACCACTGTTAAACCAGTCCCAAACACATACTACTGAGGTTTTGCGGCCACACAAAAAAAAAAAAAAGTAATCAAGAGTAAGGCCAGGCCAATTTACCACAATCTCCTTCAACAACCATGTTTTATGCACCATTCAATAGCTCAGAAAAGGAGGAGAAAAAAATGTCAAAAGTGGAGATGCATCTCCCAGTACCACCTTCTGGGCAACCAGTTAATACTTCCAGGAAATATTTTCCATCAGAACATGGAATGCACCAAGCGAAAAGCATCAATTTTGAATCTGATTTTACCAATAGTGGTACAACATACAGATGAATGTTAAATATAAAAGCCCAATCTCCCCCTCTTATCTAAAACTCTTCCCATTTGTACTGTTTCGAGTAAAGAAAGTTGCCAGGACAGAAAAAATTAAAAAAACATCGGAACCTTAAACTCCATAACGAACGCATTTCTTTGTTACCATTTGACTATTGTACCTATGCTTGAACCCTGTGTACGATTTATATACACAAATTGAAAACACCAACCTCCTTTTACTGCTCAGCAGAGGGTCCACCCGACATGTTACATGTCTTGGTGTCATCTTCTTGCTTTGATCTCAGTAATTGGCGATGGTAGAGATCCACCGCCGCCGAGTGCAGCGGCGGCGGATTCCACGTGCGTCAGAAGGTACTCATAAATCTTCTTCCGTATCCTATCAACCGTCTCCGGCTCAACACTTGGACATTCTCCTTCATCCTTTCCAATCTCATCTAACCAATCATTCACGCTCTTCAGCTGAGTCAACATGCCTGCAATTTGACCGTTATCCGATAAAGTGGAGGTGTCCACGTCAGCATCCAAGAATCTCTCCACAAACCCTAAGAACCAATCCTGGGACACCACTCGCAACCTTCCACCCAAGTCAACTGCTTCACTAAGCCCGTCACCTCTTACCCATTCCACCGGTGGAGGGGCCGGCGGCTTTTGATTAACCGCAGCCCCCTCCACTAGTCTTCGTGGAGTTCCCGGAGCGAGTGCCTTCGAGCTCACAGACGGGCGGGGTTTGGTGGCTGGGGCTTTTGTTGTAGCACCTTTTGCGGAGTTGTCAATGACTAATATGGGTTGACTTATGGAAGCGGTTTTCGGGATTTGAGCAGAAGCGGGAATCTGGTTTGAAGCAGTTTGCTTGGTAAATGCAGTGAACGTTGATAAATTAGTTGCTAAAGCAGCTTGGACCCAAGAGGTTGCTTGTTTTTGTCTTTCTGACGTGATTTTAAGTGCTTCTTCTGAAGGGCTTTCTTCGTGATCCGGAGATGAACAAATAGGAATGGTTTTAGATAAGGAATCAGCAATGAGACGAGCATTGTTCAAGTTTGTGTGGAGAGTCAAGAACTGTTCTACTGCCGGTTGTGGGTTGTCTTCCTTAGCAGAGGAACGTAGCTCAGAATATGTGCTGCCATAGGGAAAAATTTTCCGGATTAGGAAGAGTCACCTTTCAACAACAAACAATATGTAATAATAGACTCACCATGAAAAGAAGCAAGATTTCAAAGGACCAAGAAGATTAAGAGCAGTGAAGCTTTAAGGCTCTGTTTGAATGGTCGGACTAGTGATGAGGTGATATGTAATCTCCTACAATGAGTAATTCCATTGGTGTATCTCACGGTCTACACCTCCCTTGGTGTTACCCGCTACTGTAACCATATCACTACCTACGAATAATAATAATCTTCTAACAGGCAAACTTCGTCACTACCTACGAATAATAATAATCTTCTAACAGGCAAACTTCGTCACTACCTACGAATAATAATAATAATCTTCTAACAGGCAAACTTCGTTTAATTGGATGCAACTAAGGAAATTTTTCAAGTGCTTTTCCAGGGCATGAGAAAAACTCCAAACCTCATCAAGTTTTCTGAATAATAATAACCCTCTGAGTTGATTACTCTCTCTTTTGATGCAGGAGAACTTTAGAAACTCAAAGTACTCCTACCTTCAATCAGTTTTGTTGTGGATTGGAGATAAATAAGAAAAACAGATATTGGGGCAGGTTGATTGATAAGGTTTGCAAGTCAATTTATCTTTAGCAATGGTGTCGCTGGAAGGAGCGGAGACCAATAAATTATGGCTCTGTTTGCAATACTGATTTCCAATGAAGGGATTTAAAATGTTGACAAAAGTAAAAGAGGTTTAGCTACACGAGAAATAGGTTCCTTTTCGAAATCATAAAGAGCAATGTTGCATGAACAACTGGGTCGTGTTCGTATTTAGTTTTTCTAGCATTAAGAAGAAGAAGAATCTCGGAGTCCCTCCTACATAACGTTGAGCCATTCTCAAAAACATGATCACAAATCATAACTTATCCCATTAAACAAAAACAAAAAAAAACCATATGCGTAGGGCATATGTAGAGGATGTTTGTGATGCTAAGGGTCTGAAAGAGCTCACTAACTTCTTCATAATTCCCCTCCCAGGACTAAGATTTTCCATTAGAAATCCAGTAAAACCTACGATGACTGAACGTCGTAAACCTAGAATAGCTCCATGTAAGGCTTTTAGCACAAACCATATAGTACTCAATATGAAAAAAGTGTTCAGAACATTCACCCATGCCCCAGGATCCAAACATCCTAAAACTTAAATTTCAGAAGCTCCGGCGCACAGACCCACACCCTATGCTCAAACCTTCATACATGCCCCACGATAGCTTAGCATGGTGCTGCCACTAATTCATTTATCCAACCCAATAGAATGCTTTTTCCATATTTTCCAATTTCATAGTCGTAGAATATTCCAGTTGAAATTTCTAGGCATAAAAGAACAATAGTGCAAAAATGTCGAACCTAAATCACAAGTTCAAAATCATTTACTAGACAAGAAGCTGACAAAGATATCCGGTGGGGACAAACTTGAGAAGAGACCCTTGTGAATTTTTCATGCCCTTCTGTTTGTCCTTTAAACTCCTTGTCCAGATGATAATGCATTTCCATTTTCCAATCAACAAAATTTTCAAACCTAAGAAATCTGTGTACCACTGTAGAACTACTATAGTATTCGTACCACAGAAAATTGCCAGGAAATACTGTTGGGTTTTTTTCGTAACTGAAGCTTCATTGTGGAAAACTAAAGGAATTTAAGCATTTTCATGGTATAAACAGGTGAGAGCTAATTTTGGTTTACTGGACATAATTTCAATGCTTCATTTCCTTTTTCAGAAAAAAAAAATACCTCAAACAGCGAAGTATACTCTCCGCCGCAGCAGCCTCTTGCAGTGCCTCCATAGCAGATGTTTGTGCAGCATCTCTGTGCTTCAATACTTCCTGTAACATGAACATAGGAAAGTTCTTGCCATGAAAATCAGAGAAGTGTGGAGCAGAACTTAAATTATGTTTTTAATTTCAATAGAACTATCTGAGTCTGCATGTGAATGTATGCTAAGTGGAAGGTCAACTCTAAACCAAGAAAAAGCTGAACCACCCAAGAATTCAAATTGTTTATCGGTCAGAAGGCTATTGACCACCCAAACCGATGCAACAACTACAACCATGGAAAGGAGTCTAATCTGAAAAGTAAAAAACCTTCAAACAAATGCTAGAGCTATGTTCATTTCACATTATCGCTTATTTAGTGGCTGTCATCCGAATTAGGTTGTAGACTTGCAGGCACTATCAACATCTATATTGTTCGCTCAAGCTGTATAACCCTCTGGGCTTATCTCTCCAAAAGTATAAGCTTACTAAGGCTGTGTTTGGATCTTGGATTTGATAATAGAAACAAAAGCAAGTGTTAAATGGGAAAAAACAATAGCTTCACAAATACCTTGCCTTCTATTTTCCTTCCCCATACATTCAATATACAATCACAACCCAAATGACTTAGGAGGCAAAGATAACTCCCTTAGAGAAAGACTCAGAAGTTTCTACTATGAGCTGGTCAAATATGAGAACAATATTGTAGCTTTGAAAATAAGGAAGTTTATACCTTTCCAAGCCTTGAAAGAGAAGGTGGGAGTGAAGCCCAAGAAACACTTCCATCCGTTAATCTCCTGTTACCAAGAGAAACCTTGACCAAGTTTCCTGGTAATCCATGATTTGCAACCTCTCCCGATGGTTTCTTTCCAACAGAATTTTTCCTCTTATTTGACTTGTCAACATCATCTAAATCCCCGTTTGCAGTAGCTTTCTTAGTAGGAACCTGAAACTTATCCTCTTTAGATGGCAACCTTTCACTTGTTGATTTTCTCGGAACCTGGTCAATGTTACCGGTCAGTGGATAAGTACGAGAATTGCTAGTTTAGAAGGACAAAACAACAACAAAAGACCAATCACTACATGGCTGATGGCCCTTTACAAAACAAAGGACAAAGAAAAGAAACAAGTTGAGAAATACAAGACAACTCAAAAGCGGGGAAATTTTTTCTTAACTATTTCTGCATTCAAATTAAAAAGTAAGACAGGCGAATAGATTTAATTGATCATGCATAATCTTTCAACACTGCAATGACGGCTAATCAAGCTTTCTGTAACTCTTTTGGGTACATCAATCAAGCTTTCTCCATCTAAATCCTTTTATAAATGCCATTAGCCAAGACTAAAACAAGACCAACAATGACCCCACTGCACTTAACCAAATAAAGGATAAAACAAAACAAAGCAATTGAAAGAACGAGACAAGTCTCAAAAGCAGTGGAGAAAAACTAAGATTCGTTTGAAGCAAGACGAGAGAATAGACATAGTCTCAAGATTCATGTATCTTCTGACCCTGCAACCAAAGCTAGTCACGTTCTTCTAATTTATGTGTAATATCCATCAGCCAACAAACCACCAACTAGACCAATCCTATGGAAAGGGTAGCAAATAACAATGAGGGACCTAATTTAACTTCAATCCACCTATAGATAAACCAGACAAAGTTCACGTAATTTTCAGCAAACATCATAAAATTTCCAAATTTGAAGATACCAAAATACTGATAAAGGCGCAGCAAAAAGTTTATAAGTACAACAAAACCAATAATGGCCACTTGACACTCCAAAAAATAAAGGGGGGAAATGCAGTTGAAAAACATGAGACAAAACTCAAAAGCAGCAAAAAGAAAACTACGTTTCAAAACCATTTCTACATTCGAGTGAAAGCAAGACAAGGGATATGTGTGATATGTAATTATAGATATTTTGAGTCTTTGACCCAGCATGGAAAGCTAATTAAGTTCATTTAGCGGAAGTGTTGTATAAAAACCATTTGCCAACAAGAGAACCACCAACTAAGCAAATCATATTGGAATGCCAGTGTAGATGCTAATAACAAAAAGGGACTGCATCAACTACAAATTACAATCCATCTACACCAAAGATCACAAACCAAATAATAAACCTGACAAACATCCCACATTTTTTAACTAACATCTTTTTTCCTTCCAAATTTGATTAACAAAAACTTACAGAAGTACTCCGAGACTCGGGCTTTAACTCAAGCTTGGTGGTCCTCGATCTGGGACTTTCTTTACTTTTCATCTCCATGCTTCCTTCCCAGCTCTTTCTCAGAACCTTAGGGCCCCACTCAATCCCTTGAATCAAATTCTTGATCGTACTCACACCTGGTGCTGCTTTCTTTACCCTCGGACTGGCACCGCTAACCGAACTGGTCTTTTCCCCCACCCCTGATTTACTTGTTGCCTTAGCCGACCCCTTAATCTTAGCCTGCTGCTTAAGCCCATTTGCAAACTTCTCAAAAGAATTTGGCACCGAGTAACAACTCGTTGGGGAAGAAGGGATCGACTTTGAATTTGACGTCTTCGATTTCACCACAGATTCCTTCTTTTCTAACAAACTCAAAGCCGATTTCGTCAATATAGATGACTTTGTTCGACTCAACACCGGTGTTTTCATACCCGATTTCTCCTCCTTAGATCCACCATCTATTCTCAACTGGCTAGACTTGCTACTACTATCTTTCACTCCAACATGAATACTACCCAATACTTTAGCAGGTGATTTTGATTTATCCAAGGGTTTTGAACCCGACGAAGAATCGAAATTGCTGTTGAGGAAATTCAATGAATGGGTTGCAACTATATCTTCTGGGGTTCCAACACAAGGGTGGCGGCCCGGGACCGGTCTAACCCCGCGAATAACAGGGACCGGAGAGGCGGCCTCTAACCTTTCTACATGTATGAATTGACCCAACTGAATTTTATCACTAAGTATCAAATCATCATGTTCATCAGGAAGAGATACATAAGTGGCATGAGATGAGTCTGATACCTTTATGTAAAACCCTTGGTTTGCGAAGAGTTCACCACCAGCTAGTGCAGGAACAATGCTAACTACTTGCAAAAGAGATGATCTGTGCTCACCAGCAATGTTCACCTCTGTGTTCATGTGCTGTAGAAGCTTCACTAGAACACCAGGGACCAAAGTAGCCATTCTTGAATCTTGAGGGATCAATTTGCATCACTCTGAAGAAACCCAGATGGAGAAGCTCAAGATTTCCTATGAGAACATGCGAAATCTTTAAAATGAGGTTGGAAAATACGGATTTTCTGCCCTCACTCTTGTTACCCCCTTGATAACCTGTTTGAAAACCAGGTTCAAAAATCTGAAAAGGGGTTTGTTGGGGACTTCAATATGAATCACTATGAGAGAAACCAAGATGGAAAATTTCAAGATTGCCTATGAGAACAAGATAAATCTTGACATGGATTGGGGGAAAAAAATTGTTATTTTATCCTATAGCACAAAGACTGAGACTTTTAGGGTTAAGAAATATGGATCTTGTTGGGTCTTGGAGAGCAGAAAAATGGGGTTGTTGGGACTTCAATTTGCATCACTCTGACAAACCCAAATGAAGAACACAATAAATCTAGGGCTTTTTTCTCTTGGGTTTCTCCTTACACCCAGATTGTAAAGAAAGGTCAAAAATTTCAATCTTGAACCTAGCAAGTTTCAATCTTGAACCCTTGATAGGTATTAGAAATAGGGGTAAAGGGGTATCAATTAATACCCAGTTGGAAAAAGTTAACCAAAATAGTTTTAGTTTTTTGATAGAACACCAAAACTACTTAAGACAAAACAGAGACAGAGCAACAACCCAGATCAAAAGGTTAAAGCCCTTGGGACAAATGATGGTGCACAGATTGAGAAACAGAGTGGAGTACGAAAACAACCAAGATAAGATTTGTTCCTAGAAATGCAACTGTAATGAAAACCTTTCAGACAGAAGTACAGATGAAAGGTCCAAAGCTTTTCCAGTACAAGTTGTGACTAGACAATGGAAGGAGAGGGAGAGAGAAAAGGAGAGAAAATGACTTCACAGAGGAGTTGGTTTTTGTTGGTTAATGTGAACAACACATGAGCAGGTAAGGTAATAGAATAGAACGCTGGGTTTTTTTCCTGCAAAACCCAGATGGCCGATTTCGTAAGTTTTGGAAACTTGTTGAACCTATGGTTTGCAGATAGGAAAAGAGAAGCCAATGCAGTGAGATCCACATGCAGTTTTGGACAAAAGCAGCTTTTTCAGGGGCATTATTGGGCGATGAGAAGAGAAAGCTTGAGAAGTCTCTAAAAATTCTGAACATGGGAGGGGCTGATTTTGCAGAAGATTGTTTAGTGGAAAAACAAAAAAACAAAAACCAAAATAAATAAATAAAAAAAGGTTGAACTCAGAAATCAGAATTATTGATGACAGAGAGGGGAGTGAGTATTGCCTGACACAACGCATACATTGTACACATGTTCCGGAGCTGGCACACTTTTTGCCCGTCGTATATCAGGAGAGATCCCTTGTATAGCACTAAAGCCCAAAATAAATTGTTTTTTCGTGGCCAGATAAAGAACAACAATAAGTTTTTTTTTTGGGTAAATGAGAACAAAAATAAATTACTAATTGTGTTTTTGTATTCTTTTTCCAAACGACAAGATGGTAGGGTTAATAGTTAGAAGTTACGATGGAAGCCGAACACTTTCTTCATGAGTATTCAAACTCATGACCACCATCTCGAAAGGAAATTACTAGTACTGTTCAAAAAATCTGATGAACCGTGAAACCGGTCTGGACTGAATCCATTCGTGCCTTTTGAATTTAGTCCATCGATTAATGGTTTGGACGCGGATTGAAAAATTAGAAAACCATGACCCATGGTTCAGTCTATGGATTTTCGTTATGAAATCATGGATTAACCTAATCGGATCGTGAGATGTTTATTTTATATAAATAATAAATAAATAAATACATACAAATATATGTTTATTTATATAATTAATTGTTAGAAATGTTAAAACTTTTTTTTACCAATTTTAGTAGTTTAATGTTAAAACTGTTGCCGGTTGTCATGCATTGCATTTGGATGAAAAATACAATTCCAGCTCTTCTTGTTATTAGTTGTACCACTTTGATTTTTTTTGTTTTGTTTGGTTTTATGTTATGTACTGTAATGATAGAATCTACTAGTGTTTAGATTATTTTGAATATGATTTTGAAATAGGCCTTTGGGTAGTTAGTAACAAATACTTTTTGGTGGTGCACGTTAAACTTAATTTTGAGTGTAACCTTCTTCGCTTTTAGTGTGAGATATTTGCTTAAGCTTTATTTTTGCTAAAATCCATTGACAAAACCGTAACCGATCCGCGAGTCACGGATTAGATTGGAACCGGACCGTAGGACTTTTGATCCAGACACGGATTTCATTTTGTAAAAACTGTAACTAGCGGTTCGGTCTTCGAATTCCTAGAAATTTGAACCTGACCATGATTAGCCCTAAAAATAACGAACCAACCACACCAGCTGTATTGTTGGAGTACTTTTGTTTCTTGCACTACAGAAAATAATACCCAAAAGCGATGGAGAAAGTAAAGGGTAAATCACTTATTAGTTCTCATTGTTGTTGTAAGGTTTTATTTTGATCCTTGGAGTTATAATATCATCAATTGAACATGTCACACTCATTTTTATTTTACAATTAGAATTTTTTTAAGTAGAAGAAAACGTATTTAAAATTAGAGAAATCAGGTGAATCACGGAAGCTTACTTGTATTTTCTTCATTATTTGACAAAAACCGTAATACCATTGGTCACGTGAGTTGCAACTTGTGACCTTGTTTGAAGCTCGAATTGGCATAACCGAATCTAGGAGGACTAAAGTAAAATTCTACCAAAGCTACGGGGCCAAGGACTGCATTTACCCAACAAGAGAGAATAGAGTTTGCATTGCCAATGAAGCAATAAAGAGACAGCAAATTGTCCAAGAAGTGGAGAGAGAATCTTCACAGAGAACAGGGTTTTACTACTTTATTTGGGTTTTATCCAAACAAGTAAAACAAGGTGGGTTGGGTTGTACTACTACATAAGGGGGATTGAATTGCAAATAAAAATGTGGTTATTTTATATGATAGTCAAATAAGTATACATTTGCGGATCAAAAAAAAAAAAGTATACATTTGGACAGACAAATGAATCTTTAATTTAAGGTGTGTACAAAGTGGGACATGTGCAAGGGTAATGGGGTTTGTCGGTTACCTAGAGAGAGAGAGAGAGAGAGAGAGAGAGAGAGAGAGAGAGAAGGAGATGGTTACAAAACCCAAGTGCATACTAGGGAGTTGAAAGCTCAGATCCTGGTGACATATTGGCAGTGGTACCCCTCTTTCTCTCTCTATGGAGTATATGTTTTTTTTTTTTTTTTTATCAAGAGTCGCAGGATGGAGTGCAATCGAGCCAAGTCTAAGTTTTGTAGCGTTCGAATTCGGCTTCTACTAAACAAGCCTAAAACTCAAGCTCAATTCGTTTATAAATAAGTTGAGTTTTTAACGAGCCGAGTCTGGTTCATATGCTAGAGCTTCTCGGAACCGAGTTTTAGAGTGTTAAGCTTGACTCATTTACTATATAAGCCTAAAATTCGAGCTCGAACTCAAATCAGTCACTAAACAAGTCAAGTTGAGCCTCAAGCTGCTTACCTCGGTTCGTTTGTAGCTTAATTCTCAATGGTGATTTTCACTTCTTTTTTTTATAATTGCAGTTTCTTTATCTTTTGAATGTGAAGCATTTTTCATGTTTAACCTTTTTAGATGCTCCTTCCATAGCAAAATTATAGTTCAATAATATATATGTGTGTGTATAATTTTTTAAATAAAAAATTAAGCTTGACTCATTTTTCTTGCATATTTTTTAATTTTTTCACCCCAAGTTAAAAACCAATTAGGTCTTTAAATTTATGATCATTCGATATTAATAGATATATTTCAAGCATAACAATTTTTAAAATATCAATGGTGCTCTAAAAACACAGTAGCAATCAATATCCGATGAATATGATTTTTGCCATGATTGTAGTTTTCAATGAATACTAAAACTTAAAAGATTATTATTCTCAAAATGAATCAAAAAATGGCCCGCAATTGCCTTTGAAAGGATCCTTCTATTCTTTTGGGACACTATCTCCTTCCCTTTCACAATTTCATTTGTTCACAAACGCATTGTTTATTAATCATAGCTACACTTTTAAAGATATAGAATGAAAACATTACAACTTAAGTTTATTTTTTATTTTTTAAAAAAAAGATAGTGCAAAATTTGGTTACCTGTATATGTATGTTTCTTGTATTTTATTAGTTTCTCTCTCATAAATCATGGTTTACAAGCACCATGTCAAAAAAACATGTGCATCATAAAAGTGTTGGGCCATGGACCACCATATGGGACTGTTGAACTCTACAACTTATTATTTTACTTTAATTCTTTTAATAACAATGTTCGGGTAAATTATACAGATCTCCCTTGAGGTCTCAAACAATACAACTAATCCCTCAGAGTAGACATAATTACACTCACGTCCCTTGAAACATGTGTAAGTAAAGATTGATGAACATGGTAATTGCATGCATTGGTTTTACAAGCAAAAATATCTATTGCTCCTGATAGACCGTTTTCACAATGCACATTCATCCAAACACTGATATTCTTTATATGAATATCAACCTCCGAAAGCCAAATGCATCTCATCTTCCTCGCTATCAAACCCTCATTTCATATATAGTCTCTTTGTTGATCATCCTTCTGACATCTCCTTTTGTTCTCACATATCTAGAAGTGTACTACACTGGCCATTGTCGCTCCCTTCCATTACTCCTTTCCTCTTTTCTATCTCCTTTGTCCACCAAATTAGGATTTAACTCCTTAAATTGATAGTTGGTACAAAAGCACATCACAATGCTTAGAAAATTAAAGCATCCTATTGTCCATCATTATCGTAATAAGTACGTTCAAAAAATTAGACCCTTTGATCTAAAGGGTCTCATTGTTTAGAAATTAAAATTTGAATAGGTATTCAAATTTGCGATTCCTCTCTGCCTTAGTTGTTAAACCATTCTATCTTTGTAGATGTCAGGATGTTTAGCAATTAGTGGTGGTTTTCCAATTATTGTCACAGAAACATGGGGCTCAAAAAGTGGAAAGGAGGCTCTGTGGGAACTAATTATGTTCATCTCATATTTGAAGGGGGTTCTAATTGTGTTTATCTTATATTTGAAGGTGGTTCAGTATGATTCATCCATATTCCATTCTAGTATTTTGTATATATGCTACAATATGACCCATTAGACACTTCTTTGTTTTGACAAAAATGGGGTGAGTTGCACTTAACCACCAAATTAGGTGGCATCTATTAAATATTCATGGATTGATTAATTTATTTTCCTTCTTTTTTTTTTTTTATCCGCTAATTTCATTTTCCTTTCTCTCATTGTTTTCCTTTCCCAAATTGAGGGTGTGCTTGTAAAATCAATTAAACCTAAACCAACCAAATCATGGAACCTGCCACCAAAATGATTTAGCCTTTGTGCCTATTTGCCTCATTAGAATTTTACTCGAAAAGAGATTAAAATTGTGACATGCAGAAAGGGGATAAAAATACTGGTGGTATATAAAACTTTTGGTTTACCCGCCACCTGACCATTCTCCCTCCATTTTTTTGGTAAATTTTCATTTTCCCTTTTACCTGAGGTTGGCCCATTGCTCGTAAAGTACAATGCTAAGTATGATTAAAGATGTCACAAAAATGGGTGGCATCTTCAAATATTCATATCATGTGTACGAGTTTTATTTATGGGTTTCAATTTTAAATAGGTATATATTCTAACTATTTTATAAGAATTTGACTGTAGTTATCAGAAAATCGCTACAAGGAACCCGCTCGAAGTTTAACATTTGTAATTTTACCAAATACTACTTACTTATTTGACCCACTGCGTAATAATGATCATGGCTCTGTTCTTGGGATCAATCCCACCGTTTATTAGTAGAGACTCGGTTAAAGATGGCAATATATTTATTATTTGCTTTATTGATAAAAGGAAATTAAAAAAACATGTTAGTTTACAAATTAAATATTAACATGTTACTAGTTTACAACAACTCAGAAAGAAATATTGTCTTATAAATACTTTATTTAATTTATACTATAAATTTAGATAAATTGGGAATCATATATATGGCCTACAATTGTTTGAGTACTGTCCTAATCGTTGAGATGCACCTAACCAAATTGATAACTTACCGACCGGTTCCATCAATTTATTTGTGGGACAATAACAACTACAATCCATATTCCACATAATCACGCTAGCTATATATAAACTTTGAAAATCAAGCAATAGAGAATAACTATTTAATAGAAAATAACTTCGACTCTAGCTAATATACCGCTCGAGACAAGTGATCATTGCGGTGCGGTAATGCATTACAGGGTGTTGTTTGCCTCGGTATGCTCCACCGATACGATATCTCGCCAGGAGGGAAAATGCGTACATGGAATTTCTGCTACTTAGTTGTTGGGGAAAAAAAAACCCCGAGAATATCTAACTTAATTTCTAGTGTTTTTTATTTGTTCAGTTAGGAGAAAATTCTTACGTGCTAAATATTGCTTTTCTCCAAATAAAATAAAGAAATATTCTTTTAGCTTTTTGTAAATTTCATTTTTCAGATGAACAAGTAAGAGAAAGTACATTTCCTTTCCCTTGTTTCTCTTCACTATATTTTTCTGCAGAATAGTTTTCTTCATCAAATTCTTCAAAAGTGAAATGAGCCTTTTCAGGGGAAGTATTTCCCACTAGGTATAAAAACTAGTAATCCGTACTAAGGTAATCAGTGGCAGACGCGGGATTCTTGATGCGGGGATCGAAATCACATGTATTTATAAATTAATAACAAAATATCACCGTTCTACAATAATAATACAACTTTGAGGGGATCTTTCTTTATAATTTTTACAAAAATAAAATCCCTAAAATGTAGTAGATATATTGTGATAATTGAGAGGTGTGCGGGGACTTGGACCCCCGCTTGCACTCCCTCAGTCTGCCCCTGTTAAGGTAACGAAAAATTATGAACCTCCAAAAAGCCGTATTATGTCGAGTAATTATACAATAGACCAGGGGCACAATCAATTGGTTCTTCAATTCTTTGTAAGACCACATATTTATGTGGAGTTCATACACTTAATCGTGAACCTTACGAGAATGTGTGGTACTATTGGAGTATTCCGAAATACCATGTAATTGTGCCTCGGGAGCACTAAATAATCAACTTATATAAGTAGTAATTTATGTTTTAATTGTTTTTTTTACCCAAAAAAAAAACCCTTACTGTTGCCTCCATGGGTGGTGGCTCATTACCTAATGATGACAGCATTTGTCTTTAATCATAGTGAAAAAAAGTGGTTGATGCGATAAGAATAAAAACAAAAGAAGTAGAAGTAATGATTGTTGAAAAGTACATTAAAGATTAAATTAAGCATCAAGTTTAAGCTTGTTGCTAATATTCATTAGGAAGCTACCTAAAAGCCAAAAAGGTCAAGGTCGGTTATAGAATTAATTAGAAGATAATCTTTTTTCTTTTCAACTAACCTAGATTTTGCATTTACGTACAAAACTCATCCAAATGACCGGGTAGAGCTGATAAATAAATCAAACTACTCTCTCTGTCCCATACTGATTGTTCAGTTTGCAAAACGAGAACTAAAAAATAACACAAATTTTTCGAGAAAATTTTAAATTTTTTGCAATCATTAATTACTAGATATCAATGAGTTCTTTTGACCTATGGAAAAAGTATGAAATTTGTCTTGAAAGAAATGCATTATTTTTTACTCCTTGATTTACGAACTGGACAAACATTTTGGGACAGAAAGAGTATCTGAATTCGAGCTTATGCTAATTGTTTGTAACAAAAACTCATTGGAGATGAATTTGTCAGGCGAATAAACTAATTTAACATTTTTTAAAATCTCGTTAAGCTTTGAAAGCAAACTTCAACAAGATATACTACCTTGTTCGTTCAGGGTTTTTTTAGTTTGAAATTGCTATGATTTGAAAAATACAAATAATAAAACAGAAAATCAAGTTGCTAGAGATTGATTGGACCGAAATTCGTTTGAACTTGTTTTAGATTGGCTCGCTTGATAAATAAGTCAAGCTTGAGGACATATGTTCAACCTCGTTCAGTTTTTGAAACAAGCTCATGAAACAATCCTCTGCTTGAGTTGTTTAGGATTACCAACCATATGTGTAGTCTTCTAGGACTGCACTTTCAGTTCGGGCTCATTTTTATGAGATTCGACCCGTGCAATGCCGTTCCTGACATTTTGGAGGCCTAAAACGAAGTTTAAAAAATAGGACCCTTAATGTACATCACAAGCATAACAATGAAAAATAAATTCAAAGCAATGATTATTAGTAGTCAACGAGATAAAAATTCTAATATCATACATCATGACAAAAATGTGCAACACAATTCATGAGCACTTTTTCGTATAAATTGGGCTTTCTAAATGGATTTTAATTTTACAGACTTATAGTAAAAGTATATACTAGATAATGTTAGGGCCCCCTTAGTTTTAGGATATTTTGAGAGTCCCAAAGCGATCGCTTCGCTTGCTTCTTCTTGAGTTGGCACCAGACCGTCCATTTTTTTTAGTTGCTCTTGTAGATCTTCGGTTTAGATTGATCCAACAACCATACGGACAAAAGATAATTAACAACAATTATATTTTTCAAACAAATCATCCTAACAAAATTAAAAACAAACCATCTATTTGTTAGGACAAATGTGATGAAATCGCATACCTATTTTTTGTGGTTGCGTGCTCATTTGACAATGATAAAATATTTCTCCTGAAAATAAAAGTATCACATTAACTCGATGTTTTACCTACAAAAATAAAAGAGAGGGAAAAACTGTCCTTAAATAATATTTAATTAGCACATGTGGTCATCTATGTCACGTACGTAATTCAGGAGTGGGAACGTGAAAGTTTCTTTGAGACACATCTCAACCTACTAAAATTTGCGAGAGCAAGGATTGAGAGCTGGAGTGCATGGATTGATAGCATGAGCGAAGGGCAATTTGAAGATTTATATGAATAAGGTCGGATATTTGCGCCAACAAATTCGTATCGATCAATTGCACTCAAGGCCGCAATTGCTATCACCTGCATTTACAATCTTAGATTTTCTCTAATTGAAGAAATAAAAGTAGTACCTAAATTTAAATTATGAAAAAGAGGAAAGAGAGATAGTCTAACATTGAGAATAAATTTTTTACACATCGGTGTAAATATTTATTTCCTCCAAATCAATTGCATTGCGACATGTGTTAAAACAGTAGTCCCAATTAATAAAACATGGTGACGTGACGTAAGACAATTAATTTGGAGGAAACAAATGTTTATACCGACGGTGTAAAAAATTTATTCTCTATAACATTAACTTCTATTAATTTGTGACTTCTTTTCTGACGGTCTAGTGGCATTTACAACAGTTTCTTGTCATGAATAAAGAAAATGGGCACACAAGGACAAATATGCATATGATTTTTCTTTATATGAAAAATTGATCTCGAATGAGCTTATCACGAACAAATACGAGCTCAAACTTAAGCCGCTCATGACAATTGCGACTGTGCTAGACTCGCTATATATAGTTAAAAAAATTTAGACCTTACAAATTTAGGATAAGGACTTCAAAAATTTTAACTATACATAGCGAACCGTTCAAAAAAAAAAAGTTAAAATTTTTGAAGTCCTTATTGTAAAATTGTAAGGGAGACGCTATAATTTGAAGTGCATGAGTGCGTCTGATGATGCCCTAGGATATAAGCAAGACAATAGTAGCTGCGACTTAACAACTTTTACATAAGCACGTCAATCAGCCATCGTCTAAAGATTTGATACAAAAACCTAACCTGGTCAGCTAGCCTTTTCATGCGAATATTGCCTTTAACTAAAGCAAACAACGCAATCACCGTTAAGATGTAGAAATAAATAGATGTCACCAGGATGTTTTTTTTTCTTTCTTTGGGTAAATAGGTCACCAGGAAACAGGATGTTTAAGATGCTTGAACCCTAAACTTGAGAACTTTGTTCCAAGTCTATTAGCGGATAACATAACCAACTCCATTGCTTCGTCCTCTAAGTGAATACTCGATCGATTCTAATTCCACTCATGTCAAGTTGTAGCTTCTTCATATAGTACTCTGATCATCATCCATGGGACCGATTTATCTTCTTCCTCTTTTCCTCTGGTATGCATTCGACAGAGCATGCTGAGAAACCACGCCTCACAAACCTGTCAAACACAGAGCCAATGATTGCACTAGATCAGTACACTAGATAAACAGTATAGTGCAAAATGTGATGCCACATTGAAAGAGGAAATTTATTTCCTTTTCTGTTGCTTTCAAGTAACAATCAATTCATACACGTTTAGCACCAGAAGAAATAAATCATGTGATATGGAGATGAGCTTTTGACTTGACAAATAAATCATGTGATATGGAGATGAGCTTTTGACTTGACAATAGGGGTGAAATTTTAACCGGAAAAAACCAAACTAAACTGCCCGAAATGATCAGTTCAGTTCAGTTCGGTTTTGATTTTTGAAATATCAAATTTTGCTTTGGTTGTGATGCATGTCAATTTTAAACCGAGACTAACCGACTGTTATCCTCATCAGAAGACTTCATTTGTGCCGTCCTTCTGGACCCTTGTGTTCGGTACTCACTGTCCATGCATTCCTGGTGCGCATGAAAGAAAACCTGCAAACCCAACTTTTTTCTCTCTCTTTCCTATCGGAGACTCAATGGCTTCTCTATTTGTTTTTCACTCGCATTACGCACTAACTCAATGACCCTAATGCATCTCAGTGCCCTCTCTGGTCTCTCTCGATTTCAGGCTCCTCTGTGTCTCTCTGCTCTTTCCTCGGGATGTTTGTCTCAGTAATTGTTGGATCATGTGAGTTTATGCAATGTTCCTGAAATTCAACATGCAAAGAATACTGAATGAAAACCAAATGTTCCAGACCAGCTGTGAGTTCTTAAGGTAAATTTGAAACTCTCGTTCCCTAATTAGTGATTCCTCATCTATGCTAGCTACAGTACTTAAGCGATAAGTCAAAAGCCGCTATACTCACGAAGTTCCATTTGCAGAATGTACTTCAATTGTGAATGTACTTCGAAGAGGTTTTTTAAACTGTCTAAGGAACAATTAATACTCTACTTGTGGCCAAGCACAAACTAAAAGGTAAAATAATGCAATTAAATTGTATCGACAATTTGGTCATAACACTGAGCTTAAGGTTCTAGCATCAACAGTTGCACAAGATTAATTTGCTAGCCGTGAAGAAAGAAGTAGAACTCTTCAATAACATCAAATAAGATACAATGTTACTCGAATAACAATTACAGTTACATTATTTAGGATCATTCCCATTTAGCAGTCATAACCTAACACAGCTAGTATGCATTACAAAAACACGGTGGGACGCAAAAAGCATACCAATCTGCAGTCCGGGTTGTAAGCAGGAGAAGCATTTCAAATCCAATTGACGATTCCTTCTTTACAACTTAATCTGTAAAATTCCACTTGTGATGACTATTCAGAAAAGTTGAAAAGGAAACAGAATTCCCAAACAGAGATAAACATTGAGACAAATTCACCAATTGCCAACTCAGGGAATAAAAACGCTGCAGAAAAGTAATTGCAACATATTCACTACCATACCCAGTACTTTGTCTCCCTGTCCTTGCCCACGGCATTCAGGAGAAACAGCAATAGCAGCAACTTCTCCACATTTTTTTCTAAAGAATGGAAAAGAGCAGCACAAGCGATGATTAGACCCTCCCTCTCCACAACGATGAACAAATCCAATGCTTGAAGTAGCTAAAATAGTGAAAAGACAACAAGTTCCAAGTACCCAATAAGCTGGACTCTTCTAAAGGCAGTATACGTTGTTTTAAACGGGAAATGTCTGTCATCCTAGCCATCCTTGTTCCTTCATAAAGATCACCCGAAGTGCGAATGAACAATGAGAAAAAATTCAGTTAAACAGTTGATGTGGCAATAAAGCAAATAGATTTTACTCTTTTGTTCTCAACAAAAAGATATCTTAAGCAAAATAACCGCATCCAGGCCTTGATTTTTTAGTTTTTCACTCACATAACTAAAAAGAATCCAAACATGATATGACAATCAAATCCCCTGCAACCGCAACTATCTACAAATCCATATCATCTGTATCTTGACATCCAACAAACAAACACCTATGCCTCAACTGATTGATCAGCTTTTAAAGCTTGGGCATGCTAAGCTGGGTAAATAAAAGAAAGATCATTGGTATTGAATGACAAGAAGTCCCTCTTAAATTGTTAATTAGGAATCCAAACATGCTGCAATGTTGCAAATACTCTGCACAGTTCTACCAGTAGCCAATACCCTATGGCCTATATCCCAGCAGGCACTGCTCTGAAAAAAGTCAGACCCAGTGTCCAAAGCTTTCGTGACAGCAAAGTCTAACTACACGATTTTCCGCATAGAAATCCATTTCGATATATTAGTCTCTCCTAAGATTCGAATCTTTTTGTCAAATTTGTGAAAGTGGCAACCCAAAACTTAACTATAAAGTATATACCATGAACTTCCCATTGTCAAAGACTATAAAGTCCACAACTACATTTTGTGTGCCCTTCACAAGTATATTTGGACAAGCAAAAGTAACGGACATTCTGCATGAGCAAAAGAATCAGCAATAAGCCAATATTAAACTAACAGACATCGTGTAAGAGTGGGTTTTTCTATGTGTCGTCTATCTATTTCTTTATTATTGTTTTTCTTTTAGATGCAAGGGAGACAAACTGAACAGGTGTGCTGTAGTAATGATATGAAAGAGGTGAGTAGGTTTCCTTTGGTGCATGTAATTCCAACCGGCCTACCCATAATCTAAATAAAAATAAACAAAGATAGACAACAATACCCTCAAATAACTACGGATTAAAACGACTCCTACTAATGTTGTAGGATGTCTGGGTATTAATTTTAGAAATAAAATCTCTAAAAGGAAAAAAAAAAATAGAAGTGAAAAGCTATTCTCTCTCTCCCTCTCTCCCATCCCAAATAGAAACAAAACGTTAAAAGCTTGCAGAGAGGGAAAAGAGAGCAGCGACACTAAAAATGGCAAATGGGAGTAGAAAGAAAAGAAAGGGTGAATGGCTTTGAGAAGAAGCCGAGAGTAGTGCGTCTTTGCAACTACTGACCATTGAACGTCGCCAGGTGGACAAGGTTCGCGATATTGAAGACAAAGAGCTCGTACACGGAAAGCTCACAAATGGCCTTACCTATTATGTGCGCTCGAGCCCAGTTCCTATCTCTACTGTCATCGCATCTCTGGTTGTAAAAGTAGGGTAAAGTGTTTCATTTAGTAAAGTATATTATAAGTGTAAATGTATGCATGTTTGGTGGTGTTGTTCGCAAACGGTCAATTTCTCGACATCTTCGTCAATAGCCAAAGCCAACAAAGGTGAAAATAACGAGGGATTGGGAAATGTAGGATGAGTAGATGAAGGAAGGGGTGTGGGTGATGAGGACGTTGACGAAGACATCGAGAAAATGACCGTTTGAGAACAACCCCACCACACATGCATACATTTATGCATATAATATACTTTACAAAATGAAACACTAACCCTACTTTTACAAACAAAGATACGATGAGTCGATGATGGTGGAGCAAGGAACCGGGCACTAGCGCATATAGTAGATAAGACCGTTTGCGAACTTGCCATGTACGAGGCCTTCGTCTTCAATATCGTGACTTTGCCCATCTGGAATGTTCGGCAATTGCAAAGACACACTACTCTCGACCTCTTATCCAAGTCATTCACCCTTCCTCGTCTTTCTACTCTCTTCCGCCATTTTTAGTTTCTCTACTCTCTTTTTCCTCTCTACAAGCTTTTTGCGTATTGTTCGTATCTGGGAAGTTCTCTACAAGCTTTTTGCGTATTGTTCGTATCTGGGAAGTGAGAGAGGGAGAGAGTGTAGCTTTTCGCATTTTTCTTTCTTTTCGGGAATTTGCTTCCAAAAAGAATACTCAGACAACCTACACTTGTCGCCTGTCCAAATTTGAGTGACACGTCAACCTAATCACGGAATTTGTTGACCGACCCCACTGCAACATTAGTAGGAGTCGTCGTTTTAATCCGTAGTTAATTAAGTAAGCTCTAATAATGCTCAAAATAAAATTATTAATTAGCTCTACGTATTGATTCTTTTTACATCAAAAGCAAAGAGAAGATAAAAGAAAAAGAGAACCATTTTTAGGGGTATTTGAGAGCTTATTGATAGGGGCTCAAAAGCACCCGTTTATTCCCATTAACTTAGGTTGTCGGTCCTATATAATGTTATTTAACGAGCTTTAATTGGTTTGTGGTGTTTCAGGGCTTATGGAGCATTCTGCAAGGATTTGGGGTAATTATCGTGAGTTAAGGATGTTCCGGAGGGATCCGCAGCGAGAAGAGGAGCAAAACAGTATTATTGGTCTCGCTGGTCCGGACCAAGGCATGGCTGGGCAAGTTCTGAATTTGCTGAAATTCTGGTCCGGAAAATGGAACCACTGGTCCGGACCAGCGGGCAGCCGCACGTCAATTATGTTTCATCTGTTTTAAGTCAGTTTTGGGGCCAACTATAAAAGTAGGCCTTAGTTCATTATTTAGCGCAGGTTCTATTTTTCCAGCAGTGTGATAGAAGAGGCGAGAGGAGTCCAAGGAAATTCTTCATATCTTCCATGTCTTCTTCGATCTCAATCGCATCTTTCTTCTCCATGGCCGGCTAAACCCCTTGTCTAGGGGGAAGATGAAGCACCGTTCCAAGTAACTTTGTATATGTATAGGTTTAGGTTTTAATATTCGGATCGATTGTAAAACTTAGAACCCTTTTCATTGCAATTGAATGAATTGATTTTAATTCTTTTTATCGATTGAGTATTTGTATTCTAGATTTCAAATACCTAGTTTTGCAATGGTTTTCATTGATTGAGGTTAAAGTTCTGAGATAGATTATGCTCGTAAGACGGATCGAGCCGTTAGGTAGCCAAACCATGCTACTGAGAGACGGTCCGTGCTATGTGATAGTCTATACCTTTTAACAACCCAATTATTTCCTTGATGATTATCAAAAGTGTTTGCAAGCCCTAGCGATAATCTCTTTTAATTCGAATAAATAAACCTAGCCTATGCATATTATTGTTACGCGGTCGAGGTGGATTCGAACCCTAGATTTTTCTCTCCGATCATTACAAACTTTCCATTTAATTTATTCTCTTAGTTTAATAAATTCCCCAAGTCCAAACAACCAAACTTCCTTTGCCCGAATTAATCTAAAAATTAATCGAATTTGTCGTAACTCAGCCATACTGTCTCCGTCGGAACGATACTCGGTCTTGATCACTATTCTACAGAGTAGTAGTTAATTCCAAAGTTTTATAAATATATTTTTGACACGAAACGACGCGGTCACTTATCTTTGTCCAAAAAATTTCAGCAATCCTTCTCAAGATATGGAAGCTTATCAGGTCCCCCACCTGAATCTAAAGTGAGGCATAGGTCTTGTGCAATCTAATCCCGACTTTATCATTCAATATAAGCTTTATTTTCACGTGTCCATCAAGTACCCTATTGCTCTAGTAAACCTACACTTTCCTAGACTTTATTCATGATTGTAGCCCAAGAAAATCCGGTTTAACCTCCACTTTCCATCTGCATATAAATAAACATGAAGGCGAGTTGGACAACCAATTTTTGTTTGAGGCCGTAGTTTGACCAGGTTGTTTGTTCTCACCCTTGCCTTTCCAGAACAAGTGCATTCAAACTTACATGCCTCAAGTTTCCATCTCTTCCCTTTTGCGACGTTCTTTTAGCAACAGCAAACCCATTTTCTTTAGCATATCTTGCGTAATACAGAAAAGCTTCGTTTGATGTGTCGAATTCCATTCCCACCTTTGGTTCCTTAACTCTATCTTCACAAATTTACGTTGCCTATTTTCCATCCTCGTTAGTATCTAACTCACCACACCCTTTTTTTGAAGAACCACTCGACACCTCTTCTTCTTCTATGTCTCCACAAAATTTACAATAAAATCAAGACTAACTAAATTAGGGAATGAGTTCGGTGTCCCCGGTCATTTTGGGGACACCGTAACTTTTGGTATAACAAAACTATTATGAGTATAACCAAAACTCATTACAAACATAATAAAACCACAACAACGTGTAACTTGTTAGATAAGCCTTAGTTGGTTTTTTGGATATTTTTTGGTTATGCCTGGTTTGAGTTTTGTTATGTTCGTAATGAGTTTTAGTTATGCTCATAATGGTGAAGTTATGCCAAAAATTACGGTGTCCGCAAAATGACCAGGGACACCATAGCATCATCCACTAAATTATGTTCACCTATTGCCCAAAAAACCATGTAAAGTAAAATAAAGGATGGGAAAGATACCTTCAAAAACCACTTTGGTCATCTGGAGGAGGCCTTACCAATGGAACAGACTCCGGTGACATGAAAGATCACCATGGTGATGGTAATGGAAACATTAACTACTGGCAAAAAAATAAACTAAGCTATAATAAGCATTGTTATCACAACAAAATGGGTAATGATGCAGCCACCACAATTAGCTTAAGATTGGAGTTGGAATCATCTATATCTGCTTAGAGGTTCTTCTCAAATGTGACTACCTCCAATTCTAGACCAGAAAAAGGGATTTTCGCTCCAAAATGGCTATTTTTCGAACACCTAGCAAGCAAGCTTGATTTAAGCTACAAAACTGAATCGAGTCGAACCAAGATAGACATAAACAAATAAGGAAATAAAAGTGAATCGATCAAAACCAAGCTAGCTGTAAACTAATAAAAACAAAACTGTCTGATTCTGAGCTGGGATTTCAATCAGCAAAAAATAACTGGCAAGGGCTTGAGAGAGAGAGAGAGAGAGAGAGAGAGAGAGAGAGACCTTGGCCATGGGTGGGTTTGGCGTCGTTGGTTGCGAAGGGTGGCGCCTGGGGGAGGCGATCTTCGGAAAGGGTTGCATCGGTGGTCGCCGGCAGTGGAGTTGAGGCGCTTCCGATGGTGGTGGTCGTTCCTCTCCCTTTGTACGCTAGGTCTGGTCAAAACGTGAGTTTTGCTTCGGAAGTTGAGGAAAGCGGGAGAAACGAAGCAAAAGGAAAATTAAGAGGAAAATTGTAGTATTCACACATCTAGAGTTACTATTTTCTCTCATCCTCTACTAACCAAAGAATGGGAGTGAAAATATTTAATTTTCCTTTCCTTTCTCTCACTTCTGTCAAGTTATAAACAAACCCAAATTAAAGCTTGCTGAGTCAATACTAGGGATGCACGCGGTCTAGATTCATCTAGTTCTCTAGAAAATTAATAATTGGACCATTCCAAATGATTCTAGAAAATTAAGAACAAAAGTCTAACCAATATATGTGTAGAATTTAACCAGAACCAAACCGCAAGATTGGTCCAATTTTGGTTTGATTCCGGTTCTATCTAATTAACATCCAAACACCACTATGTTCGTTTTGGTATTTGGATTTTGAGTAATAAGTGGAGAGAGAGATAAAGAGAAATAAGAGTAATAATTGAAAGAAAATTTATTAGAGACCATGTATCATGAGAGAATCCAAAATCCAAAATTTCCAAACGAACAAAAATCCTTAAGGATAATAGGATAAGGTAAGGATTATAGGAAGGTATTTTGATGGAATAGAAAAAAAAGGAAGAAAAGAATTAAAAGAATATAACATCGGGATTTGGTTGGGTAAAGTAAATCGTGGAATCTAGAAAATAGATAAATATTCAAGTAAAAAAAAAAATATTGCGTTCACTCAATACTCTTAAGAATACTTAATAGTTTGGATTCCTATAAATATACCACTAGTATATTAAAAACTCTCTAACAAATTACATTTCTTCTTTAATAAATTAACTGTTGCAAGAAAAATATTAACTTACCAAATAAAATACATAATTATATAGATTATATTTTGGGAGACTTAATAATTTGTCCTGCCATCACCGTTTAGTTATGTTTTCGTCCTCCCCTTTTCTGGCCCTTATGATTTCGTCCTTTCTATATTTTCAATACCTGTAATGCCCTTTTTCTATACTCCATATATATATATATATATATAGCTCCGATTTTGAGGACGACAACTTAAGTCGTAACATCCTCGCGTTTTTTCCGGCGAACGGTTTCCCAAAATTTTGCCTATTAATCCCAAGAATCTCGGCACATGTATTGTTCGACAAAATCCATCTGTAACAAAACCCATCCATTTGAATTTCGGGATCCCCATTTTCATGAATACCTAAACGGCAGAAACCCAAACCAGTCCATCGTCCTCAGTTGCGAAGTCCGGCAAAGAATAACGACGCATGCATTCCCCCGTTAAATCCGTATGGGGGTTTTTCCGGGGAAGCCCAACGCCACAACTCGATCCAATCTTTCATAGCTGAAGCAACGGAAAGAGAAGAAGGGAATGAAATAGACATGGCCAAATTTTGTAAGTCTTTCAATTGGTTTCTACAGTTTCAGTGGATACAAATCAAGGTTTTTGGAAGACTTGCAACATTTCTTTGTGCTGCCAATACTCTCATGAATTCTGAAATGTTGTTGAGATTGGTTAGATGAGGTCTTGGCTGTTGAGAGTGCTGCTGTTAGATTGGAATCAAGATTGGATCTAGGCTTCAATGTCTTTGTTTACAAGTCCACTAGTTTAGTGACTCCCCGTCCGTTTTGGGGTTTAAGCAACTTGTTTTTTTATTTTCTGTTCTAGATTGTGTAGTTGGCTCTTCTCGCCAACATCTTCTTGTAGCGGGTGGTATATGATTTGTTCTTGTTCTAGGTGCCAACATAGTTGGGATGTAGGTCGTAGGTTGTGATGCCGTTTTTTCCCGTTTCCCTTTAATCTTTGTAACTTCGGTTCCTTGATTAATAAATTTTTATTTGCTGATTAAAAAAAAAAGCCCCTTCACCATTTGCTTTGACGAGTCAATTGGCAGTGTGAGATTGATCCAGATGTATTGATCATGTTCAAGTTGTTTCTTCTTGCAATGAACATGGTATTGGCCAATATAACGTGATCAATTGATCATCAATTAGCATAACTTGAAATTATTAAATTGGTTGTGTATATTACACTCATGTTGCTTGGAATAGTTACTAGCAACTATGACTTCAACAATATTGGATCATGGTCATTTGATCGCGAATTTTTTAAAAATTTACAATGAATTTTGATTGGCAACCTTATTTCATGAAACATGGATTATTTTCCATCAAAACTGGTATTGGTCAACACAACACGGTAAGTTGACCATATTTTGCATGTATTGATCATGTTCAAATGTTCATGTATTTTTAGCAAAGTTGTTGTAGAATATTAACTAGACCAGTATTATAAGTCAGATATGGATCATGGTAAATTGACCGTAATTATTAGAAAAACTTTCCATGAAATATTATTTTATGAAACATGGTTAAATTACCATAAAAAAAAAAGGTTCATTAAAAAAGACGTCTGGAGTAAACTCCATATATGGAAGAAAACTTAAGATAACATTTGCAATTAATGAAAAGAGAAATTAGTGGGATTTGTTTATTTGAAAGTTTGAAAATCTTCCTATTCATCTGAATCCCTTGCATTTAGGAAATAGTAAATCTCTCTCTCTCTCTCTCTCTCTCTCTCTCTCTCTCTCTCTCTATATATATATATATATATATATATATATATAGTATGAAGGATAATAATGGTAATTCACATGTTCAAAGGGTGGAAACATAAGCATGAAAAAGGGAGGGATGAATTCTTACATGGCATGGATAAAGAGGATGGATATTTAAATATTCCTTATATTTTTATATATTAGTTCTAAACTGTCCAGTTCAGTTCTAATTACAAATCTTTAACTGAAAATTAGTAACCAAATTAAAATTAACGGTTCTTATTTTTTGAAACCATAACCTGATCAATTAACGCAAAATCAGACCAAATAAGATGGTTCGGTCCGAATCGATCCGATTTTATGATTCACGCGGTTTTCTTGAGCACTCCTAAGTTGTACACGTTAGGGGTTGAGTTTTTGGATTATTCTGTATATGGCAAAGATAGAAAGAGCTGCTCTTTTTTGGAAACGAATTTTCTAGGGCCCAAGCATTAGGCCCAAACTTGACAACCCAACTCTAACAGCTCGTTTGGATGAGGTGATTTCGAGAGAAAAGAAACGATTTTGAGGGGGAGATCTCTCTCTCGGACGTTTGGCTGGACAAGAAGGTGAGAAACGGTGGGGGAGAGTGAGAGAACAGAACCCCTTCAAACCCTTATTTCGTTTCTCACCAATATTGGCGAGATTCCGTGAGAAAGGGAGCTTCTTCCAATCTTACCCCTGCGCCGCTCCGCCCGTCGCCGCCACACCACCACTTCTCGTATCCTCGGATCTCAACGCGCCATCATCGCTGCATAGCACTCGACGGTGCCTTTTCTGGAGTTTGCTGTGTGTGTGTGTGTGTGTGAGAGAGAGAGAGAGAGAGAGAGAGAGAGAGAGAGAGAGAGAGAGAGAGAGAGAGAGAGTTTGCTGAGATCGGATGGAGTTTGCTGTTCTTGCTATGGCTCTCATTGCATAGCACTTGACGAGCCCATTTTTCTCTCAATCGATTTCAATCGACTTCATCCATCTGTGGCTGTGCTATGCAAGTTTCAAAGAAGAAGAAGAGACGATAGGTGTCAGATGGGAATGGAGGGCTGAAAAAAAAAGGGAGGGTGTATCGGTAAAAATATATATGACACTCTCTTTTCTTTTCTCACTTGTATTTTTGTCCATCCAAATGAGATGGTGAGTAACCAAACTCTTATCTTTTCTTTTTCTCATTAATAAGAGAGATCACACCCCTTTCTCTTCTTTTCTCACCTATGTTGCCAAAGGGGCTGTAAGACAATACCCAGAATTTAAGCCCACTGGTAAAGCCTGGCTCATCAAAATTGGCCTGTTGATGAGTTAAAGCCCATGGGTCTGGGCCTAAAACTATTAGTCTGTTTTGACGAAACAGAAGTACAAAACACAAGCAGATTATATCAAACGAGTTCACCTACTTTCGATAGGGGTGCTAATCGAGCTAACAAACCGAACACAGTATTGCTCAAAATCTCTCTACACCTGGGCAAACTCGAACCGAGCTTGAGAGTTATTTGGGACTAATCTTTCAACCTCGGCTCACATTTAGACTTCTGTGATCGTGGTAACCTTGGCTTTGCTTGGCTCGTGAAGTGTGCAATCTCGAGATTTCAAGCCTATGTTAATCTCATGAAGTTCCAAACGACAAAAGTTGAAGAAAAGAACTGTACACTACCACACCTGCACAAAATTGAATGTCCAGCCTTTCATCGTGTCCGTAACTTTTCAAACACTAGAAAAGCAATTTTGGTCTGACATTTTTCATAACTCTCTGAAGAAATTATCTCACTCGGATATGCAAGATAATAAAAAATTGCACGAGATAGAAGTTATAAAGAAAGGAATGTGCCATTCCTAAATAACTTAGTTCCAGAACGTGAATAAGAATTTATTTTTTGTTCAATAATAAGGCTTGTTCCACAAAAATAAGAAGAAGGTACTTATTTTTTTCAGAATTTATATAGGTACCAATGGATACCGGGGAGGGAAATCGTACTGATGGCCGTGCCGGGCCATTTTCAGCCACCGGACGGCCGATCCGAGCCGTCCAAAAATTATAAAAAAAAACCCGAGGGGGCCTAAGCGGGAATCAACGGCATCCGAGGTGTGTAGGGTGCTTGATCCGAGCACCCCTTTTTGGTGTATATGATTTCACAAGAAAAGGGGTGCTCTGATCAAGCACCCTACACACCTCGGATGCCGTTGATTCTCGCATCAGCCGTCTGGTGGCCGGAGATGGCCCGACACGGCCGTTGGTACGATTTCCCTCTTGGGCGCCCATTACTCATAGCACGAACCCCTTATTTTTTATGAAAGCAATTTCAACCTCAAAAATCATGTGTTTACGCAAATAATTTTCTTATCAATATGAATCTTGTTTATCTCATTGAGATCTTTAATATGGTGCAACAAAAATTGAATTTTTTTTAATTTATATTATTTTTGAATTTGAAAATGTGAAATAAACTTTTTATTTGGATTTTATGGAATAACCCTTCTTATTTTTATTTGAGAAGTTCTAAAATAAGTACTTATTTGTAAAAAGGTTTTTGGAACCGAGCCTTGCTCATCTTTCCCATATTACTGGACTTGTCCCTTGTTTGCGAGCAAACATTTGATAGGCTCAAATTTCTGAAGAAAAAATCGGAAGCGATTGAACTCTGCATGTATTTTTTCTGAACAAGTTTGAACGTGCCCAAAGTTGAGCCAAGTTCCAACGAGGTGTTCGGTTCCACAAGCAGCGCTAGCTTGCAAGGAGTTCACAATTATCCTCTTTTAGGACCAGAACATAATAACGAGGAATCGAGATTTCAAACCTTCTGTAGATCTACAAGGAAGTAACCAACCCAGCAAACACAAATACAATTCCAGAAAGAGACCCTACAACAGGCAATAAATATTGAAATCTTGACTTCAACGAAAAAATTATCATTCTCAATCCTGTCGTGTTCCTATACAGTTGTCGTTAATCAAAATAGAAGGTTGAAGTATTCAGTAATGTCATAACGGATTGAGATCCAAAGGAAAATGTTGGTAAAAAAGGAGCAACTCTCCTGCAACTGTTCTTCATCCAGGTGTGGTGCCTAATCAACACTGAACTTCTCAGTATTTAAACCAAGTTTTTGCCGACACATCTTTTTCTCAGATCTATCAAGGTAACAAACAAAAGAACTCCAAAGGTAACAAACAAAAGAACTCCAATTTAAAAAATAAACATCAATAAGCGAACCCTAGATAATAAGCAAAACTGACCAATCATAGTAACACAGAATAACCAGGTCTACATGCTTCAAGCTCATCAAATAACATCACAACTGCCTAAATGTTTGAATACAATAACACAAAGCCATTGCCAAGCAAGATTCTTTTGAAAGAAAAACAGATATCTAGAGGTGCAACTCAAAAAAAGACTGTCTCAGCATTGATGATTCACAGGTCTTGCACACTCAAACCTGCAAAAACATGAAGAAACAAATAGAAAAAACAATTCGACAATAAAAAACTTGATAAAATAAATCCATTTTCTGTAACAAAAAGAGAAGTACAGATGCATAGGCAAGAGGCCGCCTGACATGCCTTAAGGTTGGTTACAAGGAACTCAAGACAGAAAAAAATGAAGACGAGAAAAAAAGCCTTTCATATTATAGAATTAGAAAAGCATGGACACCTCTAATTGATGTGCATTTCAAGTGTAAAGAAATTGTAAAGTAAAAACTCTTAAGAAACGTCAGTGAACTAAATGATTACTGCTTCCGCTGATAGTAAGTTGTAAATTCACGTTTGAAATGGAAGAGTAACATGTTTCAGTATCGCCCGGAAACTGCTTATGATCACTTAGTTTTTGATAAGCAATTATGAAAACCAAAACCATTGGGATGGGTTCAACACATTCTAAATTCAAATAGCATTTTGAAAACACTCTATAGATCCTCAAACTATTTGGCCAACACTTCCACATCTGTGAACCCATCAAGCACATGCTATCCATTCCTATGTAAATCACTGCCTGAAAAGTTCACAGTTTGCACAACCAAGTAAATGCGCCTTTGGGCAACTATACGGCGGTAGATTCATCACACTAAGTCACTAAGTAACACAAAACACAAGTGAATACGGTCACAAGCTAACCTGGAGGAAGGGATTGCTTCAACTTTTCAGCCTTCTCCGAGTCAAACACACACAGTGTGTAGAGGTACTTGGAGCAACGAACCTTGAACTTCACAACATCTTTGCTCCTCTTGATTTTCACGGAACGTGCATCCTTCCTTCTGGCAGTTAGAAGGAAGTCCTTGATCTCATGGATTTGCTTAGGCTGTGCATTTGAGAGAGAGAGAGAGAGAGAGAGAGAGAGAGAGAGAGAGAGAGAGAGAGAGAGAGAGAGAGAGAGAGAGAGAGAGAGATTCACCAACACAAGTCAGCAGTTAGACAAAACATCTGAGACTCCAATATACATTACGAAACATAAACACCACAATTCCAAAAGCAGCTTTTAGATTGACTACAATACTCTTCGCATGGATAACCATAATAGGTCGAAGAATAACCATGAACATTCAAGTTATAACTAGTAATGTTCATTGCCTATCAGAGGGAACAAATCAGCAGTAAGTCCAACATAAATTTAACACCGAAATTGTACTTCGGCAACAGTGTTTTACAATTGAGAAAGAAAATGAAAAAAAAAGAAAGGAACTCACTTCACATCACATGGAAACAGTATTGCCTCTAAACTGAACAACAGAATTTAAATGGTAATAGCTTCTGAAGTCAAGGAGGGCGGAGGGGTGGATGAACCCGGACGACAGCCTGCCCAAGCTTCAAGTTTTGTTCATAGTTATAGTAGAATCCTTGAAGAAACTTTGAAATTATATAGGTTCGTCAACCTAATGGTTTCTTTTGAAATCTAACACCTGCTCATCCAAAACTGGATTCTGATCCATAGAGATGTAACACTAGCTTCAATTCTTATATGTTTTTCGGTAGTACCTTCGTAATTTATATGGGCACAATAGTGACTTCGAATGTTCAAAACAAATATTTATAACGTTCCCCCACCAGTCACTCAAATTCCGTGTTTGACCCTATCTAAGTGCCAAAACACTTGTAGAGCCACTCCATGAAGTTCAATACACAAGAAAACAATACAAATCAATCCCAGAGGTCTAGGTTTTCATTTCGTCATCAACACAACAAACTAGCTCATCAAACAACTGACTAAATTGAATAGACTGTCACATCCACACACGCACACACAAAAAGAAAAACCCTAACCACATTTTCACTCTACAAGGTTTGAGAAACTAATTTAAATCACAACAATCCGGAAAATCAGAAATTAGACATCAAGCGAATCAAATATAATCCTAAATAACAATTGAATCCACGTCTACTCAAACACAAGCAGCCTATACGTTTACTTTACACATGATTCGAAAAAAACTTCTCATTTTCGCGAATTAAATCGAAACAAAGTAACACTATATTCAGCCATAGGTCAACAAGTAGAGATCAGCCGCTTAAATGTACATATCTAGAGAGAGAGAGAGAGAGAGAGAGTACCATTTTCGTCTGGTGAAGGCGAAGCTGCCGCGTTGAGAAGCCAAAGTTTGTGACGCTCTCAAAAGTGAAAGCAGCAGTTTTTATATCGTACAGTACGAGCTAAAGCACCAAAACCCTAGTGAAGTATTTACCAATTTTAACCCTGATGATATTTCATTTGCCAATTTTAACCCTCGTGAAATTTTTACATAGCAGTATGATCCTTCGCAGTGGATGGGCCTAAAGGTCAATATTTACGGTATTTCTCACAATGAATTTTTATTGCTCCCTCTGTCCTATGAAAAATGGTAGTAATTTTCAGCATTCACACGTTTAATAAATCTTGTTAAGCATAGATAATTTTTTGAAGTTGCGAATTTGGAAATTGGACAATGTTTGTGGGACGAAGGAGCATTACTTTAGGATCAATTTTTTCCAAGTAAAATTTTTCTTTTGATAAGCTTTTAAATAAAGAGATTAATGAGATTTTTTAGGATTTCAAAGATGAGGGAAAAGTACTCATGAATTTTTTTTCCTTGTTTAGATAAGGGTTGAGCCTAATCAAAAATTTATGAAAGCTATTGATTAAATGGAAATCATTAGGTTGACTGTGCGTGTAAAAATTTTAACTCAAAAAAATTTATTATTTTTTGTACTATACTCCCTTCATCCCAATTTAAATATCCTTTACAGGAATCCGTGCATTTTCAAACCTCCAAAAAATATGATTGTGTGTGTGTGTGTATATATATATATTATGTTTATTTTTGTACACCGACTTAAATACTCAACGAGTACTTCAAATTGTTGTAAAAATTTTTGAAAAATAATATATATATAAAAAATATTTTTTGGGGTTTGAAAATGCGCAAATTCTGATAGAAACATTTAAATTGAGGCGGAAGGAGTAAAAGAAACATTTTATCATGATTCTTAGTTTCGAGTTTTAGGTGATTTAAATTTTATGCCGCACTGCAGAGTGTCTTACAGACTCGTTTCCAGAATTTATGGTTACCAACTTACCATCGTAACCATAAATTTCCCGGTCAAAAAAAAGATTTCAGAACTTTGAATTTGTACGAGGGAGTTAATTAACAAACAAACAAATAGTTATCCTAAAACCCAAAAGTAGGGGTGTCAAACGGGCCGGGCTGGCACGGTCGCACGGGCATGACACATTTAAATGTGGCATGCATGGTCGTGCCCTGGCACGGTCTTAGTGAGCACGTGGACGGGCACGGGTATGGTCTTGGCCAGGCATGGCACGATACGTCACGGTTTTAGTGGGCACGTGGACTAGCACGGGGCACGGAAGTTGGCCTTGCACGGCACGACACGACACGACACAGTTTAGCCGGGCACGACACGGGTTGACGGGCATGGGCACGGCGCGGGCACGGCACGACATGGTTCTAATTGACTTACATTTTTATACTTTTCTAATTCCTCTCGTCTAGATGAATAATTAATCTCAAAAATTACAACGAAAAACTCAACAAAATGTTAAGAAAAGTAAAAAAAATTCCAAAAAAATCTTAGACAAAATTTAAAAGAACGGAGCCTAAAATATTTGTTCTCGCTCTAGCGTGTGTTTTGAACATGTTCTCGCTCTCGCTCACGCGCGAATTACTCCTATGTGACTTGGGGTGGCGGCGAAAGTCATAATCACGTAAACACTCAACCATTTGCAGTCCGCCGCCGCCAGGAATTAGTTTGCGGCCAGGTAATAGTTTATGGTCAAGGTCATAAGTTTGCGGCCACGTGGGATGAGTTTGCGGATACGATTAAAAACGGCACAACATAGCACGACCAAGTAAAATGAGCACAGCACAATTGAAAAATAGCACGACACAACACGATCAAGTAAACGGGCCGGTACGACATTAAAACACGGGACCAACACGGCATTTTAAGTAAATGAGCCCAGCATGGCATGACATGATTGAAAACAGCACGACACGATACGATTTAAGTAAATGGGTACGGCACGATTGAAAATGGCATGGTATGACATGACACGATTTAAGTAAATGGGCCAGCATGGCACGAAACTACGGTTGGCACGAAGCTAAACGGGCCAGACCGGCACAGCAAGGCCCGTTTGACACCCCTGCCCAAAAGCCAATGGGGTTCATTGCATTGAGTTTGGACAAACTGTCCTAAGTTTGGACAAACTGTCCTAAAGTCTATTGATAGGTTAAACGGGGCCTCAAATTATGGGCTTCTGATAGATTGGTTAAAACAAATTGGATTTATTGGAACTTGAAAGAGGCAAGGACGAAATGGAAGACCCTTTTAATGGGCTCACATAGAACTAGTGCATAGACCATAGTTATATGGAACTTCGAGGTTGATAACAATATTGGGCTTTGAACCCCCAAAGGCCTAAACTAACCATCAGCTAAAGGAAAGGAAAACTAGAGTCCCTCAAAAGCTATTCCTCGTATGGCTACCTCCAAAAGAGGGATGATGTCTTCTGGCGGGTTGAGGTGCGACACCATTTTATCTTCTTGGTCAACTCCCTTGTTTGCAAGTCTGCTCGCTATCTTGTTCCCTTCGCGGAGTATGTGCTTCAGGTGCATCATGTTAAAGCCACAAGTGCTTTGCATTGTTTGACAAGGACCATGTGAGGAGAGCGCTCAGGTGGTTATTCCATTAATGAGAGTTATTGCCGCTGTGGAATCAGACTCCACTCCATAGCCTCCATTCCTTGATTCTGGATCAGCTCCAATCCTCTGAATAATCTACAAAGTTCGTCTTCCAAGCTTGTGCAGTCTTCAAGTCTTCCAAAAAAGTCAAGAATCCAGTGACCTCTTTCCTCCCTAAAGACACCACTGAAGCCTGTTGGTCCTGGGTTTCCATGGTAGTTGCCATCCGTGTTCAACTTCATTTTATCGGACCCTGGAAAAATCCGAGACACGAGTCTTACAGGTCTATGATTTGCGCATGATATTGATATAAAGCTCTGAGATATCTCACCAGCAAAAGCAAAACTTCTATGATAAATATAAAGCCAAATTTTCCAATCAAGAGTAACCACGAATAAAACATTACGAAAGTATAACCCCCTGAAATGGAGTTAGCATGCAGTGTAAAGTCAATCCCTCCAGTCTTGCAAACCGTCCGTCTGTGGTCTTTGAAAGTTAGGAAGCTGCATCCACACATTATTATCAATTAAATGGCTATCAAAAATTAAAAATAAATGTTTCAAATATTCTTCCCTTTGCATTGTTACAGTGGCAGTTACCATTGTTGGAAAATTAGTAAGGAAATAATACTTTTGTGCACTCGAAAATAGATTAGAAACTAGTATAATAATACACTTGTGTGTAATCGGAACAAATAAGTCAGAAACTAATGGAAATTGTATGAACAAATGAATTAATTAATAAGCTAATGGGAAACAGATCTTACAATAACAGTAAAAGGAAAATTACAACTCACAAATTGCAGACACTGACGAAGATGAAATATAGACCGAGTCCAGCGATGGATCACTGTGTCCTTAAAGCAGATTTCGCCCTCGCCAGGGTGCTCACGATTCTGGATATCTGCTTCCTAGAATGCAACGATCTTTAAGCTCGCAAACGGAGCACTTCGAATGCGTGCCCCGCAAACAAAACTATGCAGAACTCTCTCGGACTCTATATGTGAAATGTATGTGCGTGCTCTGTGGATTTTACATAAAATGGCTGGAATGAATATGTATTTATAGGTAATCAAGAACCTGTCCGAAAGGGCACAAAATTGGTTCATAAAGGGTCACAAACGAGAGGATGCAATGGTTGGAAATCCAATTGTTGCAACGTTCCATATGCATGCACTGGTTCGGTTCAAACCGAACAGCCTCACCTGTTCCTTGGAAATTAAATTGGGCTAGAGTAAAATAACTTTGGCCCAAGCATGCCAAGCTCAATTTATTTGAATCAAAGTCCGAGCCTGAGCAAGACGGGCGATTCCTTCCATACTGAACGACCAATTTCAAGATCCAATTTCTTTCACATCTTAATATGGCTTTATGCCCCAAAGACTATAAAAAAATCTTTCTCAGAAACCATTTTTCTAACAACCATTAACAGTCAGACCACGAATCAAACGTGGATGGTTCGTGAGTAATTTTCCCATGCATGCATATCCAAAGAAAAACCGACCCCAAGTGATTGAGACGCAAGACTCGATTTGATTTGGTTTGGTATGCATATCCAAAGAAAACGTTTTACTTTAGAATGTAATTTCAGAGACCAAATCCATTTCCAGTACTTCACAATGGAGGGAGAATTATCCGAAATGAAGTTATAGGCTGATTATACCGAGAAGTTGCCTATTGCTAGGGAGGATCCAACAAGGGAAAATCCTTACGGTCTGTTTGGAAGCCGGATTTGGCCTTGGATTTGTACGCGCCAGGATTTGTAGCCATGGACCCATTTAAATCCGGTGTTTGGGAGGCCAAAACCATACCCGGATTTGTTCCCGGATTTGGGAGAGATGGGATTACAAATCCGCCTGCGGGTGGATTAGCCACCAACAGGATACCCCCTGTCGTTGCTATACCCGGGAGCCCAAAGACAAACGCGCCCTCTTTAACACAACAAATCTGGAGAGAGAGAGAGAGAGAGAGAGAGAGAGAGAGAGAGAGAGAGAGAGAGTTAGTTACGGCCGGAGGGGAGATGATCGACAATGGCGGCGACGATGGTGGTCGGAGAAGACAAAGGGTTGCAGAGCATTGGGGTTGGGTGGAGGCTGGGTGAATGACCAGTGGGTTTCAGAGGATGGGGTTATATATAGTTCCAATTATGTATATATACATAACTCTTCCTCACTTTCCACTTACATTTTTTTAATTTTTTTCGATAATTAATATTGTTTCTAATATAAATTATGGTTTACTTTTAACTTGTGTTGGAAAAAATATTTTCTAAAATGAAATTATGGTTAAACATTTTTTATTCTAAATTGAAATTATTTTATTCTAAAATTAATGGTAAATATCTATTTATTTTAATAAATATGAAATAAACCAATTTTGAACATTAAAAATTCAAAGTGGGGCAATTAGTCATTTCACACCTTATACTATCATATCCATCCTCTAAATCTCCCTTCTCAAAAATCATCCCAACACCTTATTACAAATCTACCCTTCTTAGGACGTGAGGTCAACTTTCTTAATATATCATCCCTCATTATATATCTACTTTCAAATTCACCTTTATTCTATATCCACTTAAAACAAATCCTTAGTCCAAATGGCCATTTGTGTTAGCCCATCTATCACAACGTGGGCCACCTGGAATCATGACCTTGCTGATGGTATTGACAATGTCAGCACAAATTAATTGGTTTAAGGAGAGGTATATATGTCCCACTCTTTGGAGAAAGGATCGGAGTAGAAGAAATAATACATTCACTTTATTGTACTCAAAACCAAACATAAATTCATGAAAATTAATCTTGAATTCCATGCATTGTAATTTAATCCATTTTCACTATGCGCAGAAATTTTCATTCATGAATATTTTTTGTTGTGCCAATCAAACACACAATCAATTTGGGGAGGAAAACTCCGAATTTGTATTACTCAAATCAAATAGTACAAACCAACTGGAGATGACTCTTGCATTTCATACAGAGGTCAGGAATTCGAGACAACACGAGCACCGACGCCAGGAGCACCGTTTGTATACATCTTGAAGTCTCGATTTTTTTTAATGCTTGTTATCATTCTTGTTGGACTTCTCTTCTGATTCAATGAATTAGTACTGTTTTAGGATTTCGTTGTCTTTTGAATGGAATATTGATAATTTCACATTTGTTGCCATAAAATCCGATGGTGGCGTATCAATCTGAGTTTAGCATTAATCCTAAAAGGCTAAAACCCATGCTTCATTTTATTTACGGACTGGGGTTGCAGAGAGAAACCCTTGAATCGATCCAGCAACAAACCCATGTGGTGGAGAGGGTTTCAAATCCCTGTTGAATTTCGATTTGTGTGACGATACAGGAAAGAGAGATTAGACAAAGGAAAAGAAGCATGAAAATGAGAGCGAGAGACCTTGGCAATGGAATTTGTCGTCGGTGCTCGTGGTTTCGCGATTTTCGCAAAGGGTCGGTCGCCGGAGGTGGAGCCGGTGGTGGTGATAGACGATGGTGGTGGGTGTCGCTGGTGGTCCTCTTTCTCTTTCCAGATGGTCTGGTTTTGGGGGGTTTGGGGGAAACGGACTGATTTGGGCGAAAATCAAAATCAGATTTCAGCTTTTTTTTTTACCTGCTGACGTGGGGCCCACCGCCACGTCAGCGTCGGGAAAGAAATCGGGGAAAAGTGTCGGGAAGTGTAGACTTTCTCCTTTTGGAAAGGTTTGACTAGAGATGTTGTCACTTCAATCAAGGCCCTCTTCTTTGGTGTTGTTCTGCTTTTTAAGAATTTTTTTTTAAAAAAAATAATTTTAAATTCAAATATAATTAAAATAAAAATATATTTTTTAATTTTTTTTGCATCGTTTAAAAGATTTCAATGAGATCTATCAAATAAGATCCATATTAGTAAAAAAATTATTTGAGTAAACACATAATTTTTGAGCTTGAAATTACTTTCTTTTTTTAACAGTTCATTTTTAAGAAACCAGAACACCCTTGAATATCCAGGTGCCATTCCTAATCATTGTGAAACTACCATTAATTATACTCATGAATCTTTTAAATACACCCTAATTTCGTTTTTTTTATCTGCAAAAGAATTTTATTAATCTCCGAATAGAAAGTTACAAAAATTAAAGGAGTTTTTAAATATCCATCCTCGAACCTCATCCCTCGTAAGTTTTCATCCGGCACTTTTTGAACAGTTATTTTTTCCATCCTCACTTTTAAATAATTCCAGGATTGCCCTTTATATATATAATATATGTATATATAGGCATAGATTTTTGGGACTATAAAATAACCTTGAAGTCCTCTATCCTAATTTTATGATAATCAACCCTAATTTGAATTCCAAAATTTTAGGCAAATCTTTAAAATCTTTCACCCCTAATTTTGGCAACTATAAACACACACACACACCCCACCCCCCAACCAACCAATCTTCCATTTTCAATTTCCAAATGCCTCCGCCCTCTGAAATTTCCGAAATGATCGGGCAACCGGCGGCTCTGAGAGGAGATGCACCGAAATGATCGAGCAACGAGCGATGGGCAGCGAGCGGTAGTGCAGGACGGAGATGCACGGACGACGCATGGCAAAATCTTCTATTTCATTTTGTAGGTTTTGGACGCTGCAGTGCAATAAAACGGCGAGCGGTTAGCGGTGAATCACGCAAGGGCTGTTATTTCTCTCTATCCCACTCTACCTCTCAACTGGAATTATGGTAGAGAAGTTTAGAAGTTGTGGCTGGACTTCGGCTAAGGAAATCTGTTGATTGCTACTGATGTTACTGAATTTGCTGTATGCTGGTAACTTATGTTGTATAACATGTTGAAGGCTACTGGAGTTTAACTACCTCAGGAGAAATTATTCTGCTGCTATTCTAGAATAGGCGTATAGTTAGGCTTGTGATATTGTTGATGTGGGATACTTGTTCCATTGTTATTGTTCTTTCTTTTTGTTTCTTTTTTCTTTTTCTTATTTGAGTTAGTTTATTGTCATCTCCCTTGTCTTCTTTGGGTCTTTGATTGACATATGATTGTTCTAATTCTTATGTGCCAACCTAGTTGGGATGTTTGACGTGGGTTGCGATGCCCGTATAAATCCTTGCTCCCTTTAGCCTTTGTAATGCTTATTCAAAGATTAATAAAAAATTTATTGCCGTTCAATAAGAATGAAAAAACATGGTGTATTTATGCGTTTTCATGATTTTCATAATTATTATTTTTTTTCATGAATAAAAACATGGTGTATTCATGAAAAGCATGGCCGATTAATTTATTCATGTTTTTCATGGTCGATTAAAAACATGGTGTATTCATATTTCTTGTATTTAGATTAATTTTTCATGTTTTCATATTTTTTTGATTAATCTATTCATGTGTTTTCATGAATAAAAATGGTGTATTCATATTTTTTCAATCAATCATGAATTTTTGTGAAATTGGTCGAACCATATTCACGTAAGTTTATAATATATTACAACCAATTTACGAAAATTAAGGATTTGAACATTTTCACAAAATTAAGGAGAGAGAATGATTTAGAATATATCCATTAAGGATTTTAAAAATTAAAAATTCCCCCATTTCCATCCATTAATCAACCCATGATTTTAGGTAACCATAATTACTAGAATCCCACTAATTTGGGAAGGAAATATACACTTACATATGAATATCTTATTAAAAGGGTAATGTAGGTAATTCACCATCTAAAAGGATGAAAACATAATTTTTCAAAAAGTACCGGATGAAAATTTACAAAAAGATGAACCCGAGGACTATTCTTTAATTCTGGGAACGGGAAGAAAGCGGCATCACAACCAAAAACCTACAACTCAACCATGTTGGCACTTAGGCTAAGGACAATCATATGCCACCCGCTATTAAAGAAACATAATTTCGTTGTTTAGTTCTATATATCAAAATTGCACGTGTTATGATCAAAACCCAAATCACATAACGCTCGTGCATGAGCTCATGAGCTTTGCAAGCATAAGAGCATCTTTCGAAAGCATTCTAAGAGGCCGTCGTGAGCAACAAAATGCTTTGAAGTATGATCATATATGCTTTATTATTTTCTCTAGTCGAGACTGGGGAAAGATCAATCCTAGGGATGGCCATCTCGATTGATTCGTCTGTATTCGATTCGTTATTCGTTTCGAACGGATCGGATTTTTAGGGGATTTTTCGGATATTGGGGCGGATTCAGAGGTAAGTCTGTCCCCGCCCCAAAACCGATCTCCATTCCCGATCCGCCTCGATCTGTTCCTGAATATTCGAAAATCTATTTTTTTGATAAAAAATCCGCCTTCGATCTGTCCCCGAATACTTTGTTTGATCAAAAATTTGGTTTTTTTTTTCAAATTTGGATATCTGAATCTCTGATCGGATCTCTGTTCTCCGTTCGGGGTGGGGATGCTGGACCAAAAATATATCCGATCTGGGATCGGGGCGGATTCGGAGGTCGGGTGGAAGGTTCGAATTTGGATATGTCAATATCTGCCTCCAATCCGCCCCGTTGCCATCCCTAAATTCAATCCAAAGGTCCACACGGTTTTTTTTTTTTTATAAAAACGGAACATGCTGAAATTGGATACAAATCAACCTACATATGCCGGCAATTAGACCAAGTAAAACTTCTTTAAAAAATCGTAAATTTGACTCCTTGTTTACACTCCTCCTCGTGTTTATATATCTTCGACGGTTCTCCCCTTCATTGATATCCACAAACCAAACATCGATCCGTCCCGAATCCGATCTCCATTGCCAATCCGTTCCGATCTGTCCCCGAATATCCGAAAATCTATTTTTTTTATATAAAAAATCCGCCTCTGATCCGTCCCTAAATACTCTGTTTGATCAAAAATTTGGTTTTTTTTTTTAAATTCAAATATCCGAATCTCCAATTGGATCTCTGTTCGGAGTGGGATGGTGGACCGAATGGCAACGGGTCCTGAAAGCTTCGCCATTAAGGTTTAGCGTTTACGAAAGATTGGCAGATACACACCGCATCCAGAGGGGGGAGAGAGAGACAGAGATAAAGAGGAGAGAGAGGGACACAAGGCGTGGAAAGCCAAGGCGGTTGGCTGAGAGGATCAAGTACTTTCGCTCCAGACCAGTTCGGTTCATTTAGTGCATTCAAGCTGTCTAAAAATATTTTGGACAGCTTAGATTTAAAAGGGTGTTTTTTTAAAAAAAAATCAATAATACTTTTTTAAATTTAAGTCGTCCAAAACACTTTTAAATGCCGATGCATTCAAATAGACCGAACTAATCCGAAACAAATGGACTGGATCCGGCTGTACACGCAAATGTAGCTTTTGGATATCAATCCACATAAACAGTGAAAGGGCCTTTATTTATTTGTTTATATACAATGAATGGACTGGCCACCAATGGCTCCCGTGTTGCTTCTTTAATGAGTTTCTCTACGGGTGATTATTCAATGTTGTGGAGCTCCGATACGTGGTGTTTCCCTCCACGCTCTAACATTTACGTGGAGTTCATTCATCCCGTTAGTCTCACGGGAATGTGTGGTGATAGATGTTGTTGGAGCATTAGAGCCTCTGCTTGTTCTTCTAGGTGGTCAGAGCTTTTTTTATATTTTTGTATATTACATGTAATAATTTGTCTAAGATCTGATTTGAACACTTAACTCCTATGCTATGAATAAACATCAATTCACTCTTCAACAATTTGATACATTAGCTTGCAACAAAGTACATACTTTGAACGACAAAAAATATTTAAAAAAAGAGAGAGAAAAAAAAGTACTCCATCTAATAATGGTATCGGTAACGTGCTCCAACTTATTTCTGAATAGCAAGATCCGTCCTGTTGCCATCCCTAGATATCAATGAAGGGGAGAACTGTTGGCGATATATAAACACGAGGAGTGTAAACAAGGAGTCGAATTTACGATTGTTTAAAGAAGTTTTATTTGGTCTTAACTGCCGGTGTATGTAGGTTGATTTGTATCCAATTTCAGCGTGTTCCGTTTTCATAAAAAAAACGTGTGGACGTTTGGACTGAATTTAGGGATGCCAACGGGGCGGATAGAAAGCGGATATTGACATATCCGAATCCGAACCTTCCACCCGACCCCCGAATCTGCCCCGATCCCCGATCGGATATATTTTTGGTCCACCATCCCCACCCCGAACGGAGAACGGAGATTCGATCGGAGATTTCGATATCCGAATTTGAAAAAAAAAACAAATTTTTGATCAAACAAAGTATTCGGGGATGGATCGGAGGCGGATTTTTTATCAAAAAAACAAATTTTAAGATATTCGCGGACAGATCGGGACGGATCGGGAATGGCGATCGGATTTGGGGCGGATCGATGTTTGGTTTGTGGATATCAATGAAGGGGAGAACTATTGAAGATATATAAAGACGAGGAGGAGTGTAAACAAGGAGTCGAATTTAAGATTGTTTAAAGAAGTTTTACTTGGTCTTAATTGCCAGCGTATGTAGGTTGATTTGTATCCAATTTCAGCGTGCTCCGTTTTACTTCTTTAATCGAATTTACGATTGCTTAAAGAAGTATTACTTGGTCTTAATTGCCAACGTACGTAGGTCGATCTTTTTTTTATATCGAATTTACGATTGTTTAAAGAAGTTTGACTTGGTCTTAATTGCCGGTGTACGCAGGTAAGTCTTTTTTTATGAAAATGGAACACGCTGAAGTTGGATACAAATCAACCTACGTACTCCGGCAATTAAGACCAAGTAAAACTTCTTTAAACAATCGTAAATTCGACTCCTTGTTTACACTCCTCCTCGTCTTTATATATCTTCAACGGTCCTCCCGTTCATTGATATCCACAAATCAAAGATCAATTAGTTATCCCCTCGAATCATCAAAAGAAACCAAAAAAAAAAATGCACTCTTCGAACCCACTCGATAACCAGAATTCCTCCTCAAACCCATCTGCAGGGCCGCCGAACGATGGCCAACCCGTGAGCAGCAGCCCAGTTTTTGGTTCATCGCCGGGGCCTTGGCACACCGGCCTCTTCGACTGCTTCGATGACCTTCCTAACTGTAAGCTTACCAAGCCCCCCGAACTTAATTTATAGGGTGACATACACTAGGAATAGGAAAAAAAAAGAAAGAAGAGTTATTATATTAGGGGTGAGCATGGTCCGGATTGGTTCGGTTTCATACTAAACCAAGAACCAAACCAATGCTTACGGATTATGAATTTGGAAAACCAAGCCAACCCATAAAAGGCATAAAACCAAACCATTTAAATACGGTTCGGTTTCGGTTTTAAACCACGGTTTGCTTTGAACTAAGTTATTATTTTCAAAAAATATTTAAAGTACTTAACATTATGAAGATAAATTAAAAAAAATACATATATTTAAACCAATTTCATTCAAATTATTAAAACACACTAATATTAACCAACTAGTTAAGAGTAGGAAACCAAAAATTGTCTCAAGTCTTAAACTAAGAAAATAAAATACTGGTAAGTCACTTAAATGAACCAACTAAGAATAACAACTACTAAACATCTTAAGATAGTTTAACCAAATAAAAGGCCAAAAATAATTTCTAAAACTATTGAATTGAAATGAGGTAGCAAAAGGGCAATAGTAGTAGCATGGTAGAAAACTTGTGATATCACTCTACATCAAAGTTCATATCATTATTTTGGCAGTGAAGGAAAATTAAATATTGCAGTGAATTTAATGGAATCAATAAATTAATAAAGTAGTTGACTAAAAGCTCCCATATTTATTGGGTGAATCATAATTAATTTATATATATATATATATGTGTGTGTGTGTGTGTATGTATTATACGGTTTGGATCCGTTTGGAACTATAACCATAAATGTGAATCCATAAACCAAACCATATAATGCGGTTTCTAATTTTTTTTAAACTATGACCAAACCATGCTACTAAAAATTCAAACCAAACCCTCCGATTTGGATTGGTTTGGAATGGATTCGCGGTTTGACGGATTTTTTGCTCACCCCTTATTATATATGTTTGTGTGATTACTAATTTTGTCGCTAAAAATTTAGGAAAAACGATATTGAAGTAATGCTTTTAAATTCTCGCTATATGGTCACTAATTTGAGAAAATTATTTCATTATATGTTCTTTCTTCATCTTAAGATTAGTTTTTTTTTTTTCCTCGTAAGTGGCCTTTACCTTAAAGTTTGTTTAAAAAATATCGAGAAAGGCCGTACAGGCTGCAGCTAAAGACTTACTTCTAAAAGAACTTTGAGTCCAAAGGTTTTCTAATTACCTACTTGATTATTTTTCAGGTTTAATTACATATTATTGTCCGTGCGTTACTTTCGGACAGATTGCGGAGATTGTAGACCAAGGGACAAGATGTAAGTAAACTGAGCAAGAAGAGAGAGGAGAGAAGTTGTACAAAGGGAAGGGATCACAAATGCTTCACCAAAACCACCCCTGAGATTTTTGCAAATTATAGATTACCCAATCACGGTTGGAAAATTATATAAATTGTCCCCCGTTGCATGACAAATTACCCCCTATAGTGATGTAACTGTTAAAAAATTCAAGGAAATATATCATCAAATCATTACTATAATGGACCACACTGTCCATTTGTAACTTGTGAAAAGCTGGACATGTGTGATGTGAAAAACAACCTTTCCTACGATACAAAAGACAATTTTGTGCATTATCACTAAGATTTGAAAATGTTTTATAGATTCCATCGAGTTTTCCACCGGCTACATCACGACCAATCGACAAGGGAATAATTTGTTGTTTGACATGAGGTATTTGTGATTTTCCAAACATGAGCGGGCAACTTGTAATTTTTAGAAATCTCTGAGGTGGTCTTGGTAATTTACCCTTTCTTTAATTCTAAGTTATTTTCCAAAGTCGTATTTGTATTGCTGGGTAAGTTGGTGGTAGTTTGAGAAAATCTTTTTATGAAGTTTAATCTTGGTTGTTCAAAAGTATTTTTGGACGATTCGGATTAAAAACAATCTATTGTCGTTAATAGATTAATTTTAATCTGGATTGCTTAATGCCAAAATGGACGGCTGAAATCGCTCAGTTCCTTGAATAGTCGCTTTACAGCGGCTCCTTAAATAAGTATATCTCATTTTATATATGTAACTAATTTTTTTTGAGAATTAATAATGCAGCACGTGCTACAAGTGCAGTTATATTCGGAGTACTACATCATTTCTGCCTCTGTAACGGCGGCTGCTTGTATTCGTGTTGCTATCGTACCAAGTTGAGGAACCAATACGCACTGGTTGGGAGCCGTTATGCCGATTGCTGCGTTCATTGCTGTTGCCTGTCTTGCGCCTTGAGCCAAGAGTACCGTGAGCTCAAGAAACAAGGTTTCGATATGACCATTGGTATGGAGTATTTCACTTCTCTCTCTCTCTCTCTCTCTCTCTCTCATGCACACCACATATGCACAAATATACGGAGGATTTGAATATGGACAGTCGTTATCGCATCATAAATTTCTTAAAATCATCACACATCAGAAGAATTTATAAAGAAATGAAATCTACCACGTAAGCGAATTGTTTGCCTCAAAGGTTTTGAATTGCGTCATGAAAAGTAGGAGTAGATATATCTATTGATGGTGTCAAAGAGAGCCCCTTAATACGTCTATCCAAATTTGTTTGTCCAATTTTGGGGTGCAAAATGATTAGCGCTAAATGTTTTGAGTTTTCAAGAATATCCCTCAAATTTTCTACATTAAATGAGAGTTCACATTATCCAAAATACATAATTTTCCAAAGAGGAAAGTCCACTTTCACCCCCTGTGGTTATCACCATGTGCGGATACCCCCCTTGTGGTTTAAAACTGACCACATAACCTACCTGTGGTTTTAAAAATGTGCGGATAGGCCCCCTGCCGTCATATTTTCCATCCATATTAACGGATACAACATTAAAAGACCGATATACCCCCATCACGTCCTTTGATTCTTCTTCTTTTTTAAATCTAACCACACCATCCTGTATACCAAAAATTGAATCCAAACCGTTGATATTGTAAATTTTGACGAGTACTACGTCTATGCCAAAATTCAAGTCAATAAAAAAATGAAAAGCTCATGGTTAAATCGATTTTGTTATGAAATTAAAATTTCAAATTTGAATTTACTAAAAATTAGATCACTGAGTTATTGATACCTGATCGAGATGATTTTTTACAGAGATATTCTATTCTTTATTTAATACATTATGAACGACTCAGATTACATTTTAGAGATGTGTGAGATACACCTCCGTTAATATGGATGGAAAACATGACGGCAGGGGGTCTATCCGCACATTTTTAAAACCACAGGTAGGTTATGTGGTCAGTTTTAAACCACAAGGGAGGTATCCGCACATGGCGATAACCACAGGGGGTGAAAGTGGACTTTTCTCTTTTCCAAATTAGAGGGAACATTTCAAGTCAACTTGAAATTGGACAAACACTTCGCGACAAGTAAAAGTAAAAAAAAAGACAAACAAATTGGGATTAATGGAATACAGTTTTTATTTACACCTTAAACAATCGCAAAAATGTATCCTGGTGTATGCTTTATTTATTTATTATTCGTTAAAGCTAATCTATGGTATCCTAGAGGACTTGGCGAAATGGAATGGGGTTTATGGAAATCGAACCATGTCCATGTGCACGGGGGCATAAGGCCTCACCATTGAGGAGCCAACCACTTGCACTTTATTGTTGATGGTGTTTTTTTTTTTGTACTCCTTGAATTGTATAGGATGGGAACGAAATGTAGAGAGAAGGCGTCCTGGAATGCCGATGCCACTACCAATGGCTCCAGGAGGGATGGCACAACCAATGGCTCCAGGAGGGATGACCAGATAAAAGATGGGGGAATGACATCGAATTCGGTTGGTCGTTGAACTTGTGTGATGTTGTAAGATGTAAATTTGTATGCTTCTTCCGGGGTAAATTCCTCTTATATCCCTTCGACTTTTACGCGAATTCCATCTAGGATGTCTTTTGTCATGATCAACATAGCATGTATTTTTAAGAACAGATGTTGATGCTTCATTTATTTTTTTCCTTTGTTAAGTGTGTGTCTTGCAACTTGAATAATACTCTACTCAGAAATGAGTATTAATAAGTATTTGAGTTTCCATCTAGGATGTCTTGTGTCATGATCAATTGTTTCTTATCACCGACCTATTTAAATTCGTTCAGGAACATGAAAATTGTTGAGATGCATTTCTTTTTACCAACGAGGTTATCACTGAACTATTTTATACGATGAATCAATCAATCTAGCCTCTCTTCTTCTTCTTTTCAATCGACAGAAGATGTCATTTACATCATGTATGAAATATAAAGTACAAATCCGAGATAATACATCAATTGCATGTGACAGTCCACAAGATAACCGAGCTTAACAATTAAACCAATACAAGAAGTAAGCTCATCATAGGAAAGAAACGAAGAAATAAAGGAAAAGCCCAATCTAAGGAAAGAACACTCATACTCAAGTGGAGAAATTCAAACTTTTGAGATGCAAGAATCGTAGCCAACTGAGCTTGCCCCAGTAGACTGTATATTAGCCATTTCCAAAGAGTATATATTCGTTATTTTGAAAAATAATAGAGCTTGATATATCTATACGTAAGCCAAAGGTCCCTTCATCATAATGAGAGCCTCCATTTATAGGCTCAAAGATATAGAGAGATCATAATTTGAAAAATCAATTTTGTCGCTCTGTTTATGAAACAAAAATTCAAGTCGGTAATACAGTTAAAAGAATATTAGTATTATTCTTATTTATATTAGTATTATTCTTTTCTTTTTTTTTTTACTTAAAGAAAGTTTCAAGGGCCAACATGTTGGGCTAGCCCAATTTTTCAACTCATTTGCCTAATTTCGTGATCTCATTTTATCGTGGTCTTCACCTTATCTCAAATGAATAGAGCCCAAGAATTTGATGGATCCAATATTGTTTGAATACTTTTACCGACTTTTTACTTTAATTAATCTCAAAAGTTTTTATTTTTATTTTTTATTTTTATCACCAAAGAAAATTTTATTAACCCAATAACCATAGTTACACCGATTAAAAGGAAAAGGGAAAAATCGGCATCACAATCAAAAATTGACATCCCAATTATGTTGGCACATCGGCCTAGGACAATCATCTGTCACCCGCCACCAAAAGAGAAAAAGTTGAGAGTAACCAACCAAATGGAATGAAACCAGAGTATAGCCAACCATTACAACTATGCTCCAAGGCAACAAGGGTGCTACTAATCTACCTAAGCAGATCTCACAAACATTGAGTTTAGCAAAATTGATGACAGGATACCCCGAACATCATCCAACCGCATCCAATACTAGAGCATCCAAAATCTTGATTGATTCCAAGACGCAACATATTAGTCCATCAACCAGCTCCAGATCAAAATATTGGATTGCGTATGAACAACGAGAATTATTCAATGCCCTTGGACACTACCGCACATTTATGTGGTCGCGTTACAAAGTGTGTGAAACCCATACAAAAGTGTGGGTATAAAAGAGTTTGCAGTGCCCTAGCCGATGGAATAATTACTCATGAACAACCATCGCAAGGCACGGCTTGCATAACATACTCATCACAGATTTTCTTCCAAGATCCGAACCCACTAAATTTTGGATTTTAGGGGTTACTTCTGTATCTCCACAGAGATTAATTGGAGTCTGACCTAGTGCAAGCCGGGATACATGTTTATAGAGAGCATCTAAATTTGCGGTCGCTATGTCTACTTGCCTGGTACCAAAAATGTGCAGATTATTACCAGTTCAACATGCTTTTAGTTATATAGCAAGTTCATTATTTACCTACTAAACTTTGCTGGTTTTCTCAAGCGGAAGACCCAGTCCAGGGGGATTTCGGGAGTGAAGGTATGGGCTAATACACATCACAATACTAGTACTACTATTTAAGATGCTTCTTAAACAGAGACATTTTTTAACGACTAGATAGCCAATAAAAATGGTCAATTATCCTTCAAACCAAGTATTGAATAGAATACTTCAGGGTGACTATGACTCACTTTTGATGTTTTACGCTACCAAAACTATACTTTCATACTTTAGTTCATTCGGGCGAATGGAGGTTCAAACAAGGGGAATTGGGTTCCAAACGCACTTCTTAACTAGCTGTCGAACAAACGTAGGATAAACTGTATATTCTGACAAGTCACCACATTTCTAGTTGCACAAAATAACTAATAATAATGAATCACTTGCTAATGACCATCAATAAATAGCGCACCACAGAGGTAGTCATCACGCAGAAATTGCATTATACAAGAAATGCCACCTCCAGCAGCAGCAGAAAAGAAAAGGAGTTCATAGCTACATGCAGTTAAGGACTCTTGGTGCATCAAATATTCAATCATGAAGGCATAAATATGTTGTATAAAATGATTTGAAATACGTACATCGATGCTTAGAAATTATTTGTTCCAACCATGAAAATGGAAGTGTAAAAAATCCTACAAAAGGAACAGTCTAACAAATCTCTCCATCAAGTTAGTGCTTCCATCTATTTGAGTGACCATCTTCCATGTATGGCTCGAGGAATCCTATGAACTGCAAGAATATGTAGATGCCATATGAAAATCACAAGTCTTGGTTACTCGAGCATTGAACAAAGTGACTCCATTTATTATCCATAAGTTGTGACTCCACTGAACATTTAGTTACACGAGCATTGAACAAGACATCCTTACCCAGAAACTTCACACGTAGAACAACTATCAATAGAATATGAAATACTGATCGATCCTTTGCTTAATTTTCAGTTAACCGTTAACTTTCACGGCAGTTCTCCATACATCAAATCCCAAGCTAATTTTAGACCTCTGGTTTGATGAGGCAATCATTCCACAAATGTGTCTTATCCATTGTCAGGTCAGAGGAATACAAGTATTGATGATAGTAAGGTCAATGTTTACTTATTACTACTTGTCGTCTTCTTATGTTACTGTTCTATAATATCTTCCAGGAAAACAGAATGGGGTAAACAGTAAAGCTATTGAAAACAGCCAAACGTTTACAAAGAACATGAAAATGGAAAATTAAAGGAAAAGGACAACCGTATACAAATTAGCAGACTAGCAAGTTCTTTGAAATTGTAAATTTCCCTATCTGTTTTCAGGACAAAATTGTTACCGACAGCAATATGTGAATCTTAGAAAAAAGCAAAACACAAAACTCATTCTGAAGAAGGCTCTTCAGTGAACCTAACTTTTACCTTAGACTATGTTGGCTCCTTCCAAATCTAGATAGTTCAAGCTGAAGCCACGTTAATTTGTAGCCCTACTATGAAGATTTTAACCACAAATCGCTGCATAAAAATGTACTTTTACCGCACTTCATACCTCATTTTTATCTTCAGACCACTGTGCACCATAACCATCAGCAGTCCTTATTTCATAGACAACTCCATGTGGTGGAACAACATGCATATTCTGCCAGCAACAATGAGCCATCAAGTGACTGATTGCATCCTTTGCGAGCCTATTTTTAGTGGAATCTGGACAGGAAAACAAAGAAACAAAAATGGATCCATCGATTCAACTAGAATGGGAAAAATCTTGCTTATTTCTCCTATGATGAAAATAACGTTATCATCCACTAAGGCAACATTAAATCAGCTCATCCAAAAGCTAAATCCAATGGGCTAACACATTTTATGTGATAAATCATGAACCAAATCGAGGTAAATATGCTATTATCTAACAGCGTGAACTCCAATCCCTATCTTCCCAAGCATACATCACCATCCCAAAATGATACTGCCTTAAATGGCAAAACTATGATACTTAGAACAACTACGGCGCAGGGGAGAAGTGGGGTCTGATCCAATTGGATGATCCCATATCAAATAGGGACCCTTCTGTTAGTCTGTCAGTCAACAATGAGTATTCTCTGGGAATGCTTTGATAAGACAGAAATGCATTTTTTATTCCCCTATTTTTTGGGTTATATTTTAACCTATGGTACACAGATGTGGGCACGGGTATCGTGTGTGAGTGGATATCTAGGGTCAATAGAGCCTAAAAATTGAGGATACATGGATACAGATCTAGATTTCGGTACAGATATGGGGATCATTAACTAGTTATGTGATATATATATTTGATATTATTCATGTTCATACATGAAAGAATATACATGAGAATACACTTTTTTTTTGGCAGCAAAGGAAAATAAAATCACATGATGTGAAGAATTCTGGAGTCTACTGTACCATACAGAGCCATACACCCCAATCAATTGGGGTTGGCAACATGAATGCTTTTTCTCCATTCGGCTCCGTGGAGGGCATCGTGTTTTGGGATATTCAAAAAACCTAGATCTTTTGGAACTACCGCTTGTAATGCCGATTTTGACTAGCTGTACCTACCCTTTCTTGGGGTCAATATCAGCAATGCAGTTCATCCAACAAAAAACCTAATCCGAATTATAGAGCTACAACACAATCAAACCTGAACGAAGAAAATGTTGAATTGAATCGTATCACCCTCAACAGTAATCATATCACTCCTCCTAACCACTGCATCTGTCAATCTGCAACACACATGTCCAAGCCACCCTAATCTGTCCAATTGTAGCCCAAAAAGAGTAAATAACACAATTATCAGTGTACCACAATGAAAACCTTGCCGTGCCTTTCGAGTCTTACACCTTATGCATTGGACATGAAACTGATGAATGGAGTCCTTAAAGCTAATTCTTGCCCTTTCAAGGAAAACAATGTAAGTTATAAAGCATGTGTAGAGCAACATAGTTGTCTTAATTAGGCTCGAGGTAGTAGAGAGCTGGAAAGTACATGGTTTGACAAGGCAGAATAACGGTTCCAGGCTGTTGATTGGAAGTGGGAGAATTGGCTAGATTTGCAACACAGGACGCAAATGGATTTCCTGCACAGTAGTTTCTCGGAATTATCTGAAGTCACAAAGTTTTTGAGGTTGACTTGGAACTTCAAAGGGACACGTATAGAGATAGTGAGGGTTTATTGGAGCTTAACAAAGTAGAGATTTTGCGTAAAAAGCATTTTCACAGAGCAGAGGCTGCAAAGGCGATGAAGAGTAAGAATAGATCATTTACCCACACCTAGTGTCGCCCCTCTATATCTGACATCAATTGTGAGAACTATTCTGGCCTCCCTTGAATTCCCCCAAATATTCTTCCATTCCTTTAAAGCACAATTTGACACAATATAATAGCTAGGCACATCTTGAATAGCAAAGCTTTGCCGCTACAATGATTAATGCCCTAATTCAGCTCCACATCCCATTGGCAAGGCACTGTATGAATCTGAAATTTCTCTAACACTACTTCCCAAATCTGTCTACAGTAGTTGCAGTCAAAGAATAAGTGTTGCAATGTTTCATCTTTCTAAGAGCAAAGAGCGCACACAGCTTCTATTGCCATACCCCAACATCTTAACCTGTCTCTTGTAGGTGCTTACCTCTACAAGTTAACCAACAAATAATAGCCCATTTAGGTACACTTTTGGAAAACCAGATTATAATAGCCTAAGTCCTATGCTTTGTTCATTACAGATATATATAATTATAATTATCACCATTTTTGGTATTCTTGACTTGTTGAATTGATGAGTATTATAAGAGCTAGTATAAGTTATCAAGTGAAAAACACAAAAAGAAAGACTCTCAATGCATTCCGAGATGAATTGGCACGAAGTATTTTCCTCACAGCTTTAAGACTCCGTTTGAGCAATATTGGATGGGGCATGAACATTGATTGCCCCAACACAACAAAAGTTTCACCTCATACGACTTACGAAATAATTGAAACTTGCATGGAAGAAGGAACATACCACATTTTAGAGAGTATTTTAACTGAGGTGATTTTTTCCAAACTATTAACGATGATAGTATCCTAATTTCTTATTAATACTTCGAAGGTGGCATTATAATGTGTAGGTTTCTAGAATCCGTATATTCGAATTTCAAGATTCGAAGATAGAACGTACTAAAAATTGGTTGCTTCGAAGTAGTGAATGGAAAATTACATACTCGGCGAGTGGTGGCAAAATGAACTCGGAGGAGCTTGGAAAGAATCATACCATCGTTTTAGTAAAATCATACCATCATAAGTCATAAAAAGAATCATATCCTCATGTATGTGTTTCCAAGTTCCTCCGAGTTCATTTTGCCACCACTCGTTGAGTATGGAATTTCTCATCCAGTACTCTAAAGCAACCAAATTTTAGCACGTTCTATCTCTGGGTCTTGAAATTCGAATATACGAATTCTAGCAAACTACACATTATAATGCCACATTCGAAGTATTCGTAAGAAAATGGGATAATATCACTGTTAAGAGTTCAGAAATTCACCTCAGTTAAGATACTCTCTAACGTGTGGTATATTCACTCCTCCATGCAAGTTCCGACTATTTTGTAAATTGTATGAGGTGAAAATTCTATTGTGATGGTGGAATCGATGTTCACGCCCCATCAGTACTGCTCAATCGGAGTCTTAAAGCGGTGAAGAAAATATTTCGTGCCAATTCATCGCTGAATGCATTAAGAGTCTTTCTTTTTGTGTTTTTCACTCGATAACTAATACCGACCCTTACAATACTCACCAATTCAACCTGTCAAGAATACCAAAAATGGTGATAATAATAACATGATATCTGCAATGGACAGAGAATAAAGACGTGGGCTTCTATAATGGTTTTCCAAAAGTAGTCCTAAGTGTCGAATAACTCAAGAGAGAATAACACAACATCATCATAGAACTGATAGAGTATAATACAACAGCACGACCAGGACGTACTGCACATACATGGTCGCATTCCCACGAGAAGGCAACATAGTTTATGGGTCTTCAGCACATAGTAAGATCTCTGAATCCTTGGAAAGTAGTGCTGCTAGTTGTGTTATACCAAAGGAGTATGCTTTGCCTAGGTTGTGGTTGTTGTGCTTGGCTCCTGTATGGAAAGTGGCAGTGGGATGTGAAGCTTGCAGCCTTCTTTTGTTAACGATGCTGATCAAAATCATAGAATGGGCTATCTTGTTGTTCTGCTTGGAAATGGAGCTTTAGAAGTGTGAGATTTCTCTTTCACTTCTCTAGTCTGCAGTTTTTTTTTAATATATTTTATTACAACTTTGGCATTGTAAGCATTGTTGCTTAGCTTATTCCAGGTCACTTCACAGGGGTGAGTTAGTGAGCATTATATGGGGCCTTGGGCCCTGCTACCAATTGTTTGTCTACTTCCCTGTCCACCTCTGAATTTGGATTAGCCACTATACTGAACTGAATTAACCCATGAAGTAAAGTGATGATTTATTTTCGTACTTGGTTGAGACCCTTCTCAAGCATTTGTATATTACGTATATTAAATTGATCATCAAAATGTATCATGAACTTTCACTCTTTGCAAATGCAGGTGGGAAGTTCCTCTTCCTCAAACAATAAGCTATTTATTTATTCTGCTTGTCAAACAGAGGGAACTGATCCTCGCTTCATGAAATTGGAGCCTGTGTTCAGATGATCAAAGCTGAAGAGTGGTGACAGACAGAGGTACTTTGGGATTGATGAGCTCTTTTTTTTTTGTTAGTAGAATTGAAATATTTATTCATGCAAAATGAAATGCACTCCCACTCCCAAGTATTAAGTATTGGAAATTTTATATTCGGGCAGTCTTACGTTTGAGTTTCACCCTAAGCAACGGCAATTGGTATACCAAAGAGGACTTGTAATGGTGAAACTGAACAAATATGCATGTTTTCTTCCTTGGTCAACTGTGCGAACTATTATGCTTTGGTGATGCCTCCCCCCCCCCCATGACCTGTTCGCCTTACTGGCTCTCTCTCTCTCTGACCCACTCACTTTGATAATACTTCATTAATGAGACACCAAGGGGAAGCAACCCCCAAAACAATAAAACTACTCAAAGGCCTCTACAAAGCTTTGACTTCACGTTTTGATGACAATAATCTTCCCCCAAGTTTAGCCAAAGCAACAAGAATCCAAATTATAGACCATCAGTTCCTAGCGGGGGATGTATATATGGACTCAGGAGGGTCATTCTTTCAGTATATGTAGTTGGAATATATTCAACTAAATTTGTGGAATAACTGTTGAAGTTTATATTATACATGGATTTGGTCGGTGAATCTCCACTTTGCATTTGTGTCATTTCAATGCAGTATTTCAGCTCTAGATGACATGTTCAAATTTTGGAAGACCAATGGTACCTCTACACATAGGTATAGTGTACAGATGTCAGAGGAGCCAACAGCCATAGCTTAGATATGAGTTTTTCCATGATTCTCCTCCCTTCCCTTGAAGAGCGCCTTGGTTAAGTTATACTACCATTCTCCTTCGATTTTGGGTTGTTTTGTTCAACCGATTACAGTTTGCTAGCTAAATCGTTCTTCTTCACTACACTGTTGATTGTCGTGGTTTGCATTGCTTGACAGCTTTATTTTGTCCTTTAATTTGACTTGAATCCCTGTTTTCTTTTACTGGTCTGTTAATCAGCATCCCCCTGACAGTGGAGTGGTCAGCATCAGCTCCCCATGATTTTATTCTTGCTGGATGTCACGATGGAGTGGTAGCCTTACAACTTTATGTTCTTCTATTTAGTGCTTAATATTGAGTCACTTGTCCAACAAGCCCTGAAACAATGTCCTTTGCCATAAATTAGTTTAACCCATTTTCCTAAGCCACGCTTTTGAGAAAGTTGTTTCAATTGGATGAGAAAGAAGCCGATCAAAAAAATGGATGAGAAAGAAGTTTTGGGAAAATTAATCCCTACTCAAACTTCCAGTTCCTTGATCATTTGCTGAGTCACAATGGAGATTCAGTTGCTGACCTGCGGTTATGCTTCAGGCTATAGCATAGCTGTAGTGCCACCAACACAAATTTTCATGTAAGCTACCTTTTATGCAGCATGGTCACTTCCTAAGTTGAGGAAGTAAAAACTTTTAGTGGCCTGTCGGCATAATATTAAGCTACAATTGGCGATGTAGATGTGTGAACTAGATTGGGGCAGTGCTTGGTGTTATTTCTTATCCTTTTAACCAAGCTTCCTGCTACCATTTTGTATCACCTTTGAATTTGTCCTCAGTATTATTAATAGAATACTTGCTGCACATTCAGGTTGCCTTGTGGAAATTCTCTGCAAATGGTAGATCTGAAGGTAGCGTCGTTTTTACCCTTTCAACTTTTGTTTTGCGATTTCTTCCTCATGTTGATATGCTTTGTGTATGAAATCTGGTTTTGGATTGTGCTAACCGGTTTCCAACACTAAATTCTAGACAAGAAACATGGCACAATTGAGTTTTTTCTCTTTGGGAAAAAAGGTCGTTATGCTCAATGCTTTGCAGTTTCTGTTATCATGAAATTAAAGAGTTGAACACTGTACTACACTTTTGGAAATTGCAGATACAAGGCCTTTGCTTTGCTTTGCTTCGGTGCAGATACAGTTCCTATACGAGGACTTGCTTGGGCCCCAATTGAAAGGTTGGTGATGCTTGAAGTATGACTTCAATACATTTTTTCGATTTATATAAATTGGTTGCTCTTTTGGGGTCTAGGACCAAATGCACCCATGATTCTAGCGAGTTTTTTGTGTGCGCATATTTTCTGACTAGCGGTGGAGCCACTGAAGCTCAGAGTGGACTGCAGAGCCCTGCAAACTTCGTAAAAATTTAACTTTCTATAATAAGACTAAGACTACTAAGATGATGTTCCTCTAATGACTTTTTTTACTTTTGAGAAAAAGTGCGCGTTTTGTCCTTATTCAAACTTTTTTTCGCTTTCGTTAGTTTTGCGCCAAACTTTTGTGGGTTATTGATAAAAAAAAAGTGGTTATTTCCCAATATATTTGGGTAAAAGTAATTTTTTTTTTTACTTTTTCGATTCGTCTTCGACTATTTCCCAATATATTTGGATAAAAGTAAAAAAAAAAAAATTACTTTTCACATTCGTCTCATCGATACGAATCAATAATCGTCAAAAGTTTGGCGCAAAATTAACAAAAGCGAAAAAAATTTGAATAAGGACAACAATAGATATGAACTAACCTTTGGGTCCTTTGATCTTACTTTAGTCTCTGCGGCAGTTACCATTTATCAACAATAGTGTACAAATTAGCTAGCCCTTCTGGAAGATTGGAACAATTGTTTGTAAAGCAATCTCATCCCACATGAGAAGTTTAAATGGGTGATCTGGGGTATTATCAAGAGTGGTGAACCCAAGTGACATCTGTTAGCTGGCCCTTTTGGCTGAGCGCCATTTATTGTTGCTTGTAGTCCGAAAGCCAACCTGTGTCCATAGACATTGGCATCGAGAACCATCTTTATGAGTTGCGGCAGACAGAGGGTTTGCTGTGGGCTGCCACCACACGTGTTTCACAATTGCTACCGATTATATTCCTCCCACCATCCCATAAGTTTAGTCCATTACGACAAGGCTTTCCATTTTTGGATAAAAAATAAAAAACTTCCCTGCAAAATTTTTGGGATGACCTTACAAGTTTATAAAATATTGGCCTACTCAAGCCACTTTTCCCCATTTTCCTGACTTTTGCCTTTGCCATTCTCTCTACAGCCGTCTCTATTTCTTTCTCTTAATCCCAGCCACCAAAATCCCATAGGTAACAGTTAGAGTTTTCTCTATTTCTTTTCTCTTAGATTATATGGGAACTATTAAACCTAATCCAAATTATCCAACCATTATTTGGTCGACAATGACCAAAATCAAACTGTGGCAAAGATTCTTTCTCTGTCGGTCTGCCTCTCTATGAAACTCTCTCTGTCCTCTCCGTTTCTCACCCTTTGCTTGTGAGTGTAGGAAATATTCCCATATGGGGGTGGCTTTGGCTGCTAGGGAATGGCGTGTGGATTTGACCCCTTTTGTGTTATCTATATTTTTCATATATATGTGTGTGTGCATGTAGGCTCGTCTATCCTTTGTACAAATATTTGATGATGCTTGCTGATGATAGAGCCCATTTAGAACAACCACCTTTTCTGGAAGATTGATAAATCTATTTCTTTATGATAAGTTTGTACAGTTTTTTCGGTTGGAACTCTTAAGAGAGAATTTGGTTGCCAGAGGAAGAAAAAGTTAATAGAAAGATAGTACTTTAATAAATAGTTACTTCTTTGTCTATCGGTGGCAATGTTATGGATTTGAATGGAATCTTCTATCATGGGAATTATATTTTATTCAGATGGTTACTGACAAACTCCACAACAAATGGCGGCAAAAAGAAAAGGTTTTGATCTTCAGCCAGTACATTAAACCATTGACTTTCATCTGAAATCGAGTTTTGGTTGACAGAAGGAAAAAATTAACGCAAGACGCTAGGGATGGGCACGGGGAGGGTCGGGGACGGGTACCCCTACCCCCATCCCCGATCCCCGAATTGAAAATCTCCCACATACCCTAACCGATCTCCATCGGGGATTCAATTTTAGCCCCCATCCCCGTCTCGAACGGGGATTGGGGATCCCTGCGGGGATTTGGGTACCCAAAGTGCAAACAAAAAGAAGGAAGAATTGGCTAAATGTTGAAAAGATAATCTCGAATTTCAAATTATCAACACAGTTAATTTCTAGGACCTTTCAAGTATCTAATTAAGAAGTAGGAATGCTCATACATGATGTTGGGGAAGCAGAAGACCAATTAACTTTAGCCTTATCTATTGGAGCCTATATGGATACCTGATGTACCACATGGTTTCAAGTAAGTGGAATAAAACGAAAGTGAGTTCTAAGTATATTCCTCGTCCCGTCTCTTGAATATCTTGCGGGATATTTGGAAAATCCAAGTCTGTATTAACAAATGGTTACTAGATTAAGCAGAAATCGAACAATAGACAGCAGCAGCTCGAACAATAGAGAGATATACATATACATATACATATGTACATATATACATATATGTACATATGTACACATATGTGTGTGTGTGTGTGTGTATATATATATATATATATATATATATATATATATATATATGGGGGGTTCGGGTAGAGGCGGGTACGGGTAGGGGTGGAGATCGGGTAGGGTTCGGGTAGGGTATGAACTCATACCCCTCCCCTTCCTGATCCCTGATTTTTTTAAAAATCATCCCCATACCTTACCCGATCCCTGAAAAATCCCCGAATTCCCTCTCCATTTGGGGCGGGGATCAGGTAGGGTAGGGTTGGGTTCATTGCAAGACACTGCCAGTCATTGATTTCTTTGCTGAATCAGAGGGATAGTGTTTAACCCCTCGGTGGAACTATGAAGGTGGAATCTCGGTACCACAAAACTTGACCGGGAATCTTGGTACCGCGAAACCTAGGTGTAATTTCGGTGCCACAAAGCTTCGACTGGGAATCTCGGTACCTTGAAACCTGAAGATGAAATCTCGGTACTGCGAAATGTGAAGGGGAATCTCGGTTTCATATGAAAATTTAAATATTGTACATGAAAATTTATATGCAAAATGGCCCAAAACAAGTATTCGGTTTCATATGCCCCATAGTGAGAAAAGGTGGAATCTCGGTACTGCGAAACTTGACCGGGAATCTCGGTACTGTGAAACCTGAAGGTGTAATCTCGGTACCTCAATAGTGATATATTTGATCAAATTATGATAGATTTCGGATCAAACATATCAAGGAATGATGTATTGATATATTTAATCCAATGTTGATGCATTTACGACAGAAAATATAGATGATTAGATCGATCACTTATAAGTATTGAATTGAGCTTATTTTTCACAGAGGCCATGGAAAAAAGATTTTAAATTTAATGAACGACTTGGATCGCTTGTGCAAGACTCTGAGTGGGCCCCACACATTGATATGTGAACAATCTGTGTAGTATTTAAAACTCCTCCTTGGAAGTCTGAAGGAATAAAAATTTAAAAAGTTTCCGTTAGCCTTAAAACTCCTCTTCGCCTTCGTACAAGCAACAAGCTTCATCCACTATAAGCTTCATCCTCTCTCTCTCTCTCTCTCTCGGTATTTCTTCATCCTCTCTCTCTGTCTCTGTATTTCTCTTCATGTTGCATGTGATGTGATTAAATTTGTGGTTTTGGAATCCCTCGGTATTCTTCTTGTTGAATGCGATTAAATTAGTTTTAACTTCTTTTCGCCCGTTTGTAGTATGATTAATTTAGTGTTAGTTTAGTGGTTCGGGAAAGTATGTCATATTGTTAGTAACTTGCACAGAAGTGTTCTGGTCCAGAACCCTAGATTGGAGATTCTTGAAAATCTCATTCTCCTTCCAGTCCAGAACCCTAGATCACTATAGTATTTGTTTGAGGTTGTTTAAATTAGTTTTAACTTCTTTTGGCCCGTTAGTGGTATGATTTAGTGTTAGTTTAGTGGTTTGGGAGAATATGTCATATTGTTAGTAACTTGCACAAAAGTGTCCTGGTCCGGAACCCTAGATCAGAAATACTTGAAAATCTAGTTCTCCTTCTGGTCTAGAACCCTAGATCACTATAGTATTTGTTTGAGGTTGCTGTTCAATTGTTGGAGGGGGACCAAATTTTACAAACGATAGTTGAATATTTCTCTTGGTAGTAACGAATTTTAAATAAAAATCATGCTTTATTCCTCTTTCATGTTAGATACACAGAAAAAGGGTTGATATATTTGATATCAAGTTAATTAAATATATCATTATGGGATCAAAGATATTAATATATCATTTTTTGATATATTTGATATCAAGTATATTGGGATTAAATAATACATCCATAGTGGAACGAATACATCATTATTGTGTCAAATATATCTATCTTGTCTCGAATGTATCAATTTTGGATCACATATATCATTACATTATTATTTGATACATTTGATATCATTATTGGATCAAATCTATCCTGGAGTCTTTATCAGAGAAAAAAATTTAAAATTCGAAAATGGGACCACTTCTCTTATTAGATCCGTAATTACGCGCGAGTTTGATCATCTCAATCAGTGCATAAATGCGAAAATGGCCCGCGAGATCCCACAGGTATGAAATCTTATGAACTATTCAAATTTTATCTTGTAGTGTATCTCGTAAAGGGAAACAATTGTGACACATACAACAAGTTTTTGTTTTCCTTTTTACTATGCAGCATATTCATACTCATTTCCACCTAGAAGTAGCACAGCAGTGGACGTTGGAAGACAATGACCCAAGGCTGAAGTATATAGAGAAATCCGGCTTTAGATGGGTGAGAAAATTGGAGTCATTCAAGTGCAACATTGATCTCTTGAAACTCTTGTACTCTCGTTTCATGCCGGAGACATCTACATTCTTGTTATGTGGCAAGAAATACATGATCAGCATGGAGGATGTAGCAAGCTTGACAGGTCTGTGTATTGACAGAGATGCCATCGTTTGGAAAGAGGAAAAGAATGTCTCGGCCTTGTGTAAAAAAGTCTTGGGCAAGGAGCCACCTAAAGCTGCTGGGGGAGCAATCAACTACAGTTGGTTGCTTACTACATTTGGAACATTGGATAATGAAGCAACCACCAAACAAATTATATTTTCTGCAAGGGCTTATATATTGTTCATTCTTGGTAGTTATTTTGTCCCATATATACAATGTAAAACTTTTGACCTTGTGATTGGACAGGTAAACATTTACAGTTATGTTTCTTGTAGGTACTGTTGTACTTCCTAACAACATAGGAGCGAAAGTTGACGCAGTTTATCTCACCTTCATGCAAAATGATGAAGATTTTCAGGATTTTGAGCACATTAGAAAATATTCATGGGGTCAGCTATGCTGGCTTTGTTGATTGACAATTTGAAGAAAGAAGCTAGTAAGAAAGGAGTAGTCAATTTTGCAGGGAGTGCAGCACACTGCTTGAGGTAAATATTTTTTAAGTTTTTATAGTAAAAAATTTTATTAAGATTTCTTAGTGGGGTTTTTATGAGGATGTTCCTTTTTAGTTCTGGGCCTATATGCGGTTCCCGCTTTTTAGGCCGGTGGAAATTTCTATAGAGAATGAATCAGTCCCCTTGATGGTGCAATGGAGCAAGGATATCGCCAAAAGGTCAAGGAATACTCACCGACCGAGTTCATTGAATGATTGGATAACTGTATTAGATTCTTCGCAAGACATTGAGGTAAGTTTTTTTGTTCTTTTTTTAATTATCCAAACAATGGTTGGTATCATAAGAAAATTGGGCAACTTTGAAGATGGCTTGTTCTTTGGTCACAATTCTCGAAAATGCCCTTAGCTCAATTGTAAGGTACCTCAGAACTCGGGTGCAACCTTGCCCTTAGGTCAAGTTATGCTCGAAATAATCTTCTGCCAATGAGCAAAAGTTGACATGCGTAGCACATCGAAATAACACCAGGTCTAACACCAGGTCTATAATAAGTTTACCAGCAAGCCAATTATTAATTTGGTATTTTGCACGTCGAAATAACACTAGGTCTATAATAAGGTTACCAGCAAGCTTATTGTTAATGTGGCATTTTCTGTATTTGTAGTTTTCTCGAAATTCCAATGTGGAGTTCCAATCAAATTTGTCCTTCCTGATGAATCAGCTTCCTCTCACGTTGTCCATAACTGCTGTTTTCCACGGGAGCATTTATGCCCATTATTAACCAGATTGTTGCTTCCAACAATTTAATGGAGTTCCGGCTTGTACTTCTACGCCACAACTGCCCTCTGCATTTAGAATTCTAAAAAGAAAAATTAGACAGCGCAAGGGTCCACAATATCATACGGACTGAAACGAGGAAGTACCTATAGAACTTTGGGCAAATCGACATGAGACCATAATTGGGATACTTAGATGTGGTGATGATGGACCTGAGAATGACGAGGAAACGCCTGAGAATGAGGTGGAAAGCCCGAGAATCAGGGAAAGCCTGAACCAACCTGAGAATGAGGAGGAAAGAGAATCTAAGATAATAGAGGGAGAACGCAATGAGGAGGAAAGGGAACCACAACAGGTGGCGAGATTGCATAAACGGGCAAGGAAACAGATGCCTGAAGGGATTATTCCACGACACAGTACTAGGTCGCAAAATAAAGGTAAAAATGTTGGTTCCAATTTGCTACCCCAATGAAATTGCATCTGCATGACTAATATATGTACCTTCTATTCTAACCTCTCATTCTATCAATAATTAGCCATTTGTTGGCAAAAATTATTTGGTTCTTAATGGAAAACCTTATTGTATAGGTTTAAAATTGCCGCAAAACGAAATGATCTAATAAAAGAAAACCTTATTTTATATCCAGAAGAACTGAGACATGCCTCATATTGGTGCAGAATAGTTGTCAATTAATTTGTCCCATATGGTTTAGCTAGCCTTTGTTTTTTTAACTTGGGATTCTCAGTTGTCAAATAAATATTTATCAATATTGCATCAAATATATCAATATATTTTTATTTGATTTCAGATATTATCAACTATCATATCATTATTGGATATAGAAACCTCACAAAGGAGCTATCATTATTGCATCAAATATATCTACCTTGTCATAAAGGTATCAACATTGGATCAAATACATCAATACATCATTACTTGATATTCATGTCATTATTGGATATAGAAACCTCACAGAGGAGCTATCATTATTGCATCAAACATATCTATCTTGTCACAAAGGTATCAACATTGGATCAAATACGTCAATACATCATTACTTGATATATTTGATATGAAATCTCTCATAATTGGATCAAACATATCGCTATTGGAAACATGACGTTGGAATCGAGGAACTTGGAACGGGAATATCAGAATTGTGAAACCTGGAACGAGAATATCGGTATTGAGAAACCTTATCGGTATGAGGCTTGTCTCAGTCCTTCTGGATATACAATAAGGTTTTCTTTTGTTAGATCATTTCCTTTTGCGGCAATTCTAAACCTATACAATAAGGTTTTCCACTAAGAACCAAATAATTTGCCAGCAAATGGCTAATTATTGATAGAATGAGAGGCCAGAATAGAAGGTACATATATTAGTCATGTAGATACAATTTCATGAGGGTAGCAAATTGGAACCAACATTTTTACCTTTATTTTGCAGCCTAGTACTGCGTTGTGGAATAATCCCTTCAGGCATCTGTTTCCTTGCTCGTTTATGCAATCTCGCCACCTGTTGTGGTTCCCTTTCTTCCTCATTGCGTTCTCCCTCTATTATCTTAGATTCTCTTTCCTCCTCATTCTCAGGTTGGTTCGGGCTTTCCTCCATTCTCGGGCTTTCCACCTCACTCTTAGGCATTTCCTCGTCATTCTCAGGTCCAGCATCACCACATCTAAGCATCCCAATTATGGTCTCATGTCGATTTGCCCAAAGTTCTATAGGTACGTCCTCGTTCTAGTCCGTATGATATTGTGGACCCTTGCGTTGTCTAATTTTTCTTTTTAGAACTTTAAATGCAGAGGGCAGTTGTGGCATTGAAGTACAAGCTGGAACTCCATTAAATTCTTGGAAGCAACAATCTGGTCAATAATGGGCATAAATGCTCCCGTGGAAAACAGCAGTTACGGACAACGTGAGAGGAAGCTGATTCATCAGGAAGGACAAATCTGATTGGAACTCCATATTGGAAATTCAAGAAAACTACAAATACATAAAATGCCACATTAATAATAAGCTTACTGGTAACCTTATTATAGACCTAGTGTTATTTCGACGTGCAAAATGCCAAATTAGTAATTAGCTTGCTGGTAAACTTATTATAGACCTGTTGTTATTTGGACGTGCTACGCACGTCGACTTTTGCTCATTGGCAGAAGATTATTTTGAGGCAAGGTTGCCTCCGAGTTTTGAGGTACCTTACAATTGAGCTAAGGGCATTTTCGGAAATTGTGACCAAAGAACAAGCCATCTTCAAAGTTGCCCAATTTTCTTATGATACCAACCATTGTTTGGATAATTAAAAAAAACTTACCTCAATGTCTTAAGAAGAATCTAATACAGTTATCCAATCATTCAATGAACTCGGTCGGTGAGTATTCCTTGACCTTTTGGCGATATCCTTGCTTCATTGCACCATCAAGGGGACTGATCCATTTTCTATAGAAATTTCCACCGGCCTAAAAAGCGGGAACCGCATATAGGCCCAGAACTAAAAAGGAACATCCTCATAAAAACCCCACTAAGAAATCTTCATTAAATTTCTGACTATAAAAACTTAAAAAATATTTACCTCAAGCAGTGCTGCACTCCTCGCAAGAGTTACTACTCCTTTCTTATTAGGTTCTTTCTTCAAATTGTCAATCAACAAAGCCAGCATAGCTGACCCCCATGAATATTTCTAATGTGCTCAAAATCCTGAAAATCTTCATCATTTTGCAGGAAGGTGAGATAAACTGCGTCAACTTTCGCTCCTGTGTTGTTAGGAAGTACAGCTGTACCTACAAGAAACATAACTGGAAATGTTTACCTGTCCAATCATAAGGTCAAAGGTTTTACATTGTATATATGGGACAAAATAATTACCAAGAATGAACAATATATAAGCCCTTGCAGAAACTATAATCTGTTCGGTGGTTGCTTCATTCTCCAAGGTTCCAAATGTAGTAAGCAACCAACTGTAGTTGATTGCTCCCCTAGCAGCTTTATGTGGTTCCTTGCCCAGGAATTTTTTACACAAGGCCGAGACATTCTTTTCCTCCAAACTTTCCAAACGATGGCATCTCCGTCAATACACAGACGAGTACTCAAGAGTCAAGCTTGCTACATCCTCTATGCTGATCATGTCCACTATTTCCAACCGTGCCACATAACATCCTCTATGCTGATCATGTATTTCGTGACGTCTCTGGCATGAAACGCGAGTACAAGAGTTTCAAGAGATCAATGTTGCACTTGAATGACTCCAATTTCCTCACCCATCCAAAGTTGGATTTCTCTATATACTTCAGCCTTGGATCATTGTCTTTCAACGTCCACTGCTGTGCTACTTCTAGGTGGAAATGAGTATGAATATGCTGCATAGTAAAATGGAAAACAAAAACTCGTTGTATGTGTCACAATTGTTTCCCTTTAAAATATGAATAGTTCATAAGATTTCATACTTGTGGGATCTCGCGGGCCATTTTCGTATCTATGCACTGATTGAGATGGTCAAACTCCCGCGTAATTTCGGATCTAATAAGAGAAGTGGTCCCATTTTCGGATTTTAAATTTTTTTCTGATAAAGACTCAGGATAGATTTGATCCAATAATGATATCAAATGTATCATGTCAAACTTCATTAATCAAGCATGCACTTAGTTTAGGCATGGCCTATGTAAATCATGTCAAACTTCATTAATCAAGAATAGAAAATCACAAACGTTGTCGTTGCATTCTATATTTTCAGCTGCGTTGTGCAATGTGAGCCTTCCTGTAGGTGAGGGATTGCATCAAATGAGATGCACGCACGTTACTTTCTGACAGTATGGTTGGGAGTCCTCTGCCTCCTTTTGTGAAGGCATAAACCTGAGGGTACTCAAGGCCCAAAGATTGGGCGGTGGGTTTTTTATTTTGTGATTGAATTAGTTAATTAGTTTGTGTTGTGCTCTGGCATAAATACCATGGGTGCTTGCTTCTGTAACTTTGAAACCATGGGTTTAACTTTTGAAGCTTTCTGCCAAGAGTTGGTATTAATGCTTTTGTTGCACCCCAAACAAGTTCATGAATTAGATAGGTGGAAGAAGTTGCAACGCTAACATTGCATGTGCATCCAGTAGCGGTTCCACCTTAGGCGCAGGATGCCCAGGTTTAAGCCTTTATTTTTATGTGTAATAATGTGTTATTGTTTAAGAGGATGAATTGCTATAACTTTTGCTATCTTAGTTTTTTCTGGAATCATACTTGGAGAATGTTTGTCAGACAACTTTTAGGCCATGATTGTTAGACTGAATGGTCCAATAATGCATATATCGAAAAGATTTTGTGCCTAGGATGTCTATACAGTAAACAAATATAAATGTTTTTGCTGCACCCAAAACAAGTACATGAATTAGATAGGTGGAAAAGGATGAGTTGCAGCTTAGGCACTAGAGTGAAAATTAGGCTAATGTGATTAGAAATCCTTCTATTTGACACTTCAATGGTTAGTTTTGACTATGGTCATATTTGTTCACAAAAAAAGTGTAACTGATGTACTGAAAAACTAAAAGAGTGTTTTCAAGTTTGTGTGATTTTGTGATTGAATGTGAGCGTTATGATTCTTATATGAAATAGATTGAAGGACAACATTCTCCGAATATAATGGGGGCTAACATTAATATGGTTCCCTTTTGATTTCAGATTCGGAAGTTCATATCTGCTTCATGAACAAAGTTTTGAAACTTAATCTATGTAGTATGTACTCTCTCTCTCTCTCTCTCTCTCTCTCTCTCTCTACCTGATGTTTGAAAAAAAACACTCCAATTGTTCGATTAAACTTATTAACCATTAAAGATGCCTTTGTGTTTCGTTGTGGAACAAGTTATTGTCGATAAAATGGTCGTCTAAACCTCTTTGTAGGTTAGGGGTGGCCTTTTTTTCCATTCTAATCTTGAAATTTCAGTAAGATTGTTATGGAAACAACCCCAATATATTTCTTTGAATCAATAGTAAGACAATTGGTTAGTGAGGGTATTGAGAATTCATAAGAGTGCATGCAGATTTACTTTTTGCATAATATGTACACATTATTAGCTAAGCTAAAAAAATCACCTTTGATGTTAGGAGGCCTGACCTTTCATTGCTGCTCCAACCAGTTTCTGAGCAGTTTTTTTGTTTCCATGCTAATTTGAGTTTGTGGCCTTTCATTTCCAATTTGTTGATCTTGGGATCAGGCATGGTATATGCTATATGTGTGTAGTGTGTACACGGGGCATCATTGCTCTTCACTAATCTCATGAATTCAAGTTAGGGAAGGCTTAATCAGCTTTCCTTTTTTGTTGTTTGGTGTTAATATGTCTAAACTTCGGCATTTCGATTCTTGCAGTTTGCAGTTGGGTACTGGATACACTGTAGAAGAATCTTTTCTAGGTAACTTGCTCCGATGATTTTAACTATGTATATAGATGTATCTTTGTTCACAAATTTTATTTCAACCATAATGGATATAAAGAAAACAACACGATACTGAACGGAGTATTGATATTATGAAGATACAAATCAACAATCACTGAGAGATTTAAACTACCATTGCAAGAAAGCAAAATAATAGTCATTCAGCACCCCAACATCAGATAGGTTAAACCACCCGACGACTACCCCAAGAAGCAAAGACGTTTCGGACAGTTATGGTGAGGATATTTGGAGAAGTTCGATGTTAGTTGTATTTGTGGACGAACTTTTCTAGGGATACCTTAGCGTTCTCTTTTTATCGTTTGGCTCTTTTTAAGGAATATGTCATGTTTTCCTGCGTTCTTTTTAGACATCACTTCGAGGTATGCATTTTCGTTTGTGTTTTATATGCATTTGACTATGTATGCAAATGTTAGAGATTAATAAATTGTTTGTCTTTATTCGCCGATTCAAGTTAGACATGTCAATGGATATAATGGGTTATTGTCTTTCGCATACTTGAAATTGATTGATAGAGATTGATAAATTGCGCACGAGTTCAGTATTTATTTATGTGTGCGGGTTGTTTGATCTGTATATTGCACACGAGTTTTGTATTTGTGCATACTTGAAATTGATTGACAGAGATTGATAAATTGCACACGAGTTCAGTATTTATTTGTGTGTGCTGGTTGTTTGATCTGTATATTGCACACGAGTTTAGTATTTGTTTGCGTGTGCTGATTATTCAAACTGTATATTGCACGCGAGTTCAATATTTGCTTGCATGTGCTGATTCTTCGAGCCGTGTCTTCAGTCACGGGCATGCACTAGTACATATATATCCAAAGACTGCCTTCTTTGCGCATTTTTTGTATTTTGATTACTGTTGAATCCCAACGGCCTCCGAAGTTGAAACGCCTTTTTCTTTAAAATATTCTTTTTTCAAAATCAAATTTGACGGGGCACGTGCCTCTGTGGAGGCAATCACACACTCTCTCCCTCCCCCCTTCATCTCTGATTGATGATTGATAATCAAATTCCCGCGTTGTAGTCATGATTCAACTGTTGGCTTGACCCTAAACTATTGTTTGATTTAGTAGAGGGTTCAATATTGATAAATATTTATTTGAGAACTGAGAATCCCGAGTTATAAAAACAAAGGCAAGCTAAACCATCTGGGACATGTCTCATTACTTGATATATTTGATATGAAATCTCTCATAATTGGATCAAACATATCGCTATTGGAAACGTGACATTGGAATCGAGGAACCTAGACCGGGAATATTGGTATTGAGAAACCAATGGCTTGCCCTGCATACATATATGATATATAGACGCACATACACAGAGAGTTGTCGATTAATTTGTGAGTTAGAAAATGAGACGTGTCCTATATGGTCAAGAAAACAAGGAATATGGAGCACTTGATAATTGCATATTTTTTTTGTTGAAATTGTTTTTTTTTTTTTTTGGTCTTTGGCGAATAGGGAAGAGAGACTTCTTGAAAAAGTTCAGTTGAAATGGCGGATAGGAGGACCCGAGATATTCCAAAGGTATGAAATCCTATGAACTATTCAAATTTTATCTTGTAGTGTATCTCTTAAAGGCATATGTGTCACATTTGTATGTGGGTTTTTCTCCTCCTAAAGAGTTTTTGTTTTCCTTTTTTTTTTTTTTTACTTTTCATTATGCAGAGAATTTGTACTCACGTGCACATAAAAACAACATTGAAGTGGAAGCTTGAACGTGATGATCCAAGGCTGCCTCACATATTATATAGATTTAGTAAGACCAAATCCTTTCTTATTACGTCATCCAAAGTCAATTTGGGTCTTACTCTTCCCCTAACACGACTATGCACTACTATCATGTCTGACCATCCCCTAACTTTTGTTATTTTTTACTCAAGTTATTATTAACATGGCATTTTTCTGTATTTGTAGTATTCTCCAATTACCGGTGTGCAATTCCCACCTGATTTGTCCTTTCTGGAGAAACATCTTAAACTCAAGAAGTCCCTAACCAATATTTTCCATGGGAGAATTTTTGCCAATTATCGGCCAGACTGTTGCCCCCAACAATTTGACGCCACAACTGCCCTCTCTATTTAAAGTTTCAAAAAAAATGTTACATCGCAAGGGTCCACAGCATGATATTGACTGGAACGAGGTACTATCCATAGAAATCTGGGATGCTCGATGGGAACACATAATTGGGGAGCTTGATTTTGAAGATATGGCACCTGACGGACTGGATGTGCATGAGGAAAGGGAACAATTTAGAGAGGTGGAACCGCTCATTCAGGATCATGCGACCGTGGAGGACAGGGAACAGTCGAGAGTGAGAAAGCAGAGAAGAGTGAGAAAGCGGGGAATGGAACCGGCGAGAGTAGGTGTACGGGATCCTTGCATGTCTCATTTCTCAGATTATAAGGATCCCGTACACATACTCTCGCCGGTTCCATTCCCCGCTTTCTCACTCTTCTCTACTTTCTCACTCTTGACTGTTCCCCATCCTCCATGGTCGCATGATCCTGAATGAGCGGTTCCACATCTCTAAATTGTTTCCTTCCCTCATGCACATCCAGTCCGTCAGGTGCCGTATCTTCAAAATCAAGCTCCCCAATTATGTGTTCCCATCGAGCATCCCAGATTTCTATGGATAGTACCTCGTTCCAGTCAATATCATGCTGTGGACCCTTGCGATGTAACATTTTTTTTGAAACTTTAAATAGAGAGGGCAGTTGTGGCGTCAAATTGTTGGGGGCAACAGTCTGGCCGATAATTGGCAAAAATTCTCCCATGGAAAATATTGGTTAGGGACTTCTTGAGTTTAAGATGTTTCTCCAGAAAGGACAAATCAGGTGGGAATTGCACACCGGTGATTGGAGAATACTACAAATACAGAAAAATGCCATGTTAATAATAACTTGAGTAAAAAATAACAAAAGTTAGGGGATAGTCAGACATGATGGTAGTGCATAGTCGTGTTAGGGGAAGAGTAAGACCCAAATTGACTTTGGATGCCGTAATAAGAAAGGATTTGGTCTTACTAAATCTAAATGAAGAGAGGTAGCCCCAGACAGAGCTTTAAGGAAAAACAAGATTCATGTGGCCGACCCCAATTGATTGGGACACAAGGCTCAGTTTGGTTTGGTTTATCAACGTCAGAGAGAGATGCGTACCTCAACGGTTGGAGAATTTGTTATGGTTTCCCACTGATCCAATGGAGCCTTTTGGTAAGCATTCTTTGATTGTTTGAAGATTTCCTTGATCCATTTTACCGTCAAGGGGACTGATATGTTCTCCATCGAAATTTCGTTCGGCCTAAAAGCCGGGAACCGCAAATGGACCCAAAACTGAAAAAGGGAATATCCTTGCAAAAACCCCACTAAGAAATCATAATCAGATTTTCTATAAGTTTGTTTAACTAAACCACTTTCAAGTCCAGAGATTGGAGAATTTGTTATGGTTTCCCACTGATCCAATGGAGCCTTTTGGTAAGCATTCTTTGATTGTTTGAAGATTTCCTTGATCCATTTTACCGTCAAGGGGACTGATATGTTCTCCATCGAAATTTCGTTCGGCCTAAAAGCCGGGAACCGCAAATGGACCCAAAACTGAAAAAGGGAATATCCTTGCAAAAACCCCACTAAGAAATCATAATCAGATTTTCTATAAGTTTGTTTAACTAAACCACTTTCAAGTCCAGAGATTGCCTCCAAGCTTGCTCCGGACTTCGAATTTGAATCGTATCAGTAATTGTTTTTTCAAGACAGATGAACCATTTGATTTTTCATCTTGTTACATTGTGTTCTTGCGTAATTATAAAAACTTCTAAATAATATTTACCTGAAGCAGTGCTGCATTCCCTCCAAGATTTACAACATCACTTTTAGAAGGATCCTCCTTCAAATTTTCAATCAACAAAGCAAGCATAGATGACCCCCATGAAAGTCTTCTGATGCCCTCAAAATCTTCCAGGAGAGTGAGATAAATTCCAGGCACATTCAATCCTGAATTGTTGGGAAGTACAAAAGTACCTACAAGAAATATAACTGTAAATGCTTAGATTTACCTTTCCAATCATTAGGTCAAAAGTTTTAAATTGGATACGGGACAAAAATAATTACCAAGAAGGTACAGTATATATGCCTTAGCAGAAAACATCGTCCTTGGTTGCTCCATCCTCCAATTCTTCAAATGTATCACGCAACCACTTAAATTTGATTGCTAACGAGTCACAACCTTCCGGCCAAGGACATTTTCACACAAAGTATAGATGTCCTTGTTCTCCTTCCAAATGATCGTTTGTCCATCAACAAACAAACTTGTCAAGCATGCGACATCCTCAAGGCTGATAATGTATTTCTTGCCACCTAGCAAGAAAGTACATGTGTCTGGCCTGAAACGGGAATAAAACAGCTTTACGAGATCTTGATCGGAGTTCAAGCTCGTCAGTTGTCGAACCCATCCAAATCCGGCCTTCTCTATGTGAGGCAGCCTTGGATCATCACGTTCAAGCTTCCACTTCAGTGCTGTTTTTATGTGCACGTGAGTACAAATTCTCTGCATAATGAAAAGTAAAAAGTAAAAAAAAAAAAAAAGGAAAACAAAAACTCTTTAGGAGGAGAAAAACCCACATACAAATGTGACACATATGCCTTTAGGAGATACACTACAAGATAAAATTTGAATAGTTCATAGGATTTCATACCTTTGGAATATCTCGAGTCCTCCAATCTGTCCTATCCGCCATTTCAACTGAACTTTTTCAAGAAGTCTCTCTTCCCTATTCGCCAAAGACCAAAAAAAAAAAAAAAACAATTTCAACAAAAAAATATGCAATTATCAAGTGCTCCATATTCCTTTTTTTCTTAACCATATGGGACATGTCTCATTTTCTAACTCTTAAATTAATCGACAACTCTCTGTGTGTGCGCGTCTATATATCATATATGTATGCAGGGCAAGCCGGTCGGATTGGTTTCTCAATACTGATATTCCCGATCTAGGTTCCTCGATTTCAATGTCACGTTTCCAATAGCGATATGTTTGATCCAATTATGAGAGATTTCATATCAAATATATCAAGTAATGAGACATGTCCCAAATGGTTTAGCTTGCCTTTGTTTTTATAACTCGGGATTCTCAGTTCTCAAATAAATATTTATCAATATTGAACCCTCTACTAAATCAAACAATAGTTTAGGGTCAAGCCAACAATTGAATCATGACTGCAAATCGTTCTACCTTGAAAATACGTGGGAGTTTGATTATCAATCATCAATCAGAGATGAAGGGGGGAGAGAGAGATGAAGGGGGGAGAGAGAGAATGTGTGATTGCCTCCACTGAGGCAGGTGCCCCCCTCAAATTTGATTTTGAAAAGAAGAATATTTTAAAGAAAAAGGTGTTTCGACTTTGGAGGCCATTGGGATTCAACAGTAATCAAAATACAAAAAGGCACAAAAAGGCATTCTTTGGATATATATGCATACAAAAAGGCAGTAATTGATAAATCCTCTCCTCCTAAATAAGAAACACTTTCGCTTGCCAATTTTTGGGCGATTGGGACAATTATGCGCCTCAATTGAAGGGGCATTGTGCTTGGTTGGTTGGGTAGAAGGGTCATTTAACCTTTTCCATTAAGTGGCTTACGTGTCATGAGAGAGTGAAGGCAATATAAGGTGTTTTTTGAAGTTGGGTGGGAGGTTTACGTCAGATGTTTTCTAAGCTCTTACACGATTGTAACAGGTAATGCTTAGCTCAGGGCAATTTGGGGAAAAGCCCCAATCGAAGAACTACTAGAAGTCGCCATGATTTCCCCTGCCTTTTTTGTATGCCATTCGTTGTTCATGTGTGCTTTTGCCCCTTTGTTCCTAAATTCTGTACCTAATTTCACTTGCATGTGTGCTTTTGTCCTTTTTTTCCCAAATTCTGTACCTAATTTGGCTTGCATGTTTGATTTTGGCTCTGTTGTGCAGCTGAGTTCGCTTCTATTCCCGGCTTTCTTCCGTTCACTTGAATCTTCCCATGTCTGGCCCTTGATCGATGTAAGTGAGATGACGAGGTTCAGATGCCCATAGATCAGTAAATATCCACCTTACTCGGACAAGTTTGTCAATTTCGATTTCATATTTGTTGATTAAATCTATATGTGCATGTATGGTGTTGTTCTAAGAATAGATGGATGTACACGAACTGTTGATTTTGATTCAAAAGCAATGGAATTTCTACCGTTATTTTACATTAGCTTTGGACGTTCTGGTTCCTCTCAATTCGATTTGAAGTGCTTTGAGGCATCATCGTATATATTTTAGTTGTGATTTCCTTGTATATGTTAGTTAATATTTGAGTCTAAAATTAATTTCCTGTTCTTGCGGCTTCTTTTCAGTTATGATGATTAACAGGTAAAGTTTTGGGCTATTGAAGTCGCTGATAGAGGATCATGGCAAAAAAGAAGAAGGCAATTAGTTCCCAGAAGGTAGGCTTGCCTTATTAGTTCTTTCTTCTTTTGTATGTTTGTTGATTTTTTTTGTTTAGGACTGTTTAATCGTGTTTGGTGGTTGGAACAAGATACTTTTGGAACTCATGCATATCCGAACTCATTTTTAGGCAAATTGCACACGTCTCTTCATTTTTAGTCGTATCATTCATTATTGAGGATTGTCCCAGTAGATAATTTGGTCAATAGCTCCAAATTTTGACAGCTTTTATATCCCATGGCTGCTACTTTATACCTAGTAGGATGAATTCGGGTCTATGCATATAACTGCCAGCTAGGAAAGATGGTATATTCTCTTGCTGAAATTAATGTAAATCATGCGGATTGAAATTGGAAACATATCCCAAAAGACTTAATGTTGTATTAATCTAGCATATGTTGCTGTTTGGAATCAAATTCCCAACGTTCTTTGTCCATGTTTGTTCAGATTTTTAGGCCAAGTTCTGGCGTTGTGTTCGTTAATCCATAATCATGAGGAAGTTTGCATGTTTGAACAAATAAGGAGGCAGACTTGAAGGACAATTAATTACAATGGGTCAGGTATTATTTTTCTTTGGAAAGTGGCAAACAATGCACTATATAGCCAACGTTTATGAATCTCACCGTTTATTGTCGACATTTTTAAAACAATGCACTATATAGCCGGCCTTTATGAATCTCACCGTTTATTGTCAACATTTTTATTACCCCATTAAGTTCTGCTGATCTTCAGAGAATATAATCTGATAAAAATTGTGCAGTAGGTCAACTTTTTTGAATCTCACGTTAGGTTCTAAAATCTGAAGAGTTTAACCTAACCCTTATGCTATGAGCTTTGCATTGACATTTTACTCTTAATGCTACGAGCCCTGCATGAATTTGGGACGTGTCTCATGATGAGAGACTAATTTTATTTTTTAAGATTGTCAATCGATTTTATTTTAAAGTTTGCTTCAAATTTGTTCTTCCTTAATTTCTTCTTGACTCTAGGAGTGGATTATCATTAGTGGTGGCCTGTGTGAATTGATCAGCTTGGAATTGAAATGAGTATTAACACACTCAGTGCGTCTTTCAATTGCATCCACTGTTTTCATAATGTTGCAGTCCGTTTTGAAGTCTGACCACATTATATGGTTGTAACCACCCTAGGTGTGACAGAAGAAAATGTGACGCTTCACATGTTGGGGCTACTTCAGTTTGGTTGTGCTTCTCGCTGTTGTTAGGAGGTTAGTGTTGCGATTCTTTGTTTTCCCGCTTGCTTCATGCTTATTTTTCCGGTGTTCTGGTTTTGGGGGTTTTATTGAAACCGCTTTGTTGCTATGTTCGATTTGTGTGTTGATTCACTCAGGGATAGTATTTTTAGTTTTTGATGGTTTTCCCCATTTTTCATTCGTGTTGCATGTATGGTTTTGTGGCATTATGGTGGCTTCGCTAGCTTCGTAGATGTAGGGTTTTCACGATTTCTCGTATTTAGGTTCCATCATGCCTATGGATTGAAATTAGGCAATGATTTCTTCAAATGGTTTGATGGTCTAGCCGGTTATTGCTACATCCCAATAGTGTTAACTGCTTTTTGAATTTAAAAATCCTTTCAAAAGCTGAACAAATGGGCATTCTGAAGAAAAAAGATGGTGGCGCTCTTTTAGTCGCATATGCTGGCTTAGGCTTTGTGTTTGTTTTTCCAATGTGTGAATGGATTGAAATTGTACGTGCCACTGTCCAAAAATTTGTTATTATCTTATGCATTTCAGTTTAGTGCAGGAAAAACTTATCGAACAGCCTGGTTTAGCTAATGTTGAGACTACGCAAGCTGCGGGTTCTTCCGTTGATGCTTGTATTCCTGAATATCCAAGCAAAAATATAAACAGATAGATAGCTTTGGTCTCAACACTTGCAGCAGTGGGGCTGTTCTTATCAATACGGCTAGATTGTGGTGTTTTTTGAAGGACCTGACTGCTGTGGCATTACCATATGAAGAGGTTTGCTTGTTATCCACTTTGTTGCTCAATTTATGCTGTGCTTGGTTCCTTGATGTATTATACTTTTTTTTTTTTTTTATCATCTGTACGATACTTGAATGTGTGTTAGGTGCATTGGATGAGCATTATCGAGGCGGTAGATGGAAATTCTTTATGTCCTTGAACTTCGATATTTCACTTTATTATTCCATTTTTTTACACAAAAATCAAAGTTAACTTCTGCTATGAGCAACTACATCCAAAATATTAGCAACAAACAGAAAAAGATCTCCACAACGGGCATGACGGACGTGCTTTGCACGTCGTTATGCATCTAGTATGTATACAAAAAGCTTCAAGGTTGAAAAATCAGTTGATAAATGTGTATGAAAAATATATACTCCATTTCAGAATAAAGAGAGAAGGGAAATGAACCAACCTTAGGTGCGATTCGAACTTAATTGCTAATGTTTCCAAGTGATTTCCGGTTTTCCACAACCCTTTATCTTCGGGTTGCCTGTGGCTGTGCGCGCAAGAGAGAGAGAATGGTGGCGAAGAGGGTAAAATATAGAAGTATTTAAGGACCAGCGCGCAAGAGAGAGAGAATGGTGGCGAAGAGGGTAAAATATAGAAGTATTTAAGGACCAACGGAAACTTTTTAAATTTTTAGTCCTTCAAAACTTCCAAGAAGGGGTTTTACATATTTCAACTTCCAAGAATGGTGGGTTACTTAAATCGCTGGAGGGCCGATCGAAGAGGAGGAGATGGGACGATCAGTGGGTCGGCTGGAAGATGAACACAGCAATAGAGAGCGAGAGAGAGAGAGAGAGAGAGAGAGAGAGAGAGAGAGAGAGAGAGAGAGAGAGAGAGAGAGAGAGAGGAAAGTAAAAGAAAAGGGTCGACTGTGGCCTTTTGTTTTCTTGTTTTAATTCCATCTCCCAAAATATTGTTGCCGTTCAACATCCATATATGTTAAACGGCTCTTTTTCAACATAATTAACTGCTCTTGGGGATAATTTATATGGATGAAAAATCATCATTTTTTAACAAATACTAATTAATTCATTTTTAAAAATTAGGCGGACATGGCAATTAATTTTAAATGAAAGTATTAGTTGAATTAGGGTTGAGATAATTGGCGGAAAAGGAGGTGAGGGAAAAGTTAGTTAATTTTAAACGAAAGTATTAGTCGATGTGTGGGGCCCACTCCGAGTCTTGCCCAAGCGATCCGAGTCGTTCATTAAATCGTTTTTCAATGGGCTTAGAGAAAAATAAGCTCAATTTGATACTTATAAATACTCGATCTAATCATCTATATTTTCTGTCATGAATGTATCAACATTCTATTAAATATATCAATACATCATTCCTTGATATATTTGATCTGAAATCTATCATAATTTGATCAAATATATCACTATTGGGAAACCTGATGTTGGAATCTCAGAATCTCGGAACCTAGACCGGGAATCTCAGAATCGGGAAACCTGGAATGGGAATCCCCATATTGCGGTACCAAGATTCCCGGTCAAGTTTCGCGGTACCCGAGATTCCACCTTTTCTCACTATAGGGTATATGAAACCGAGTACTCCTACTTGTTTTGGGCCATTTTGCATATAAATTTTCATGTACAATGTTTAAATTTTCATATGAAACCGAGATTCCCCCTTCACGTTTCGCGGTACCGAGATTTCACCTTCAGGTTTCACGATACCGAGATTCACCATCGAGGTTGCGGTACTGTTTCGTGGTACCGAAATTCCCGGTCAAGTTTTAAGGAACCGAGATTCCACCTTCATAGGTCCACCGAGGGGTTAACACTATCCCTCTGATTCGGCAAAGAAATCTTTTCCTTCTGTCCAACCAAAACCCGATTTTAGATGAAAGTCAATGGTTTAAAGTACTGGTTGAAGATCAAAACCCTTTTTTTTTTTTTGCCCACCATTTGTTGTGGAGCATGCGAAGGGTGAAAGTGTGATGCAGGGGTTTCCCGTATTCATTATGACACACGTTCAACAACCAAACACTTAAATTTGAACAAATACTTCCCACTTATTTTTTGATCGAAATTTGACAATCCGGCCGGCTTGCCCTGCATACGTATATGATATATAGACACACACAAATGTAGAGTTGTCGATTAATTTGTGAGTTAGAAAATGAGACGTGTCCCATATGGTTTAGCTAGCCTTTGTTTTTTTAACTTGGGATTCTCAGTTCACAAATAAGTATTTATCAATATTGCATCAAATATATTAATATATTCAATATATTTTTATTTGATTTCAGTTATTATCAACAATCATAGCATTATTGGATATGGAAACCTCACAGAGGATCCATCATTATTGCATCAAATATATTTTTATCTTGTCACAAATGTACCAACATTGGATCAAATACATCAATACAGCGGCGGTCAATGATATCTTGGTGTTCGGACACCAACATTGGATCAAACGCTAAGGAGGATTTCTAGGATGTTGCAATTATTCGGCCAACATTGGATTTCCGACGGTCAATTATTTGAGAAAAATGCTAAGGATATTGCAATTCCTCTTTTTATCAGAGGAGCCATCATTATTGCACATAGACGCTCTTGACACTCTCATTTTGTTTTTCAAGGCAGCGGTGGTCAAGCATTCAGAGAGGTGTACGTGGATTCGGCAAGAGCGTCTAGGTTTAGAGAGGTGTACGTGGATTCGGCGGTCAAGCATTCAGAGAGGTAGTGTCAACGTCGACATAAGCTAAGCCATCAATGCTAACTTATGGATAACTCCTACAAACATAGTTATCAAATCAACAGTACCAAATTATTACGTGACCACACAAAACAACATAGTTCACAAGTTATGGATAACTCCTACAAAAAAGTAAGATACATCTTGTGAGCCTGTTCGTTTTGTTTGTAGTACACCTCCATAAGTCAAACGTTAATCTAATTAATTCTTAGATTTTTTTTTTGTCAATCGATAAAAGATATCATTTACATTATGTATGACTTACAAAGTACAAGCCTGAAGAAACTATATCAGTTATGAGAGTCTATGAGATAACCGAGTCCGACAATTCAACCAATACAAGAAAAAGCCTCTCATGGGGAAGAAAACAAAGAAAGAAATGAAAAGTCTCTCCAAATGAAGAACACCCACTCGCAAGTGAGGAGATTCAATTTCCTGACTTTTTTTTTTTGTCAAACGAAAACTTAACTAAACCTAGTTGGTTAGTTAATCTTTAGATTGATGAAACATTTTTTTTGAACAGCAGATTGATGGAACATGTCTGTCCCCCAAACTATCTATAGTGTTCAATGGTAATGTATGCATGGCCATTTAATTTATCCAATTATATGAGTATTTATGTCTTAACCACAGTGTTTTTCATGATTAATCTACCGACAAGAAGGTGTGGACGTGTGTAAGGGCCTGTACGGTCATTATGTTTTACTCAGGTGCATTGTGAAAGCTGTTGTGCCCCCAAGGGATCGAAACTAACAAACACACACACCAAACACAGATACACGAAATATTTACGTGGTTTTCCAAACTAGGGTATTACACGAAGGTAAACCAGAGCTAATCATTAAGATGCCAGAGCTTTACAAGTGAGCCCGCTCAGCTCACCACACTCTCACATATCTGGCCTACATTTCTACGACAACTGATCCTCACTGGTCTCTATATTTCCAGATTTTTACAGATACAAATAAACCAATTACAATACAAGCCTGGTCTTATAGACCCAAGCTATGGGATTATTTGCATGTCACGGGAGACAAAAGGGATAGCGCTAGCCATTACTCCATGGCTGCTGAGATTGCCTTCTCTGGAGGGCAGAGGTGAAAGCCCACTTGTGTGCAAAGGGCTGCCGAAAGTGAGAGGAGCCCAGAGTCGGCCTTGGCTTTTCAGGGGCTTAAAGCAGAAGTATAAACGAGGCCCTTTTGTCAGACTATTATTATTAACGGAAAGGAGTGAAGGAGTGAAGATCTGATTGATTATGGGATCAAAATTAGGAATTGTGATTGATTCAATTAGTGATTGCAATTGATTCTCTGTAAATAGCTTACCAAGAATAGTTTAGCTGTAGTTAGTATAAATGTCTTCTTTCTCATTTGTACAATGCACTGATAATAAATAGAAGAAAACTTCCCCAATATTTTGTTTATTTTCATGGTATCAGAGCACCAAACCTGGTGATTCTGAAACCCAACAACGCTTCCGCAAAACTTAAGCCATGTCAGACAAGAACAAGAGCGAGTCTGAAAATTCACGGCATGAGGCCACGCTTGAAGTCTCAAATCCCTACTCCCTACACCACTCGGATCATCCGGGTATGATACTCGTCTCCAAATTGCTTGAAGGAGACAACTACAGCACATGGAGCAGTGCTATGCGAATCGCCCTGAGTGCTAAGAACAAGATCGGCTTTGTCACTGGTTCAATCAAGCCACCTTCCTCGACAGACGCCACTTTTCCTTTATGGCAGCGCTGTAACGACATGGTCTTGTCATGGCTCTTGAACTCTATTCACCCTGACATAGCAACTAGCGTGATTTACGCTGAAACATCAGCAGAGGTTTGGGCAGACCTACAAGAGCGTTTCTCTCAAGGAAACGACTCGAGAATTTATCAGATCAAGCAAGAAATCGGGGAACACAGACAAGGGCAGCAGTCCATCTCTGTCTATTACACTAAACTGAAAGCTTTGTGGGATGAACTTTCATCCTATCATCAGATGGTGATTTGCACATGTGGTGGATTGGAGAACCTCAACAAAAGGGATGAAAAGGAGAAAGTCATGCAATTTCTCATGGGATTGAATGAAAATTATGGTCCCGTTCGTGGTCAAATTCTGTTAATGCAGCCTCTACCCGATACACGTCGAGTCTATTCACTCGTTCTCCAACAAGAAAAGCAGATTGAAGTCTCTCTCAATCGCGACAGCATTAACCACCATGCCATGCTTGCAGATCATAAGTCACAGGCTCCGACATATTCCTTTGCAGATCAGAACAATAAGATGATTCAAGCTCATCAAGTTCAGAAGCAAAAGAATACGCTGCACTGTTCGTATTGTGATCAAGATTACCACAGCGTCGAACGATGCTATTATCTACATGGGTTCCCGGTGGGACACAAGCTTCATGGAAAGAATGTAAAGCCTCCAAATCAGCGTCGTTCAAATGCAAATCATGCAAAATCAGTCAAAGTAACGGAAGCCGGAGCTAAACCTCCATCTTCCAATGATGGACCAAGACTCACAACAGAAGAATACAACCAAGTCATGGCATTGCTTCGGAAAAACAATGACGGTAACTCGCCGCATTTCGCAAATGCCACAGGTATTATTACACCATCATCTGAAGTAACACCCCTTGCCTCACACTCGAGTTTATGTTGGATTATTGATAGCGGAGCCACAGATCATGTGACTTCTTCAATTAAATTAATAGACCCGAAGTGTATGCCCAAGTCGACTAATATTCAATTGCCAGATGGTGGTCAGATGCCTATCGAGTCAATTGGTTCATTCCATGTTACACCACATATTAAACTTGATGAAGTGCTCAAAGTTCCACAATTTCAAGTTAACTTACTATCAGTCAGCAAGTTGACACGAGCATTAAAGTGTATAGTGATATTCTTTCCCGATTTTTGTGTTGTGCAGGACGCTGCTACGAGGAAGATGATTGGCCTGGGCAAGCAACATAATGGCCTCTACTACCTAGCGCAAGACCAAAACCCAGTCTTGACCTACAACATCCGCAAACACTCCAACCTATGGCATCAACGTCTCGGACATCCATCCTTCGGTCCTCTTCAAGTTCTTACCAAATTAGATTCAGAGATTTATTTTGATTCTAAACATGTCTGTGAGATCTGTCCTCTAGCCAAACAGACTCGTTTAGCTTTTCCATCTAGTTCTATTTCTTCGCAAGCACCTTTTGATTTGATACATTCTGATATTTGGGGACCACATCGAATAAAATCTCATTCTGGAGCTCGTTATTTCTTAACAATTGTTGATGATTTTACTCGATACACTTGGATACATCTCATGAGTTTTAAATCAGAAACACAAGGGATATTGCAATCTTTTATTTCTTGGGTGAAAACACAATTCAATTGCCATATCAAAACTCTTCGATCCGATAATGGATCTGAATTTTTATCAATGAAAAATTTTCTCGACACTAAGGGAATTGTTTTTCATCATTCATGTACCTCCACCCCCCAACAAAACGGGGTAGTTGAGAGGAAACATCGTCATCTTTTAAATGTTGGCAGAGCTCTCCGCTTTCAAGCAAACTTACCATTGACATTTTGGGGAGAAAGTGTCCAAACAGCTTGCTATTTGATCAACCGTCTACCTACACCACTTCTTTCTTATCAATCACCATACCAAAAACTCCATAAAATGCAACCCACATACACTCATCTTCGTACTTTTGGCTGCCTTTGCTATGCCACTAATCTCAAACCCAAGCATAAATTCGATCAACGAGCTCATCGTTGCATTTTTATTGGTTACCCTCTTGGTCAAAAGGGTTATCGGGTTTACGACCTCAACACACATAAATTCTTTTCCACCCGTGATGTGGTCTTTTATGAGCAAATCTTTCCTTTTCATATTCATCCTCGAGAGCTCCATCAAGATGAGGTTGTTCTTCCTTTACCGCACGACCTAGACATACAGCCTCTCCCCACTCCAATCGGCCCACACTCAGTTGAGCCCATCCACTACGATACAGCCAACTCCCACAACAACACAACTGAGCCCACAACTGAACCGAGAACTGAACCTACCACTGACCCAACTGAACCTACAACTCTCGACCATCCCATTGTTCAACCACCTTCTCCTATTCCCTATCTTCGTCGTGGTGAACGTGTCAAACAACCAAATACTATGCTACGCGACTTCCATCTCTACAACATGGCCATGGTTGCTCCCAGTCAGTCATCTTCTCCGTCAGGTACGCGTCATCCATTACCTCGGTATCTTTCTTATGCACAACTTTCACCTAATTATCGAAGTTTCATATGTAATATCACTACTCTTGTGGAGCCCGTAACATATGAACAGGCTATTTTGGATCCTAATTGGCAAAAGGCCATGGCTGCGGAATTGAGTGCACTTGAACAAAATCAGACCTGGACACTCACGTCTCTCCCCACCGGGCATCGTCCTATCGGATGCAAATGGGTTTACAAGATTAAATACAACTCGGATGGCACAGTTGAACGGTACAAAGCCCGGTTGGTGGCAAAAGGTTTCACTCAACGCGAAGGGATTGATTATACAGAGACATTTGCTCCTGTTGCAAAATTGACTACTGTCCGTTGCTTACTTGCCATGGCCGCTGTCTGCAATTGGTCTCTTCACCAAATGGATGTTCAAAATGCGTTTCTTCATGGTGATTTACTCGAGGAAGTGTATATGCAGCTACCTCCCGGTTTTCGTCGACAGGAGGAGAAATCTATGGTATGTCGACTCAACAAGTCACTCTACGGACTTAAACAAGCCTCGCGCGGTTGGTTTCATAAGTTTTCTACTGCCATTCAAGAAGATGGTTTTCATCAATCAAGAGCTGATTATTCCTTGTTCACTAAGGTTTCTGGCAATTCTTTCACAGTCGTGCTCATTTATGTAGACGACATGATTATTACCGGCAATGACAACAATGCCATTGCAGCCCTTAAACATTCTCTACGCACCAAATTTCGCATCAAAGACCTTGGCCAGTTGCGATACTTCTTGGGTGTTGAAGTTGCTCGTTCTACCGATGGGATTTCGGTATCTCAGCGAAAATACGCTCTTGATATCTTGGATGAAGCAGGATTGCTTGGGGCAAAACCATCACCAACACCTATGGAAGAAAACATTAAACTTTTGCCCACAGAAGGAGACTTATTGAAGAATCCATCCACCTATAGAAGACTGGTTGGGCGACTCATTTACCTCACAATCACACGGCCAGAAATCACGTATTCGGTTCACATTCTAAGTCAATTTATGCAGGAACCAAGAAAACCTCATTTAGATGCTGTCCATCACCTTTTGCGGTATCTAAAAGGAGCACCTGGACGAGGTTTATATTTTCCAGCCCAGGGAAATTTACTATTGACTGGTTTTTGTGACGCAGATTGGGCTCGATGCTCCATCACGAGACGATCTGTGACTGGTTATTGTGTATTTCTCGGAGGAGCTCTTATCTCATGGAGAACTAAGAAACAAACGACAGTGTCAAGGTCCTCAGCTGAATCTGAATATCGAGCCATGGCCTCCATTACATGTGAGCTTACTTGGCTCAAGTACTTGCTGCGTGACTTACGGATTGAGCACTCACAACCAGCTAAGTTGTTCTGTGATAGCCAAGCAGCACTTCACATTGCAGCCAACCCGGTTTACCATGAGCGAACGAAGCACATAGAAATTGACTGCCACGTTATTCGAGAACGGATCCAATCAGGTGATATTGTGACCGCTCATGTTTCCTCAGCTTGTCAACTTGCCGATATGTTCACCAAGCCGCTTGGTCAACCGACCTTTCGTTCCCTCCTTAGCAAGTTTGGCGTTCTTGACATACACGCTCCAACTTGAGGGGGCGTATTAACGGAAAGGAGTGAAGGAGTGAAGATCTGATTGATTATGGGATCAAAATTAGGAATTGTGATTGATTCAATTAGTGATTGCAATTGATTCTCTGTAAATAGCTTACCAAGAATAGTTTAGCTGTAGTTAGTATAAATGTCTTCTTTCTCATTTGTACAATGCACTGATAATAAATAGAAGAAAACTTCCCCAATATTTTGTTTATTTTCAATTATTAAAGGATAAAAATTTATGAGTAATCCTTGAAATTCAAAATTTTATGGAGGCCTAAAGTGGCCACAACACAAGCTTTAGCTCAAGGTGAGAGTGACTTGTAGGACGCTGATGAAGTCTTCTCTGGAGGGCTGAGGTGAAAGCCCACTTGTGTGCAAAGGGCTGCTGAAAGTGAGAGGAGCCCAGAGCCGGTCCTGATTTATCAGGGCTTAAAGCGAAAATAAGAATAAAGCCTTTTTGTCCGACTATTATTAAGGGGTAAAAAAGTATGAGGAACCCTTGAAATTAAATTTTTTTTGCAGGCCTAAAGTGGCCGCAATACAACTTTTAGCTTAGGGTGAGAGTGACTTAAAGGACGTTGATGAAGTCTTCTCTAGAGGCTGAGTTGAGCCGCTGAGGTGAAAACCCACTCGTGTGCAAAGGGCCGATGAAAGTGAGGAGGGAGCCAAAGGGCCTCCCAAGTGAAAAAAAAATTCCAGTGTTGGATGGGTACCACGTGGTGTCCGTTTGGTGCCAAAGAAAAGAGTGAGGAGGGAGCCAAAGGGCCTCCCACGTGGAAAAAAAATTCAGTGTCAGGTGGGTTTCACGTAGTGCCCGTTCGGCGCATCTGAGCCGTCCTTTGCATTTTTGGACCGCTTGAATTTGGAGAGAGAGAGAGTGTTGGAGTGAGAAGAGAGAGGGTTTCAATCCAAATCGTCTAAAAGTGTATTGGACATTTGGACTGCCCGAATGTACCGAACAAATACCACATGAGATATACCCATCCGGCACCAAAAAAGTCTCCAACCAAGTCAACAAAGCATCTCTAATTGTGAAGTCATTTGTCAATTCTAAAGTTATTATATATGACATGAGGCTTCAAAACATAATCTCAAACTATGGGCCATTTCGCGAGCCATTTATTTCCATAATCAGTACTTTTGTAATTGCTCTCTTTATTACACAAAATGTCTATGAAATAATTCAAATGACCCAACGGCAAGAATGGGTTAAGGAGGTAATTTTGCCGAAAATTCGCCAAAATATAACTGTAGTATGTTTCACTTGTAAAACTACGTCAAATCCGCAAATAGCCAATGAGATTGAACTTCAGGATTAGTCAAGCTGCACTTAATCTTGCACGGACGTATAACGGTATAATTTACTAAAAAAATAGTCAAACCATGATATTCGGAGAGGGACCTTGTAGCGAGTAACCTTATAATGCGCAACCCGAGCTGTTCATCATGATAATCAATGTTCAGATATGTTCGTTATCTTTTACCAATAAAAGTTACCAACAAATCTGAACCATCGACTAAGGAAATGGATGCTCTAAATGATCACTGCACCCCTGTAGTGACTTGCTCACTACTGGGTCTCCGGGTTCGCATGATATTATGAACCAAAGTGAACATAGGATCAAGCTACCCACGAAGGAGGGGACCCCAGAAAATAACGTTAAGTCGTTAACCAATGGGAAAAAGAATAAAAACAGAAAGGAAGATAATATCATCAATTGCTATAAATAGTGGGCAACTGGGCATATTTCAACCACTTCTTCGACCCACTCATAAGGTGGACTCATTCACTCACTCACTGATTCACAAAAACCGAAATAACAATGGCTTTCCAAAGTACAGTCCCAGAGGTAACTCAGAGTTCTGGCCAAAAAATGCCAGTTTTGGGCTTGGGCACGGCAACTTTTGACACTGCTTCAGAAATTGTGGTGCAAGCAGTGGTCCAGGCAATTGAGCTTGGGTACAGGCACTTTGACATTGCTTCCTTTTACCAAACTGAGTCAACTCTTGGCGATGCCATTCGAAAAGCTATCCGAGTTGGGTTTATCAAGTCTCGAGAGGAGGTTTTCCTCACTTCCAAGATGTGGTGCACTGAAACCTGAGGGTCGTTTGAAGAGCAGGGAAAACTAAAGGCCAAATCGTGCAATGGGATACGATGGATATGGTTTCGAAACAAATATTGTTGGCCGGCTTGTGGGGTCTGTCCTGCCTCGCTTGATTGATTGAAATCCTTCATTTTTTCCAGCTCGTCGAGAACATCAAATGTGTCAGAAATCATGCTGGGGACACGGGGGACATTAATGGGGACAAGGCAGAGGCCAAACTGTACTACATCCATCTCTTTTTAAGTGTTTCGCTTTGTAATTTGAGCTCTGCTATTCGCAGGGAAGAGTTGCAGGGAACTACGCAAGGAAAAATGTGTTTGGGCTCATTCTGGGTCCCACAAAAATCTAGAAAAATATCCATAAATCTTTTAATATTATTTTATGGGGTCTTGTAAAAAATCAGCTGCAACGGATATCGGTAAGTATTACTTTTGGATTCATATGGGCGAACTGAACAGTTTCGTCCCTACGAATCCAAAAGTAATACTTACCGATATCCGTTGGAGCTGATTTTTTACAGGATCCCATAAAATAATATTCAAAAATTTATGGATATTTTTCTAGATTTTTGTGGGATCCTGAATGAGCCCAAACACATTTTTCCTTGCGTGGATCCCTGCAAATTGTCCTTGCGATTAGAATTTCCGTTGTAATTTCAACTTATTAAGAAAACATTATCATTACTCCTTCCACATCAACTTTTATCTCCACTTTCCGTACTTATCCTCTATGGAGACATCATCATTACATTTTTACCCACTTATTTTGTTCTTATTAAAAAAAATCGCTTTTTTTAGTTTTGCGCCAAACTTTTGTGAGCGCCAAACTTTTGTGATTTATTAATTTGTCTTGACAAGACGAATCGGAAAGTAAAAATATAAATTACCTTCACCAAAATATTTTAGGAAAAAAAAAGTCAAATAATTTGGGTTTTTTTGCAAAAGTAAAATTTTATATTTTTGTATTTCTCACGTCGAGACGAATCAATAAATCACAAAAATTTAGCGCAAAACTAATAAATGCGGAAAAAATTCAAATAATGACTATCAATTTATTCTCCTAAACTAACTGGGCTAGTTCAGTTGGGCAGTACTCTTGTATCTCACTAAGAGGCCATGAGTTCTAGTCTCTCTACCTGCGTGTGGGTGTTGTTCCTTTGGAGGGCTTTTCATTTTTTTTTCTTTGTTTATACCTTATAATGGGCTTATTTCTTGTATTAGTTGAGTTGTTTGTTGGGCTTGATTTTCTCTCTCTCTCTCTCTCTCAAACCCTCCCTGGATTTGAACTTCTAAAGCCTCTCTCCCTCGCGCAGATCGGCATGGAGACTGTTTGCGATTGCCGCAACGCCACCGGAGATACCATCGGGAACACTACCAAACACCTGGCCTCTCTCTCTCTCTAGATCAGTTTTCACAGATGGATGACATGAAAGAAGATACCATGCTGACGGATCCTAATGTAAAGTTTTTCCATTCTTACTTTTATTTTTTCGTATTTGGTTTTGAATTTTTATTACTATTAGTTTAAACTATTTGCTGGTGTGAGATGCTTTGATTTGTTCATTTGGACTCTAGAAACCCTAATTTTGGTTTGAAAGCATCGACTTCATGTTAATTTCTCATTTATGTATGGAGCATTATATCTTCCTCGGTGCTAATCTAACTATTTTAACAATCAAGATTTTCTTAACCTCATGCAAAATTAGTGTTCCTTTGATCTGCTATTCATCAGATTTACCCTAATCTGACACAAACTTCAATATTTGCGCCTGCGAGTACTCAAGATGGCTTGTTCCATAGCTTTGCTGTACTGGATTTCATCTCTGATCTCTGTGGTTTTTTTCTTTTTTCTTATTTCAGTTTCCTGCTGTTTTGTTTTTCTCTGTTCCTTTCTTCTTCTGTGCCTCCTAAAGATGGTGATTGTCTTCTCTTTTACTTGTCTACAATAATTCGTAGAACCCTTTCAAGAACATAATTGTTTATCCTCCAGGTGTCGACGTACCACCACATGACTATGACTCTGTGGAGGAAATCCGTCGACCATCGCCCAGCGAAATGGTATGTATTCAATGCTTATGCACCCATGTCCAGACATGCATATTGTATCCTTTACTTATTCGAACTTAAATATACCACATCTATGTGGTGAAGTGTTTCTTATTTATCTCTCGCAGATGTTGCACCACGCCTTTTTGCAGAAGATGTAAGTTGGCAAGTCTTGTTATATTGCTTTGTTTCTTCTACGACGTACTTCTCCTGCTTGATGAGTAGGATTTATATATAAATTACGAAAATTAAATGCAGGAAGAAAGAACGCGAAGACCATATTATGACCACCATGGGACGACGAACATGTAGGACGTGCACCAATGGCGGAGCTTTTGGATTCTCACCACCACCAGGTATGGTGCTTATGGATGTCTTGCCTGTCAACTCGATGCCCCCTCGCCTCGCACCTGGAACAGAGTAGTCCTCTGTTGGAACAAAGGGGCTATGGTGATGGTGATATATGGGATGCCTTTTGCTGGTAACTGGTAGTAGGCTTGCTTTTCTTGGGTTTCTTGTACGCTAAGAGGTGGCTAAGATTGTTATTACTAGCCTGAGGGGCGTTTTTGCGGATTAAAACAAAAAATTGTTATTACTAGGTTTTGTATCTAGACATATTAATATGTTGGTGCATGCTCCTCGGTTTCATTTGGCTAGTGTTTGTGTTGGCACAACTGTTTGCTAAATAATGCTTGGGAAAATGACGGCCAATGACGTGTTTTGATAATTAATAACTGTAAAAGACATTTTCAGCATTAATAAATATTCTCAGCATGTCTTTGGTGGGTATTAATTATCAAAATACGTTCTGGCCGTCATTTTCCCTTTTGAGATCTGATGCTTTCATTGCTTGTACAAGTGAAATTTCTGTATCACTGTGCTTGGGCTTGGGCTTGGGCTTGGGCTTGGGCTGGTATCAGTGTTATGGATTGATAATCTGTTCCTACTGTTCGTTTAATTTTTTGTAATGTTTTGATAGGACTCGAACATGTATGTATTCATGCATGGCAAACTATGTACTGTAAAAGGTCGTTCGATTAATTGAAGACGAATCAATTCCGTCGTTCACTAACAGGGTTATTAAAAAGTCGAAACAAAATACCGTATGAACTAGCGAATGGGTTATTAAGAAGTCGAAACAAAACACTGTATGAACTAGCCCCATAAAAACCGATAGCACATGAAAGATTTTTGAACTCAGAAACCTTATTGGCGAGCAAACTCCGAAGTCTTGGACGTCGCCCATCCGTTGGAAGGTTTCGGACTTATTTTTTGATGATACCAATAATTCACTTTGCTAACGATCATTGAGTTAGTCATAATTTGCAGCAAAATATTGGCTTGGGGTTATGAACGAAACCTATGAACACTCATACAAGGCAAAAAACACTACTACAATAAACGTAAAAGATGACAGTTTAAAAGCGTCATTAAACATAATTGCATGTTTCATTGATAAGATTTTTCCCCCTGAGTTGTGGGTTTGAGACAATAAAACATCGTCGATCCTTAATAGGAGTAATTAACAATCTAGCTTACTAGCATTTCAACATGCTGTTATTTCGAGAGGGAGAAAAAAACCTCCGTTCCAAAATGGATGATAATTTTTTAAACTCGTGTCATTTTTCGTCGGTTATACCTTTCAATTTATAATATTTTTCATGAATTTGAAAACTTTATATAATAGAGTTAATCGAGAAACTATCAAACAAGATCCACATTGCATATTTTTGAGATCCATATTGAAAGATATATATAAGGAATTCAAATTGGCATAAATATCAAAAATTGATATCCAATTTTGGACGGATAGAGTATCATCGAGGTGGGCTGAAGGTAGCCCACATCATGAGGATTTTTTTTTTAATGGCAAAAGAAAATTTTCATTAATCATAAAAATGCAAATGTGAAAACAGTAGTACAATAGGAAAAAGCAAATGCATTAAGAGGTCAGCTTCGAAGAGTAATATATTTTCCTGATTCTGCAACTCGCGCTACAACAAATTAGGCTTTTCCCCGCACTTCCTTCCCCGCGTTTTGATAAAACCCCGGGGAAAGTCTTTTGTTTTGTCCGGGGCCGGAGAAAGCCATTGGGATTCGGGAACAAAAAGGCGCCCGTATTTCCCATCCGGATAATGCTACTCACACAACGATCCAGACACAACAACTTACACAACCTCTCACATACATGTGGGGCCCACACATAGTAGTGTGTGTGGAGCCCACATGCATGTGAGAGGTTGTGTAAGTTGTTGTGTTTAGATTGTTGTGTGAGTATCATTTTTGTTCCCATCCCCTCTTATTTTCCCCACCCCAAAAATGGAGAAAAGCCCTAGCGCTCTATTGCTGCGGCTCGTTCTCTCTTTGCTGCTGGTCCTTCGATCAGGTATGGCTCTCTCTCTCTCTCTCTCTCTCTCTCTCTCTCGACTAAGCCAATTGTTAATGGATTTAGGGTTTGGTTGATGGGTTTCAAATCGCGCCGACTCCAGATCAAGCCCTAGCTTGCCTCTTTCTGTCCTGCTCTCTCTTGTGGGTGACGATCGTCCCTCTGCTTTCTGTTGATACTGGTATCTCTCTCTCTCTCTCTCGCAGCGTCTTGCTTAAGGTGGGGTTAGGCTAGGGCTAGGGCTAAGTAACGGGGGTGTTGATTTGGGGTTTTCTCAGGGGATATGAAAGAAAAAACCCTGAAATTCTCTTTTCTCTGTCATTATTTGTCAAAGATAAACCCAGTTTCTCTTCTAATTCTTCTGATTTGGTTTCCTTTTCATCTTTATTTTCGATCTGCTATTTCTATCACTTATGGGTTCTTTCATACAGCAAAAGCCCCATTTTCTGCTTCTTGATCTGACGGAAAGGCAAGTCGGCGTTGATCTGAATGGATTTGCATTTAGTCCAAGACACATGCCGTCAGAGGTCAAGGGTTTGGTATTCGAGAGCTATGTAAATAACTAATTTTCCATTTTGTTGTTTGCTCTTTGAAGAATTTGTTCTGTTTTGCTTTCTCATAATTTTATTCTCTCTTCCCTTGCACTCTAGATTTGGTTAAGTTTTCACTCTAGTTCTAAAACTGTGAATACTTGGTCTCTCGGTTTCTATTTGTGAGAAGTAATTTTTTTGCATGTATTCAGTTCTTTCATTCTATTTGTTCCTTTACTATTTTCAGGTAGTTGAGAAAAACTTGACGAGTGTGAACAGAATATTTTTTTTTGTACTTCGATCAGTTGTTTTTAGCCCAACTCAAACTAATGGTACATTTTCACTATGATTGATGTTTTTGGTGTGAACGGAAAAGTGTTTTGATGGATTTCTTTGCTTTGTTAAATTATTGCTGGCACTGTATTTGTGAGCATGTTGGCTGGAAACAATATGGGCAATGTTGGGTTTGTTGAGATCTATGCCTCACATAATAAGGTGCGTCATGACAGTTGATTATGTTATATTACTGATATACTGTAATTTTTTCTAAAAAGGTGTCTTATAGTGACTAATATATTTATTCCATCATTTATCCAGATTATTGATGAAAAATCTTTGAACAAAAAGTATCCAAAGGAGGAAGCAAAAGCTGCTCTTTTGAGTAGAATCCAAAGGCTAACCAAACTCATCCTTGTTTCTACAAAAAATACAATCCCTGGTTTGGATGAGATACCTAGTCATCAGCGATATCATTCTGTTGGTGAGGATGATGTAAGTTGCCCTCTCTGATTACGTGTGACTAAGACATGACTGTGGTGATTTGTATCTCTCTCTCAATGGTGCGTGTGTGCGCTTTTATACACTTAATTAGCTTTATCATTTAGTTGGGCTCAAATTTTAAGTATGATTAGAATTTTGCCAAAGTTCAAAGTGGCTGCATACTGGAATGAGTCAAGGTAGTTGATATTTATGAAACTGATCTTACCCTTATCTATTTGTTACATGGGTACCTCGTTATCACTTCACTATTTCTGAACTTGGATAGTTGCATTATTGGATAAATTCCGTGGCTGCAATGTCATTTTCCATTTCTTTTGTATGGACGTAAAAGCATAAACTAATGCTATGTACTGTTAAACAGTAGTGTGTTGGCTTAAAAACTGAATTAATGTTAAATCTTGTGGAATCAATTTTATTCTTAAGGACTCAACAAATGAGTATATGGAGGGGAGAATTCTGGCACTTTGATAGAGTCGGAATCAACCATTACTCCATTTGTGAACTGAAAGCAGAAATACCATAACTCATTTGGTTTTGTTATCTGATGTCTAAGAGTTTATAGTTGTTTCTGTGGTAGTTCACATCAGCTCTTGGATTTAAATGGGAAACATAGACTTCAGAGTATTTAGGACTGAAAAATATTGGAGAGCATTAGTGCCAGGTTGGAATCAGCTAGGTCAACATTGGAATTGTATTATTAGAACTTGAAACTGTATATAAGTGCTGGAACATACTGTGATTAGGTTCTGAAATTTGGTGATTAAATGTAGAAAACTTAATTTTATTTGCTGAATAAGGTGTTCAATTGCTGAAACTTTAATCTAGAATATTGAGATCGATGTGGGATGATTTGATATTGCTGAATTTATATGTTAATTTGAATTTTTAATGAAGCTACTATTGGTATTTTTGTAAGTTGAATTGTTGATCTTCTTACGTGATACGATGGTGTAGTTCCTATTTTGTGTGGTCACCCTTGAGAGTTGAGACTTTCTTTCAAATAGCATAGCAATGTTGGAGCTTGAGTTATTTATTGTTTTCCTCTTCTTTTTGTTTTTTCCTTTTATAAGTGTGTTCTTTTTTTCTTTTCTTTTTTTGCTGCGGTAACATATTTTTTGGCATTATGTTATGTGCAGATTATTTGATGACATTGAAGACATCTTTCTACCGTGATGAAGGGAATTTCTTTGTCCTATTATGTTTGCGATTGGTTGCATAATATTTCACTTGTGTGGATGAGACAATGTAATATAAATTGTTGAAAATTTATGTATTACATAGTTTTGTTGGATTTATGTTATGAATTTAGAAGCTTTAGACATCCTATTTTGTAGTATTTGTCAATCGTTGGCGTACCATGATCGCAAGTTTTTATTGTACGAAAATTTCATGTATTATTAGACGAAAAAAGAAAAAGAAAAAGAAATACCCAGGTTTTTTTTTGCCATGGAAAACTTTTCCCAGCGTTTTAGTAAATGCCAGTAATGTCTCGCCGGATCGGAAAAGTTTGCCGGCCATGGAGGTATTTCCAGGGTTTTCATAAACGCCGGCAATAATGTTAAAAACGCTAGGACCATTACCGGCGTTTATTAAAACGCCGGGAACTATTCCCGACTACGGCAGTTGCGGCGTTTACTACAAACGCCGGGGAAAACGCTGGAAAGACTTTTGCCGGCGTTTATTTCACTTTTACCAGCATTTTATAAACGTAACCTACCCATCAGTCCCTCAATTTTTCACATCATGAGGGTTATACTCTGCGCCAGTGGTGGAGCTAGCATAGGTTCACTGGGGGCAGAGGCCCCCACTGTATTCTTTGAGTTTTTGAAATGACAATTTATACTAAAGACTTCGCAAAACTGAAAATTGGAAGTGATTAAAGTTATCCATTAGTTTATTTGTTCGTTATTTGGCATTAACTTTACCTCTTAAATCTACCATTATAATTATTGACAGGGCATTTTAAAAAATGACTTATGTAAAAATTAAATGTGTAACGCAAATAAATTAGTGAATAATTGATGAGCGATCACATGATTGCATACTTATTACTTCTAGATAATTTTGAAAGCATTCACAATAAACTGTCATGCATAACTTTCAAAACATGAAAACTAGCCATGCTCTTCCATCAAATCTTACATAATTTGTTTTAGTTATATTGATCAATACGCAATATTGTTAGTATTTTCACCAGAAAAAAGTTCTTATTGCCATAATATTGTAACCTAGAAAAATTTATTTCTTTATTTGTGTTTCGTAGTGCCCCCACTTATTCATACTTCTAGCTACGCCACTGCTTTGCGCTATATAATTAACCGGTCACAATATCTTTAACCATCAGCAATCTAATACAGTAGAACTTTATGTTTGGTAACACTAACACCTTGCTGTTTCCTATATTCTATTTGCTGAAACTAATTTATACTTTTCCTAAAAAAAAAGTGAAAGCGAAAAATATGTTTGTGTCAATCAGTTTTCAAAAAAAAAAAGTAAAAAAAAAAAAAGAAGCAAAAGATTATTGGGCCACTGGATTACCGGGTGGTTTTTTAAATTTTTCGGTGAAGACCTAAACAAGCACGGTCTTAGCCCATCCTTTTCCTTGAAACGGAGAAGATTTGAAACCCTATTGCTCAACTCACACAGAGTTCAGGTGGTGGGGCGACAAAGGTGGTCCAGCAAGGTTCGGCCAGATGGGGGTTCAACTAATGGGATCAATGGTGGCTAGGTTTCAGGTGAGTATTGGAGGTGATAAAAACCAGGAGAGGGATTTGGTGGAGAGAGCGAGAGAGTGTGACATTTGGAAGATGGAGAAGAAAGCTATCATAAAGACCCGGAAAAAAAAAAAAAAACAGAAGCTCCGTCTCGCGTGGGTTGGCAGCCGGTTTTTGCTTTTGCAAAAAGTGAAAGCATGGTTTTTCAACTTCCAAAAATTTTACAAACAGCGAAACTGATTACCAAGATTTGTAAGTGAAAGTAGTGCACTAAATAAACTTTCAAGGTTAATTTTTGAAATCTCAGAAAGTGAAAACAGAAAACAGTAAATAGAATGGTTACCAAACATGACGATATGGATTTGCCGGTTTCCTATGCCAGATTTACTTGCTTTTAGGTTTACCTCCTAATTTTTTTAAGGTCACGATTACTTTTTATAGAGCCACGACAGTTTCATGTTATCTGACAGTTCTATCCTTTATCCTTGACTCTCATTTCTCCTACACGGACCTCCCTTTTCTCTCATCTCTCTTACGCAGATGCGTCCCCTCTGAGGAATACAGACCCATCCAATAGTAGCTCTACTCGATTGTTGACGTAATCATTATGAAGGAAAATGTTTTTCGACTAACCCACATATCCTTTGCTGCCATTCCGAGATACAAAATCATCTTTGTCTCAACGACTGGAATCAGATCGATGCCTTCTACTGACAACGGTGATAACTGTCGTTGATCACAGAAATCGAGCAACACAGCCCATTCTCACCACTTCATTTCTACCTTGATCGAGATTTATAAAATTCACACATTAAAAGGTGAATACGGGGTTTGACCCAGACATCAAATAGGGGAAGAGATATGGCTAATTGCTTTTTTATAAGGACAATGTGTTTACTTCCTGGTGGAAATCATAAGTGTACATGCATGGTTGAGGCTGGGTTCGGAGTGGGGAATTTAATCAATAATAAAGGAAATTGAATAAGCAAGGAATTTGAGCTTTTCTCAGCCAACAAAAGAAGAAAGAAAAGAATGGGCTGGTGGTGGAAACTCGGGCTAGTAGTAGCAGTGGAGGAGGGGGGATGGATGCCTCGTGTTGACTGTGATGGTGATTGAAGGCAAGGGAGCAGTGAGATAGAGAACATGGGACATGGGTTTTTATGGAGAGAGAGAGAGAGGGCTCCGGCTGTGGTGCTCCCAAGTGATTTGGGAGCACCATACTCCCAATTGTACTAGCACTTTCTTCACCATTGGATTGAAGAACAAGAGATTTCCACCCTTGAATTCCTAAAAGCCCAACAGGTTACCACCCGGTAACACTTTTCTCTTTCTCTGGGGACAAATTATTCAGTGCTCCTGACTCTTATTACTTCCAATCAACCATTCATGTTAGCATTGGGCTACCTAACAAACTATACATTGGCATGTACAGTTTTGTTGTGCTCTTTTTCTTTTATTTTCTTATATATTTTTTCTAATTGCAAATGTAGTCACATGGTGCACACTCTTGTTCTCTTGGGCCAATGATTATTCACATGAATTTTTGGTATTTTTTATTTTGGTATTTTTTTCCCGTTGGTTTTAAGAATGGTTTGGTAAATTTACATTACCTTTTTTGAATTAATCATTCGTCCGCCTATCGAGTAGATTATTCTTATTTATCCAAAAAAAATTTGTTAAATTTTAAGAATAATTTGTTCATCTCGATGAGAATAATAAATAAAAGAATAAAAAACATTAGTCAACCTTAAAAAAATTGTTTGTTTTTATCTTCAGTGAACGTTTTTAAGCGTTTGGTAATACTATTAAATAAGGATGGATAGAGGATAAGATGGTAGAAGAGGAGATTATGTGATTGGGGGATATAAATTTAGTATGGACACAGTTGGAGGTGACTATAAATTGTTCTACTACAGAGGGACTTTCGCCATAAGAAAAATAAACATTAAGAACTACAAATAAATAGTTCAGATCATTATGTGCAATCGTGGTGGATCCAGTTTTGCATCACATGAAGGTTCCATGAGAGGATCCACACTCATTAGTATCATATTGTTTCAATCCATAATAATTAATACGTACTACCATATAAAGTGATATGTATTGTCTCATAAACAATGGTAAGCGTAACCTTAAAAAATTATAAAAGTATGAAAATTAAAGCTTGGTTAGATTATTGTGAAACACTTATTTTTATTCTTCAACTTATGGTCATTGAGTAAGTTGGTAAGAGCTAATAATCACAAACAAATTTATTTATTTTTGATAAAAACTTATTTGGTTAGGTTCTTCATCTTATTGGATTTTTGAAAGTTAAGAAGTTTCTTCTTTAATATTCATTTCTTTTAGAAGAAAAGAGATGAATATGGGAGCTAGAGTGATTAATTTTGAAGAGTTTAAGGTAGGTATGGATAAATCTAGTATCATAATGCTATAATTGGTGGTAGGTAAGCAAGGCAATGATCAAAATGTGTTAACTTTCTGTAGTAAATGTGGTTTCATCATATAGTCATCGTTGGCTTTCAACAAAGTAAAAAACAATAAAGACGTGGTAAGTGTTGTGAACAAGAGTTAGCTCATGGTAAAATGTGATCAGTTTGCATGTTAAGATTGGTTTCACCATATAGTCGTTTTTCCTTATTTCATGGTAAGTATTGTCAACCACGTGATAAGTATTATCAACCATGTGATAAATATTATCAACGAATATTTGTCCATCGTTAAAATTCAGTTTTTGTGGTATCTTTAGCCTTATGCTTTGGTAAGTAAGCTTTATTCTATAGTAAATATGACATTAATGACGGGTATGTATACATTTATATATATCTTCATTAATGTCATATTACCTACCACATTCAATTTTATTTGGATCTATTGTATTACTTTTATGATAAATTAAATAAAAGCATTTATATTAATAAAATCACTTTAAAAAAAAAGATCAAATAAATGAGATATTTCAATTTACTAGTTCACTAGTGGCTACTCTTACATTAGCCAAAGTGATCAATGTTAGCCTCAAAGACTATTACTCCTTCATTTGCTAAGTGATCAATGTTAACCATCAAATAATCATTTTTGAAATTTGCTAATTGTGTAACTTGAAGGTTTGAAATAGATAAGTCTATGGTTAAACAATTAAACAAATTAGTCAGCTTACTTTGGCCAATTATATTAATTTTCACTAATCACTATCAATCAACATCATTGTTAACTACCACGTCTGCCAAATATGATCTTAATCGATTCAAATTGTTTAGTCAATTGGCTGAACATATAACCAAATCAATCAATTACAAATGAATCAATTTTCGTTGATTGATCGCTGCCAAGTATATTAGTATCAACACTATTAGTTGTTACATTTGCAAGATATATAAATTAGTTACAAAAAACTATATTAATGAAATTGAATAGCCTAATTTCATTAAATACTACCACAAATTCAATTGACAATCCTACAAAATTATTCAATAGCTATTAAACAAAAATATATTTATCGTTCAATTTTGTTGTAACAATCAGCTTGTAGCATTATTTTATAATATATATTAACTAAATTTGTAAGCTATCAAAATATTAATAAATATCTTTTTTTTCCATAATATTTAAAATTAAGTTACTTAAATGATTATTTGAAAATTTATAATGTCATTTGGAAATTATGGAAAATATTTTTCAAATTTTTATATTTTCATAACAAATTAATATTTTAAACTAGATTTATAAATGGACACCAATTTTTAGATATTTCTTGTAATATATAAATGTCTAAAATTTGCAAATTTTCCCGCCAAAAAATTGGGTACTCTTTTTTTTTTCAACTCAATGGTAACTTGTTACTTGACCAACCGGTTGTAGTAAGTGGTGTCTGTTTGTGTAGTAAGTGTTACCTTATACAATGGTAAGTGTTGCCTAAGTCAATGGTAAGTGTTTCTATGGTAAGTAATCCTCCGTTTTTTTTTTTGTCAAAGTTCACAAAACCATCTGGGTTTTAACAAAACCACTCGACTTTTGATTTTTGGTTTTGATCCAAGGCTGTAATTTAGTTATTTTCAATCCAATGGTTCATATTCATTGGGAGTATGATGCTCCCATACCACTTGGGAGCATCATAGAAGTTAGACTGACGAGGGTAGAGCAGTCAGTATGGGATAATGGTCGTGGCATTTCCCCACCCTTTCTTTAATGATGCTTTTAGTTTTCAATGTGCTTTAACCACTAAAGGCCAGTCAACCCAGGCAACGAGAAAACAACTAAAGGAGTTGTCTCGTAAGATGTTGCATGTTCGAATTTTACGAATGCTAAAAATTTTAAATGTTGCGGTCACCGGAGGTTTGCTCGACCATTAATTTCAGGGTCCTAAAATAAATTAAGATGCACGTAAATCGACTCGGACATCAAAATATATATTTTAAAAAAAAACCGCACTTAAAAGGCCAGTCTAACTACTATACTGAGGTACGAAAGCCCAAAGAGAGAAAAATAAATTGGAAGGTAAAAGTACCACCGAGTTAAACAAAGGAATCAACTGAGACAGGTGGATGGTGTGTTTCCGGTAGGCAACACGATTGATTAAAAAGCTCTTCAGGCTGAGACGGCGGTGCATGGGTAATGCGGCGGGATGGAGTGCGGGCGGCGTGGCGGTAGCGGCAGGCGGCAACGGTAACGGGAGTAGAGGAACGAGGAAGGTGATTACGAGGAGGATGGCGAAGGCGAAAGATTGAGGTTCCGTGAGATCCCATGAGAACATTGGGTTTTACACAGTGTGATCAAGTCTATTTTCTTAAAATAAAATTTGTTCCGATCGCCTTCGATTATGAACTAATTGGCATTCGATTGATACAAAATTCGACACAATTTACCTTCTCGACAAGCTAGACAACTTGAACAGTTTCGATCATAAAAGTAAACCTGAATGAGCTCACAATTTCCTGATTAAACTTGGCAGTCCGGAGCTTTAATTGGGCTGACGTCGTTTCGAAGGAAAAATGCGATTTTTCATTGAAACAGCTCTACGCCAGTGCGGCCAAGTCTATTCTCCAAGAAAAAAATTCACGCAGATCGTCTCCGATTATAAACCAATCGGCAATCGAATGATATGATCTTTTTCACAGTTTGTCATCTAAAAAATATCTACATTTTGAACAGTTTTGATCATAAAACTGAACCGAAATGAGTTCACAATTTACCAATTAAACGTTGCAGCGTCGTTCCCAAGACTTCTCATGTGGAAGGTGCGAAGTCCCAATGAACCCTGGCGGCGTCGTTTTCAGGTACATCGCGACTCTTAAGCGCGAGTTTGTAATGGGAGCTAACCCTTCAGCACCAGTCGTCGTCCCCATATGCCCCCAGATTTATCAAACAGTGCTACTGCTCCGGCGACGATGGGCGGCCGCCGATTAGAACAGGTACACTTCATTTAACGTAACTCATCTTAGTTTTGAACTGTTTATTGGTAAAAGGTTAAGAGCAATGTGAAAGTAGGGCGAAAAGAATCAGCCAAAGGTAAAATTATCTTAGCAAAATTTACTTACACCCCCTTTGAATGGAGTGATCTCATTTGAAAAGAGAATAAAGGGTTGTGGTTTCTCGTCCAATCACTCATTTGGATTGAGTATTTTGGCTAGAAATGGTGAGAAAAGGACAAAAACAAAATGTTTTGATTGACTCCTCCCGTCTCTCACCCAATCTCACATCATTTTCTCACCATTGAGATTTGGTGAGAAAGGGCTATCTTTTCTTATCTCACATCCTTTTCTCACCATCCAAAGGGGCTGTAAGTTCTATGTTTGTTGGAACATTTCTTAAAGATTTGTTATCTATTGATTTAATAATTAGTTTAGTAAACGTGAGCTAGGTATATTATTTTCCCGAGACATAGGAATGTTAAAGTAAGAAAGGTTGAAATTTCTCTTGATGATGACCTTTTGATTTCACCAGCTGAGTGTTGGCCATGCACCATCACTCGCTGAATCTTGGTTTTCAATAGGTTGCAGGCCATCAAGGCTTTAGGTAATGGCTGCAACTAATTTAGTAAGCGTGAAACTTGCAACAAATCCCATGGTTTTAAAAAGGAGATTTCTAGATGGTTACTGCTCGACTCCCATGTGGAGGTGGTGTGCCATTCGATGGAGCACAATGTGTTTAAACCAAGCTTGACACTCTAAATAAACCAGTTCTATGACGAGACATGCTAATCAACTCTTAGGGCGTGTTTGATTGCAGATTTTGTATTGGGGGGATTCGTAATGAGGTGGGATTAGGATTGGGATTGAAAATGAGGTGGGATTATTAATGAGGGGATGCATCATTTGTTCATGTTTGTTTGACACAGGATTCGATTGTAGGATTGTAAATAACATGTTTGTTTTGGCTAGGATTAGGATTGGGATTGGGATTGATGTGAGTTTTTACACTGGTTTTGCCCAATCCCATGGGGATGGGATTCCTAGTAACACCCCCCCATGGTATTGCTAATACCCCCATTTTGGGGGATTAACAATCCCATGAGACAACTAGTCCCATCCACAAAAGCCTTGCCAAACAAGGTATTAGGAGCTCCATAGGATTATTAATCCAATCCCCCCCTCCCAAACCTCCTATCAAACATGCCCTTAGAGTCTAGATACTCCAGTTCAGTTTTGCTTAGATTATGAACCTTATGTACTGTTGATTCGCTTCATGAAGTGAACCTAAATTGTGATGTAAGTGGCTGCCACTATTTTTAAAAGTATGAAACGTGCACAAAATAGATTTTGAGTGTTACCATTTGACTCCCACTTATAGGTGGCATGATATTTGACGAAGCACACTGTATTTAATCTAAACCTGACACTCTGAAAATCAGTTATATGACGCTACATTCTGCTCAACTCTAGATACATCAGTTCAGCATAGAAAATTTAGTTTATGTATCACTACATGGCGTGAACCTTTGTGCTTGTTGATAAGCAAGGGGTTTCCAATCAAAATGATTCCTTTATCTCTCCTTCCTAATATGGTTTTTCCTTGTATCACTTCTGAAACTTTTTAGTTGGTAGTGGTTTAAAGTTTAAAGAACAACTTTCTGCATGATTCAATAAACCTTTGCTGCTTGGGTGGGTTTCCCATGTTTTCTTTAATGTTTTGTTGGATGCATTGCATGAAGTGCAATGCTAAGGAGAAACAAAAACCTTTTTTTTATCTTTGTCACCTTTCAAACTGTGATTTGGACTATCCAATGTTAGTTGATCAATGGTCGGCTTTATGTTACAAGCTATGCCAGGGACTTAGAGTTTTGATTAATGGGTTTTATTTTTTCGTTTTACTTTTGAATCTCAAGGCACTTAGAAGAGGGGTGGTTTAATTTTTGCTGATTAACAGATAGTTTATTTTCAGGGGAAAGTTAAGCAAATTGTGGGGTCTATGATTCAGGATTTGAAGGAGGGTAGTTCCACTCGAGTAACCAATTTTGAATCAGATAAGTCCGCCGCATTGTATGTAAACATATACAAAGAAGTTGGGCTTACAGGTGGTCATGTCATCATGATTGGAGCAAGCAAATCTGCATCCATGGAAGCACTGCATGCTTATCCTGGTAGACAACTATTACTTTCTCCGTATTTATTGGTCTTCGCATTGCGTGGCCTTGTTATATATTCTCTCTATGTTATGCAGGCAGTTAGAACAAGTATAAAGCTACAAGCCTACACACAAGAAGTTGTCTTACTCATTGACTAATACGAACTAGTTTGTTGTGAATTCATATCTAAACGATGGAGAGTTACAACTCTATGCATCTGGGTTATTTTCATAGTTTCCATTGAAAGAACATCTATCAAAAAGTTGGTTATAAGTACAGAGTGGAACATTGGAATGTTCGTAGGACTCTGCTGGTCCTATAAGCAATACTTGTGAGCACATAAGTACATAGTAACTGAGATTCTTAATTTAATGGGGATTCTTATGTGCTTGTATTTTGGTCTTGTATATATCTTCACCCTTGAAGTGAATTCTTTTAGTTTTCTTTACTGTGATCTTCACCTCCCTGCTGCTCTTCTTAATCATCAGACTGCATATGTAGTTTGATAATGCACCTTATTTGCAATTTATGTCAAGAATTGAGTTATATACCAATAACATCTGGTATTAGTTAATCCATCAGTAAGCTATGTGTAACCTTCTTGTAGTCTTAAGAGGCAGGTGTTATATCAGTCCCATGTTGTCTTTCCAATCACCCAAAGTTCTATGTTTAAACTTATAGACTTCCTGTGCTGAACTTGCTGCGAGGATCGATTAGATCCAGGCAGTTTTCAATTTCAAGGCGGGATCAATCCAGAAAATGCTTTGAGCTACATTGAAGAAGGAGCCAGCCACGTCATTATCCCATCAGATGTTTTCAGTTTTTGCTTTTGTCAAGATTTGTTAAAAGTAGCTCAGCAATGCTTACATAGGCATGTGCTTCGGTCTGTGACTCTTTTATGTTTTGTATTATCAGAATAATTACAAAGTTAACAGTCATCCTTGCTCCGCTATCTACCCACAATCCACACTCACCCCCATATTCTTGGGTTTTTGTGAAATTTCGTATAAATCCAGCAATCTGATCCGTTACAGCTCAAACTACTTCTAGATTCTTGATTAAGATGCTGCTTGTTCCTGCACGGTGTGCTAATCCAATAAGTCTTCTGAATGCCATATAATTTTTTCTCTAGGGAGTTGGTGAGGACCTTCAGGAAGTCCTGCAATTATCAAACCAACTATTATTTATGTTATTTTGTGATAACCAGTTATACTGACCTGTAATCATATGGTAATAGACCATCTAGCTCAAACACATGTGTTGTGAGCTTTTTCTTTCTGGTTGCAGTATGTATTCAATAGTGTCCAAATGGAGCTTTTTCTATCAGTTTTTTTTCCCCCTGTGTCGCGGGTTTGAGATAATAAAACATCGTCGATCCTTAATAGGAGTAATTAACAATCTAGCAGCTTACTAGCATATTAACATTCTGTTATTTCGAGAGGGAAAAAAAAATTCATTGAGGTGGGCTAAAGTTGGCCCAAATCATGAGGATTATACTCTCCACCAGATTATTTTTTCCTGTCAATCGGCGACAATTTTATTGATCATTGCAAAGTAGAATCATACAAAGAAAGGGCGTATTTTGCTAAAACATTAGCCCATCCTATACAGTCTCGCGGAACAAAATTAAACATACATGAATTAAAAGAACTTGCTAAATGAAAAGAACCCTTGATGTTGACCTCCAGATTAGCTTTGATACTTGTTTTCCTTTGTAGCATCCAAAGTCAACAGATTTTGCGTCTCCCTCGACAATGAGATTTCTCGCCATAGTCCTTGAGGGTGACAACAAAGTATATCGAAGTCGAAACCCAAGTGCTTCCACCATCCCTGTCAAAACACTTAACGCAACTGGTATGGCCTCCGCTTCTGGATATTCCCCATTTCATACCTAATGACAAATTGACAATGTCCACTCCTCCCTTTCCACATCTTGCATCAAAAGCACCATCCACATTTACCTTGAACACACTATGGCTGGGTGGCTCCCAACTCCTCCTTTGCTCATCATGCCACACACTTTTCCGTCCTCTCTGTTTATTCAATTCTGCAACAAAGCTATATTAAAATCCGCCATAGCTTTGGTGTGAATCTGCACCTCATCCCATTTCCTGCTGCTGGAAAATCTGCTCATTCGCGAACAGCCGTAAAGCATACCATTTCTCCTCCCCTTTAAGATGAGCGCCAACTTCCTTCCATACTTCCCCTAATTGAGCTGTTCTCATAAATTCAGGTCGAAACTAAACGGGGATAATAACCATACTCTACTTGCTGTCTTGCTCGATCACAACTGAACAACACGTGGGAAAGAGTTTCCTGGTCCGTACCACATATCGAGCATACCATTTCCACCTGGATTTGTCTATGGGCTAGTGTTACATTCACTGAAACAATATTATGGAGACTCCACCAGATAATTTTTTTCCTTTTTGTTTTCATTGGTGCCTCTATAGGCCAGATTCTCTTCCACTTGTTTGAGCATTACCCACCAACTGACCTTGATTCCCTTTAACCACATCTTTTGCAACAACATATGCAGATTTCACATAAAATTTACCACTTATTGTACCCCTCCAGATCCTTCTATCGAGCACTGGTATACTCAGAATTTGCTCCACATCCCGGCCAGAGAAATTAGGGAAAATGATGGCCCAGGACGTGTTTTGATAATTAATACCCGCCAAGGACATGTTGAGAACATTTGTTAATGTTGAAAATATCCTTGACGGGTATTAATTATCAAAACACGTACTCGACCATCATTTTCCTGAGAAATTATCCCTCACTGCTGCCTCATCCCATTCCATTCGGTCGTTCCTGATGAGATCACACACATTTTCAAACCTGCCATCATTAGGATTTGGGGTTAAGATATATTCTTGGGTATAGAGGGTCATTTAGCCACGGTTCACCCCAAATCTTAGCCCTTTGCCCATCCGCAATCCACATTGCCAACCTCTTAATTCCCACCACTTCTTTACTCGCCAAAAAATATTTTTGCCATGCCCACGAAGAAGCCAGCTTAGCTTGGGCTTCCAAAAAGGACGTATAGCGGAAGTACTTTGCCTTGTACAATATGTACTCTTTAGAATAAAGAATTACCACCATTTAGAAATCGCCTCCCTTGTTTGCAAAGCAAGGTTGAAGGCTTCTAAATCTCTAAACCCCAAGCCTCGTTTTCCTTTAACTTCTCACATTTTGCCCCAGCTTAGCCAATGAATTTTCCTTCGATCCTCGACACCACACCAGAAATTTTTTGCAATCGTGGAGTTTATTTTTTTGCACATACCTCGCGGGATTTTAACACACGCCATAGCATAAGTTGGCCCTCGCAAACGGAACAGACTTGATGAGCACCTCCCTTTCAGCCGGATTAATGAAGCTTCCTTCCCATTGCTTTATCTTGTTTGTCACACAGTACTCTTCAATAAAACTTAAGGCTGCTTTCTTTGACCTCCCAATAATATACGGCATCCCCAGATACTTTCCTCCTTCCAGCACATCTTTTATTTCTTCACATTCCTCCCTTGTAGCCTTGCAAACAACCAACGAATCATCTGCAAAAAGGTGTGATGCAGGAGCTGCAGGACTATTACGGCAAATTTTAGTTCCCTTGAGTTTCTCTTGTCTCGCTTTCTGATTCAATAGGCTCGTGAAACCTTCAGCGCATAGATGGAACAAGTATGTGGAAAGAGGGTCTCCCTGCCTTACTGTTGGCCATTGATTGTGACCGAATATGAAACCGTCAGACACACAATTCGTAATCCACTGTATCCATTTCAAGTCAGCGTCACTTTTTCCAAATTATTCCGTTTGACTCGATCATAACCTTTAGCAATGTCCAACTTCAATGCCGTGTAACCATCTCTCCCACTCCTTTTATTCTTTAAGAAATGCACTATCTCATGAGCTATCGAAATGTTATCCGAAATCTGCCTATCCTATACAAAGGCGCTCTGATTAAGACTCATGATATATACTTGGGAGGATATTCCTTAAATCGATTTGTCATTGCCTTAGCTATGATTTTATAAAGCACAGAGCATAGAGATATGGGTCTAAATTGGGATACCTGCAATGGTGTAGCAACAAGGCAAGGAGAACTTTATGGATTTGGCCGGTTTCCTATACTGTATGATTCTTTGATCAGAAAAACTTATTTACGGACCTTTCTGTGTATTCGTGTTTACGGAGCCAAATCGCGTGGGTTTAAAATGCATTGGACGGGATTGTAAAAAAATTATTTGCTCAAAGAGAACTTTTCGCTTGAATAGTTATTTTAAAATCCGGACCGTCCAATACCCGAAACAGACGACTGTGATTGTGCTGCTACGTGAACAACCCTTTTCACGGAGCCTCCGTGAAAATGTTCATCTCTATTTTGATATGAATTTTGTAGCTTTTACTTGCTTTTAGCTTTACCTTCTAATGATGCTTTTAGTTTTCTATTTGCTTTAACTCCTGAAGGCCAGTCAACCCAAGCGGTTAACCCGCATGAGAAAGCAATTAAAGGGTTTGTCTCCCAAGATGTAGATGTTGCAATGACAAGAAATCTCAGCAGAGTAACGAGATGGGAATTGTGTTTTGATCCAAAATCAGAGCCCAGGAGGAGCAAATTCCATTTAGTTTAGCGAAAGCACTATATTTCGGATGGATCGTGCCCTTCGGGTTGAGACATTGGCGTGTGGGTAATGTGGCGGGATGGATTGTGGGCGCCGTCGCTGCGTGGCAGTGGCGGCGGCGGCGGCAACGGGAGTAGAGGAAGAGGAAGGTGATTACGGTGATGGCAGTGGCGGCGGCGGCAACGGGAGTAGAGGAAGAGGAAAGGTGATTACGGCGAGGATGACGAAGGATTCGGTTCCGTGAGGTCCCATAATAACATTGGGCTTGATCCAATGTGATCATATCCATTTTTTCATAAAAATAAATTTACTCCGATCACCTCCGATTATAAACTAATTCTCATTCGATTGATACGAACTTCGATAAGATTATCTTCTCGACTAGTTCTACGACTTTGAACAGTTTCGATTGTAAAAGCATACTTGAATGAGCTCACAATTTACCGATTAAACTTTGCCGTCCGGAGTTTAATGGGTCCGACGTCGTATTCAAACCCATCGCATGTTCAAGAGCCGCTCCGGTGGGGCCAAATCTATTCTGCAAAAAATAAATTCACACCGATCATCTCCGATTATAAATCAATCGGCGATCGATTGATATGATATTTTTCCCAGTTTATCTTCTCAACAAGATCTACATTCTGAACAGTTTCGAGCCGGAGTTTTTAAATTTTAAACGTCAGGTTTGTGAGCCGGAGTTTTATTTAGTGACGGAAGGAGTACTACAAGTAGGTTTGGGTAAGACGTTGAATTCAAGTCGGACTAAGACGTTCCACAACAGGATTTTTGGGTTTTTTTTGTCCTTATTAAAAAAAATTGTATTTGCTTATTTTGCAACAAACTTTTTACTTTTATTGATTCGTCTTGACGAAAGAATTGAAAAAGATTTTTTTTTTAAACTTTTCCCCTAATATTTTTTGTCATATTGACGATAAATTCCAAAAAATAGGCTTTTGGGCTTTGTCTTGGATATTTTGAAAAATATTTAGGTAAAAGTCATAATTTTTTACCTTTTCAATTTGAGACATGGTAAAGTTATGAATTCATATGGCTTAAGCTATAAAAAAAGAGGTGTGAAATTAAATCACTTTCCAAAATATTCCAACTTAGCCCCGTTCAGATGACAGGAAAGGATAAGAAAATCAAATTTCTCATAAATTTTGGCATGTTCACTTGCTAGGAAAGTAGTGGGAATCATAAAAATACTTTTCCCACTAGGACTCACTTTCCCTCAAAATGCATCTCGCAAAAAGGCAAAAATTTATTTTCCTTGGAAAGTTTACTTACCTGAAAGCACTTCTGTCCTCCCGCAAATATCATTTTTCCATACTCTCTCTTTATCTTAGTTGAGTTGACATTTAATTTATATATCTTTTCCTAGATAGTTTGTTTCTTCGGAAAAAAAAAATTTCGAGAAAGAATGAATTTTTTTTTTCTTGAATGTATTTGTTTTTTCATCTTTAATTTTATGTTTCAATTTATTTGTATGGACTGAATAATTAACCATTCTTAGTTGGAATCTGAGATTTATTTTAATAATCCTATTGATTTATCTTTTAGTGTATATGGTAATTGATCACTATGGTATGGTTCTCTTTTTAGTTGTTGATCGCAGAGTTGCATGATGATTTGGACGATAACAATTTGCGCAGAAATTAATGACATATATACATGTAATGTTTATAAGTCAATTTTTATTTCCTATTACAACTTTTCATTAAAAAATAATAAGTTTCACTACATATATTGTTTTAGAAAGCATGGTAATTATTTAGCTCATAAAGTTATTTTGTGCAATGTTAGCTATTGCAAAAAGAACTTTCCCACTATTTCCCTTTTCTTGATAAATGAACAAAAAAAATGGTTTTCCTGTAGAATTCCTTTGTCAAATGAACACTCACAAGAAAGTAAATTTTTTTTTTCTTCACTTCACTTCACTTCTTCCAAGACCAAAATTTCCCACACAATTTTCCTCACTAACAAGAAAGTAAGTTTTCCTTTCCTTTACTTCACTGCACTTCTCCCGGGACTAAATTTTCCACACAACTTTTCTGACAATTGAATGGAGCCCTAGCTTAACTAAGCCAAGACACCTCCCCTGCCTCAGGTTCGCCGACCCAACCGCTACCATCATGCTGCACGTGCAATAGTTAAGTATTAGGAGTATTACGAATTAACGTGCATTGCGAACCTAAATTTAGGCCAAAGTTCGAGGCCCTAGGCTTATACCGAGGGCCGGGCTTGGTAACCGTAAGAGGAGGCCCTAGCTAGGCTTACGCCGAGGGCCGGGCTTGGTAACTGTAAGAGGAGACATCCATTCCGAACATGTGACCATCCCATTTTTCATCTTTTCATTATCACCCAACTAAAGAAAAAAGGGCGCCTACGGAACACGTTTTTTTCTTTTATTAAAAAATTTGACATATGGTACATCAGCCTACGGAACAAGCTGTCAAGAGGAACTATTTGTTCATGAACAAGCCACGCTTACAAGGAGCATTTGGAAATCAATACCCTATCTCTCTCCAAGAAAAAAGAGATTTCTTAGTAACAAATATCACCTCAAAAAATCCTCGACTTTGGACAACCTCTACTTCAATTCACCACTTTGAACAACTTCCGCTTCAATTCACCACCTAAAACACGAAACAAGGTTCATCCCTAACCTAAACAAAATTGCATTCCCGTAACATCGTGCTGCTCCCAACTTTTTGTTCCCAGCTTTGTGTCATGATCAGAGAGGAACATTAGTTCCTCGTTTTGTAAAGCATTTGAAAACAAAATGCCTAGCTTAACAAACTGATGCAAAAGTTTTACATGTATAAGCAATGACAGCATCAGATCTCAAAATCCTCTCATTTACGCGACAAATTTCCAACTTCCCTTGCATGCTTTTACCACATTGTGATGCAATCTACTCTGTCCTTATGTGTTTCGAGTCAATTTTATCTATCAAAAATCTAACTTCTAATGCATTGGTAATATAATGCGCAACTCCTGCTTCCTTTCTGATTTTTGCACATCAGGATGGACCAAACATACTTGAACATAAACTCAAACTCTGCAACACGGCTATAAGGTTATGTGATTAACAATACCATTCAAAGTTATACATGCTACATACACAGAAAAAGCCATTTTTTACACCCTAAACCCCATAACCCAAACCCTAAAACCCTACTCCCCTAAATTCTAAGCTGTTCAGCTGGAAAAAGAACACAAGTTGTTGGCGGCTGCTAGTCCAAACTGCACGCTTTCACCACTTCGTGATGCAATATTCTATTTTGTCCCAATGTGTTTTGAGTCAATTTTATCTACCAAAAATCTAACTTCTAATGCATCAATAATATAATGCATAACTTCTGCTTCCTTTCTGAACATAAACTTTTAATGCATCAAACATACTTGAACATAAACTCAAATTCTACAAACTTAGGAACGTAATGTCCCTTCTCCTGTGCATGCTCATATCTACCAGCTGTGGAGACAGCAAAATTAACACATAATACGAACTTGAATCAACATCATGCATACGCCACGAAGAAGTGCCTGCATACTATTTCACGCTCTTCCCACGTGAGAAATAGCGCCAAAGCTCAAAACTCGATCAATCTTAGGATAGAGACAAGCATTGTAATCAAACAGCAGTGCCAACACAAGTACACTAGCCAAATAAAACCGAGGAGAATGCACGACATATTAGTACTTCAAGATCCAAAACATAGTAATTACAATCTTAAGCCACCTCTTTTCTTCTGCGAAACCAAAGCAAAGCTAGCCTACTAGCGTTTATCCCTCAACTCATCCTCATCATACTCCTTTGTTGCATAAGAGAATACGGCCATAGGCAGCACTGGTGGTGAGAAATCAAAAGGTGGATTGGTGCATGACCGTAAAGCTGTGCCTCCCATTCTGCTCATAAAAACTGCTGCGGGATCATGTTCTTTCTTCCTGCTCTTATTTCCGTAATCTATAAATGCTACTCATCAAGCACGAGAAGTAGCTCATACAAGAAACTAAGCAACATACTTACATCCTCTGGCAACGGGCGTACTCTGACTCCTACAAGAGATAAATAAGAATTTCTTCACAACAGAAGTCTTTAGCTATTTTACATGACTGAACATGTGAGTACATGCATAGAATACATACCAGTTTTGAGTTGTCTTGTTTATGAAGTTTTATATCCTATCAACAACCGAACCAACCAAACTTTGTAGCTATCAAAAAACAATATGCGCACCAACAACAATCATTGATATGATGCTCAATAGACAATACATAAATGAAAAAAACTACAAAAAAGACTTAAAAAAAAAAGATCTCACACCAGCAATAATTCAGAGAAAAAAAGACTCAAAAAAAAAAAAAAATACTAATATTCAAGATAAGAACTTAGAAAGGAAGAGAAAAGATGCCTCAGGAGCCTTCAGCATGACATCTTCTTTCTTTTCTTTAGCTTCATCGTGAGTCTCATCAGGGAATCCAGCGAGGCACTCCTTTTCGCTTTTTCCAGATTCGTCCATCTTTACGAATCGATCCAGAGAGAGAGGGGCCATGCGTTTGGTTGTGTTCACAACGGTAATATCTCCGGTGGTGGTGCGGCAATCGCTAACAGTATCCATTCCGGCCTGAGAGAGAGAGAGAGAGAGAGAGAGAGAGAGAGAGAGAGAGAGAGAGAGAGAGAGAGAGAGAGAGGCTTGAGATCTTATATGTGTCAATGTCGGTAAAAGATACGCGAGAGAGGCTTTAAACGTTGGTCTGGCGGGTCAAGCTGTTCTAGGCCAGGGTTTGTACAAGTTGACAGGACCAAGAAATTCTCAACTCAACTTTGGGCTTTTGGGCTTTTTCAAAAATTTATTTTGGTAAATATTTAACTTTATTTTATTTTATTTTTTTCGTCGATAAGAGCCAATAATCTAATTAATTTTATCACAAAATTAATAAATATAATTTTTTTGAATAAAAACAAAGCAAAAGGGCAAGTTGGTTTTTTTTAAGAGGAATTGCGTTCAGGTCTCCTTTGTATCTCTACACCCACATTCTTCAACTTTTCTTCCAACACCCCCCCCCCCCAATCCCCAAAAGGTATTTAAGAAAAAACTCAAAAGCTCCATTCTATTCAAGTGCGGTCAACATCTTAGAAGATAATCAGGGTTGGCTCAGTCGTCAAGGCCCGCAACTTAAGAGTTTGTTTCCTCCTAATGTTTCATGTTCGAAACCTCTCAGTGCTATCTATTTCTTTGGAGTCCGTCCATATAAAATTTTGCTCGGCCTTTAATTGAACTTCCCTCAAGTGGATGATGAGATTTGGTCATTAGAATTATTTGAGGTGCGCGTAAACCGACCCAGACATCTGAGTTATTAAAAAAAAAAAAAAGATCAATCTACGAGTAATGATTTATTCCTGTCATTTCAAAATCAATCACATTAATAAACACATGACTTAATTAAAAGGAAATTAATATTCACACTCCCATTTTTGTTATCCTTACTACCTTAATTTTTTGTCTTTTATAAAAAAATGTATATACTTTCAACACTAAAAAATAAAAAAAAGAGTGTAGATAACAAAAGGAGAGTGTGAATTTCAATTCCCTAGTTAAAATTAGGATTTTCCACATATTAAATGACTAAAGAAAAGGGAAATAACTTACGGGTCTCTAGAGAGACATCCTCGGTATCCCCTCTCCACCCACATTCTTCAACATTTCTTCCCCATTTTCCCTTCAATTTTCATTTCATTGTAGGTGGAGTGACATCTGGAAGTTCAATCCCTCTCTCTCTCTCTCTCTCTCTCTCTCTCTCTACAAGGTTAACACTCAAGCTCACAATCTTCATCAAAAGGTATAATTTTTCCTACTCAATCTCAAAACTCAAGCGCTAATGGACTTTAGCCCAGTTGTCATCTCCTGATTATTTTCATGTGGGAGGCTAGGATTTAAGCCTCATTGTAAACGTTTGGGATTTAGAGTTATTGATAGCCTCTGAAATCTACTATGTACTAATCTACTAGTTCTCCGCCAATATTGTATATATTATTGGCAAAAACAAAATCTCAAAACTCAAGCTCCGATATATTCAAGTGCAAGCTCAATCTCTCGCCGTCATGGAAAAAGATCAACGTACGAGTAGTAATTTATTCCCGTCAGACCAAAATCAATCTCTCTTCATCATAATGAGTTTTCCGATGATCAACTTTGTTGGTGCCAGTGTGTACGGATTCCACCACTCACTCATGTAAGTGTGGGTGCGTGTTTGGGTGTGGTACTATAATTATTGTTCCGGTGATTTTTTTGAAAATTGGATTTTTGTGCTTCTATCATTCGTAAGAACCATTCTTGAACAACTAAAAAAACAGGCAATCATTCTACAATCACAAATATTTACCCAAACCCACTCACATTGTAGATGTGAGTGTGTAAGTGTTTGTGATTGAATAATAATTGAAGAACAAATCATCGTCTGGAGTAGGGCCAAGCTAGACTAAGGGTTGCCCCAGTGGTTCAGACGGATTTTCAGGCTTTGGGAGTACTCCTCAAGGTCTGGGATTCGATTCCCCACAGGGTGAATACCCTGAAGTATGTGAGGGGCCGATGTGAACTCCCTCGGAAGTTTGGGTTGCGCAGTCGGATTGATTTAGTGGCATGTGCGAACTTCCAAGAAATTATATTGTGTTCGGTTTGCAGTTTTGAAATTTATTTTTGCAATAAAAACGTTCTATTGGTTTGCGTATTTTTTCGTCTTTAGTAAATTTTTTTAACATTTTAACAAACTCTTTTGCTTTTTGAATAGAGGTACGCCATGTATATCCAAAAAGTAAAAAATAAGTAAAAATTTTGACCAAAAATCACCAAAGACGAAAAAACAAAAATGACGAAATAGTCAAAAAATTTAAAGAAATTATTTCTGAGAGGAGAACCAAACAAAGTGTTAATTTTCCATCAAATATGGAATCTATCAACTTCCGAATCTGATATTACCAACTGTACAACATACGCATAATTGGTAAACACAAAAGCCCAATCTCCCCTCTTATCTAAACTCTTCCCATTAATTTGTACTGTTTCAGCAAAAGAAAGTTCCCAGAACGTAGGAAAAAACTCCTTAAACACCATAACGTCGAATGCATTTCCTCGTTACCATTTGCCCATTTTACCTATACTTCATACTTGAACCCTGTGTAGGATTAATTTATATACCCAAATTGAAAACACCAACTTCCTTAAACTCTTCGACAGTGAGTCCGATATATTGACATGACACATGTCTTGGTGTCATCTTCTTGATTGAGTGAATTAATTAAAACTTCTTAATATGCCTCAACATCTTCTTAAGTAATTGGTGGGTATAAACTATATATATAGAGAGATCCGCCGCCGCCGCCAAGTGCAGCTGCAGCAGATTCCACGTGCGTAAGAAGGTACTCATAAATCTTCTTCCTTATCCTATCAACCGTCTCCGGCTCAAAACCTTGACATTCTCCATCCGTTTGCTGCTAAGTCTGGGAATGGTGCCAGGCGAAGGCGCCGCTCTGCTGGCTTCTGATTAACCGTCGACCCTCCCCTGGTCTTTGTGGAGTTCCCGGAGTCAGTGCCTTCAAGCTCACTCGCGGACGGGGTTTGATACTTTGATGGCTGGGGCTTTTGTCACTTTTTGTGGAGTTGTCAATGACTAATATGGGTTCACTTAAGAAAGCGTTTTTCAGGATTTTAGCAGACGCGGGAATCTGGTTTGAAGTAGTTTGTTTGACAAATACAGTGAATTAAGGTTGATAAATTAGTTGCTGAAGCAGCTTGGGCCCAAGAATGTAGTGGGCCGAAAAATCCAAAATTTCGGAATGTCCAGAGGGGTCGCGGACCAATTCACTTTTTGCTGTGGACACGTCATTCCGTGGTCCCATTCGCATTTGAAGCTACAGGAACCACCGGGTTCGGAGGCAACCTCCTCGGGCTCGGCAACCGATCTCGGTGGCCAGGCTCGGCAAGCTCGGTGGAGATCAACCTCCCCAAGCTCGGTGGCAACCTCCTTAGATTCGGTAGAACCATAGATTTTAATATCGGCCGGTACGAACCGTATCGCCGGTTTGTACCGGAATTTGAGGGGTCCGGTTCGGATATTGACCGGTATAACGGGGAGACTCTGAATCACAGGAGAACCGGCCGGAAACCGGTACGTATCGGTTTGTAACGGATTTAGTGGGCCGGTTCGTCTCGGGGACGGGAAAAAAATCAGAATTTCAGGAAGAGGAAAAAAACATTTCGGGAAGAAAGAAAAAAAAAATTTCAGGAAAGGAAAAAAAACATTTCATAATTTTAGCAAAACATGGGCTTAAACCGTATGCGAGGCTCAAATCCCGGATTTGCACCCCGTGCGCGATTAACTCGTGACGCGCACCTGGTTAACTGGTTTCCGAATCAGTTTTTCAAATTGCCGCCCATTTTCCTAAGCACGCGAGACCTCTCCTTGAGTCCTCATTTACAAACCCACTAAAGTGCAAATTCATTTAAAGTAGATAGAAGTTTTGTAACTTGTCAATGTGGGACTAGAGAAAAACACCATGTTTTATAAATACACGCTAAAGTTTCAACATAAACTAGTTGTGACTAGCGATTATTGGATATTTCACATGAAAAGAATGGACAATTACATGTCTTAAATTAATTAAAATGTGATAATTTAAGCCAATGTTGGGGGCAAAAGCCGCAAAAGTATATTTTTCAAGTTTTATACATGTTGCTGATGATTTTTAAAAATTCAGGACCGCGACACCCGATTCTCGCGACGTATCACCGATATGTCCCGATACCGATATACCGCGACCGATACCGCGACGGCGACCGATACCGCGATTTAAAACTATGGGTAAAACCCTTCCCTAACGTTCCTAAAGCTTCGCTGACATTTCCCTAACGTTTAGATGTCTTTTCCCTAACATTCCGATGTCTTTTTCCTATCGTTCGGATGTTTTTTCCTTAACGTTGCTATCGTTCGGATGTCGTTTCCCTAACGTTGTTATCGTTCGGATGTCTTTTCCTTAACGTTTCTAACATTCGGATGTCTTTTCCCAAACGTTCGGATGTCTTTTCTCTAACGTTGCTATCGTTCGGATGTCTTTTCCCTAACGTTCAACCAAATTCTGCTCCCTAAAGATCTAACAAATATCCAAAGGTCGGTTTAGAAGCTTCTGGAAGCTTCTATAAATAGGTGGAGGACAGGTGTGATAAAACAAATCTCTTGACATGTGACGTCATCCGAACAGTACGATGCATGTGGGTGTACCGCCTACCGGTTCAGTTTTTATTAATTTACACCTTAAACAATCACGAAAATGTATCCCGGTGTATGCTTTATTGTTTTCTTTTTTTTTTTCCATTCGTTAAACCTTATATATATGCTATCTTAGAGGACTCGGCGAAGGGGAAGGGGGCTTATGGGAATTAAACCATGTCCAGGTGCATGGGGGCATAAGGCCTCACCATTGAGACAGCCAACCACTTGCACTTTATTGTTGATGGTGTTTTTTTTGGTACTCCTTGAATTGTACAGGATGGGAAGGAAATGTAGAGAAAAAGCGTCATGAAATGCAGATGGCACAACCAATGGCTCAAGAAGGGATGACCAGATAAAAGATGGGGGAATGACATCGAATTTGGTTGGTCGTTGAACTTGTGTGATGTTGTACGACGTAAATTTGTATGCTTCTTCCGGGATAAATTCGTCTTATATCTCTTTGACTTTTACACGAATTCCATCTAGGATGTCTTTTGTCATGATCAACATGGCATGTATTTTTAAGAACAGATGTTGATGCTTCATTTATTTTTTCCCTTTGTTAAGTGTGTGTCTTGCAACTTGAATAATACTCTACTCGATCAGAAATAAGTATTAATAAGTATTTGAGTTTCCATCTAGGATGTCTTTTGTCATGATCAATTATTTCTTATCACCGACCAATTTAAATTCGTTCAGGAACATGAAAATTGTTGAGATGCATTTCTTTTTACCAATGAGGTTATCACTGAACTATTTTATACGATGAATCTATCTATCTAGCCTCTCCTCTTCTTCTTTTTTTCAATCGATAGAAGATGTCATTTACATCATGTATGAAATATAAAGTACAAATCCGGGATAATGCATCAATTGCATGTGACAGTCCACGAGATAACCGAGCTTAACAATTAAACCAATATAAGAAGTAAGCTCATCGTAAGAAAGAAGCGAAGAAATAATGGAAAAGCCCAACTAAGGAAAGAACACTCATACTCAAGTGGAGAAATTCGAACTTTTGAGATACAGGAATCGTAGCCAACTGAATTGCCCCAATAGACTATATATTAGCTATTTCGAAAGAGTATATATTCGTTATTTTGAAAAATAATAGAGCTTGATATATCTATACGTAAGCCAAAGGTCCCTCATCATAATGAGAGCCTCCATTTATAGGCTCAAAGATATATAGAGATCATAATTTGGAAAATCAATTTTGTCGCTCTGTTTATGAAACAAAAATTCAAGTCGGTAATACAGATAAAAGAATATTAGTATTATTCTTATTTATATTGGTATTATTCTTCTTTTTTTTTTTAACTTAAAGAAAGTTTCAAGGCCTACATGTCTGGGCTAGCCCAATTTTTCAACTAATTTGCCTAATTTCGTTATCTCATTTTATTGTGGTCTTCACCGTATCTCAAATGAATAGAGCCCAAGAATTTGATGGATCCAATATTGTTTGAATACTTTTACCGACTTTTTACTTTAATTAATCTCAAAAGTTTTTTTTTTTATCACCAAAGAAAATTTTATTAACCCAATAACCATAGTTACACCGATTAAAAGGAAAAGGGAAAAATAGGCATCACAATCAAAAATTGACATCCCACTTAAACCTACATCCCAATTATGTTGGCACCTCGGCCTAGGACAATCATCTGTCACCCACTACCAAAAGAGAAAAAGTTGACGAGTAACCAACCAAATAGAATGAAACCAGAGTATAGCCAACCATTACAACTATGCTCCAAGGCAACAAGGGTGATACTAATCTACCTAAGCAGATCTCACAAACATTGAGTTTAGCAAAATTGATGACAGGATACCCCGAACATCATCCAACCGCATCCAATACTAGAGCATCCAAAATCTTGATTGATTCCAAGACGCAACATATTAGTCCATCAACCAGCTCCAGATCAAAATATTGGATTGCGTATGAACGACGAGAATTATTCAATGCCCTTGGACACTGCCGCACATTTATGTGGTCGCGTTACAAAGTGTGTGAAACCATACAAAAGTGTGGGTATAAAAGAGTTTGCAGTGCCCTAGGCGATGGAATAATTACTCATGAACAACCATCGCAAGGCACGGCTTGCATAACATACTCATCACAGATTTTCTTCCAAGATCCGAACCCGCTAAATTTTGAATTTTAGGGGTTACTTCTGTATCTCCACAGAGATTAATTGGAGTCTGACCTAGTGCAAGCCGGGATATATGTTTATAGAGAGCATCTAAATTCGTGGTCGCTATGTCTACTTGCCTGGTACCAAAAATGTGCAGATTATTACCAGTTCAACATGCTTTTAGTTATATAGAGCAAGTTCATTATTTACCTACTAAACTTTGCTGGTTTTCTCAAGCTGAAGACCCAGTCCAGGGGGATTTCGGGAGTGGCGGTATGGGCTAATACACGTCACAATACTAGTACTACTATTTAAGATGCTTCTTAAACAGAGACATTTTTTAACGACTAGATAGCCAATAAAAATGGTCAATTATCCTTCAAACCAAGTATTGAATAGAATACTTCAGGGTGACTATGACTCACTTTTGATGTTTTACGCTACCAAAACTATACTTTCATACTTTAGTTCATTCGTGCGAATGGAGGTTCAAACAAGGGGAATTGGGTTCCAAACGCACTTCTTAACTAGCTGTCGAACAAACGTAGGATAAACTGTATATTCTGACAAGTCACCACATTTCTAGTTGCACAAAATAACTAATAATAATGAATCACTTGCTAATGACCATCAATAAATAGCGCACCACAGAGGTAGTCATCACGCAGAAATTGCATTATACAAGAAATGCCACCTCCAGCAGCAGCAGAAAAGAAAAGGAGTTCATAGCTACATGCAGTTAAGGACTCCTGGTGCATCAAATATTCAATCATGAAGGCATAAATATGTTGTATAAAATGATTTGAAATACGTACATCGATGCTTAGAAATTATTTGTTCCAACCATGAAAATGGAAGTGTAAAAAAATCCTACAAAAGGAACAGTCTAACAAATCTCTCCGTCAAGTTAGTGCTTCCATCTATTTGAGTGACCATCTTCCATGTATGGCTCGAGGAATCCTATGAACTGCAAGAATATGTAGATACCATATGAAAATCACAAGTCTTGGTTACTCGAGCATTGAACAAAGTGACTCCATTTATTATCCATAAGTTGTGACTCCACTGAACATTTAGTTACACGAGCATTGAACAAGACATCCTTACCCAGAAACTTCACACGTAGAACAACTATCAATAGAATATGAAATACTGATCGATCCTTTGCTTAATTTTCAGTTAACCGTTAACTTTCACGGCAGTTCTCCATACATCAAATCCCAAGCTAATTTTAGACCTCTGGTTTGATGAGGCAATCATTCCACAAATGTGTCTTATCCATTGTCAGGTCAGAGGAATACAAGTATTGATGATAGTAAGGTCAATGTTTACTTATTACTACTTGTCGTCTTCTTATGTTACTGTTCTATAATATCTTCCAGGAAAACAGAATGGGGTAAACAGTAAAGCTATTGAAAACAGCCAAACGTTTACAAAGAACATGAAAATGGAAAATTAAAGGAAAAGGACAACCGTATACAAATTAGCAGACTAGCAAGTTCTTTGAAATTGTAAATTTCCCCATCTGTTTTCAGGACAAAATTGTTACCGACAGCAATATGTGAATCTTAGAAAAAGCCAAAACACAAAACTCATTCTGAAGAAGGCTCTTCAGTGAACCTAACTTTTACCTTAGACTATGTTGGCTCCTTCCAAATCTAGATAGTTCAAGCTGAAGCCATGTTAATTTGTAGCCCTACTATGAAGATTTTAACCACAAATCTCTGCATAAAAATGTACTTTTACCGCACTTCATACCTCATTTTTATCTTCAGACCACTGTGCACCATAACCTTCAGCAGTCCTTATTTCATAGACAACTCCATGTGGTGGAACAACATGCATATTCTGCCAGCAACAATGAGCCATCAAGTGACTGATTGCATCCTTTGCGAGCCTATTTTTAGTGGAATCTGGACAGGAAAACAAAGAAACAAAAATGGATCCATCGATTCAACTAGAATGGGAAAAATCTTGCTTATTTCTCCTATGATGAAAATAACGTTATCATCCACTAAGGCAACATTAAATCAACTCATCCAAAAGCTAAATCCAATGGGCTAACACATTTTATGTGATAAATCATGAACCAAATCGAGGTAAATATGCTATTATCTAACAGCGTGAACTCCAATCCCTATCTTCCCAAGCATACATCACCATCCCAAAATGATACTGCCTTAAATGGCAAAACTATGATACTTAGAACAACTACGGTGCAGGGGAGAAGTGGGGTCTGATCCAATTGGATGATACCATATCAAATAGGGACCCTTCTGTTAGTCTGTCAGTCAACAATGAGTATTCTCTGGGAATGTTTTGATAAGACAGAAATGCATTTTTTATTCCCCTATTTTTTGGGTTATATTTTAACCTATGGTACACAGATGTGGGCACGGGTATCGCGTGTGAGTGGATATCTAGGGTCAATAGAGCCTAAAAATTGAGGATACATGGATACAGATCTAGATTTCGGTACAGATATGGGGATCATTAACTAGTTATGTGATATATATTCATGTTCATACATGAAAGAATATACATGAGAATACACTTTTTTTTTGGCAGCAAAGGAAAATAAAATCACATGATGTGAAGAATTCTGGAGTCTACTGTACCATACAGAGCCTTACGCCCCAATCAATTGGGGTTGGCAACATGAATGCTTTTTCTCCATTCGACTCCGTGGAGGGCATCGTGTTTTGGGATATTCAAAAAACCTAGATCTTTTGGAACTACCGCTTGTAATGCCGATTTTGACTAGCTGTACCTACCCTTTCTTGGGGTCAATATCAACAATGCAGTTCATCCAACAAAAAACCTAATCCGAATTATAGAGCTACAACATAATCAAACCTGAACGAAGAAAATGTTGAATTGAATCGTATCACCCTCAACAGTAATCATATCACTCCTCCTAACCACTGCATCTGTCAATCTGCAACACACATGTCCAAACCACCCTAATCTGTCCAATTGTAGCCCAAAAAGAGTAAATAACACAATTATCAGTGTACCACAATGAAAACCTTGCCGTGCCTTTCGAGTCTTACACCTTATGCATTGGACATGAAACTGATGAATGGAGTCCTTAAAGCTAATTCTTGCCCTTTCAAGGAAAACAATTAAGTTATAAAGCATGTGTAGAGCAACATAGTTGTCTTAATTAGGCTCGAGGTAGTAGAGAGCTGGAAAGTACATGGTTTGACAAGGCAGAATAACGGTTCCAGGCTGTTGATTGGAAGTGGGAGAATTGGCTAGATTTGCAACACAGGACGCAAATGGATTTCCTGCACAGTAGTTTCTCGGAATTATCTGAAGTCACAAAGTTTTTGAGGTTGACTTGGAACTTCAAAGGGACATGTATAGAGATAGTGAGGGTTTATTGGAGCTTAACAAAGTAGAGATTTTGCGTAAAAAGCATTTTCACAGAGCAGAGGCTGCAAAGGCGATGAAGAGTAAGAATAGATCATTTACCCACACCTAGTGTCGCCCCTCTATATCTGAGAACTATTCTGGCCTCCCTTGAATTCCTCCAAATATTCTTCCATTCCTTTAAAGCACAATTTGACACAATATAATAGCTAGGCACATCTTGAATAGCAAAGCTTTGCCGCTACAATGATTAATGCCCTAATTCAGCTCCACATCCCATTGGCAAGGCACTGTATGAATTTGAAATTTCTCTAACACTACTTCCCAAATCTGTCTACAGTAGTTACAGTCAAAGAATAAGTGTTGCAATGTTTCATCTTTCTAAGAGCGCACACAGCTTCTATTGCCATACCCCAACATCTTAACCTGTCTCTTGTAGGTGCTTACCTCTACAAGTTAACCAACAAATAATAGCCCATTTAGGTACACTTTTGGAAAACCAGATTATAATAGCCTAAGTCCTATGCTTTGTTCATTGCAGATATATATAATTATAATTATCACCATTTTTGGTATTCTTGACATGTTGAATTGATGAGTATTATAAGAGCTAGTATAAGTTATCAAGTGAAAAACACAAAAAAGAAAGACTCTCAATGCATTCCGGGATGAATTGGCACGAAGTATTTTCCTCACCGCTTTAAGACTCCGTTTGAGCAATATTGGATGGGGCATGAACATTGATTGCCCCAACACAACAAAAGTTTCACCTCATACGACTTACAAAATAATCGAAACTTGCATGGAAGAGGGAACATACCACATTTTAGAGAGTATTTTAACTGAGGTGATTTTTTCCAAACTATTAACGATGATAGTATCCTAATTTCTTATTAATACTTCGAAGGTGGCATTATAATGTGTAGGTTGCTAGAATCCGTATATTTGAATTTCAAGATTCAGAGATAGAACGTGCTAAAAATTGGTTGCTTCGAAGTAGTGAATGGAAAATTACATACTCGGCGAGTGGTGGCAAAATGAACTCGGAGGAGCTTGGAAAGAATCATACCATCGTTTTAGTAAAATCATACCATCATAAGTCATAAAAAGAATCATATCCTCATGTATGTGTTTCCAAGTTCCTCCGAGTTCATTTTGCCACCACTCGTTGAGTATGGAATTTCTCATTCAGTACTCTAAAGCAACCAAATTTTAGCACGTTCTATCTCTGGGTCTTGAAATTCGAATATACGAATTCTAGCAAACTACACATTATAATGCCACATTCGAAGTATTCGTAAGAAAATGGGATAATATCACTGTTAAGAGTTCAGAAATTCACCTCAGTTAAGATACTCTCTAACGTGTGGTATATTCACTCCTCCATTCAAGTTCCGACTATTTCGTAAATTGTATGAGGTGAAAATTCTATTGTGATGGTGGAATCGATGTTCACGCCCCATCAGTACTGCTCAATCGGAGTCTTAAAGCGGTGAAGAAAATATTTCGTGCCAATTCATCGCTGAATGCATTAAGAGTCTTTCTTTTTGTGTTTTTCACTCGATAACTAATACCGACCCTTACAATACTCACCAATTCAACCTGTCAAGAATACCAAAAATGGTGATAATAATAACTATGTCTATCTGCAATGGACAGAGCATAAAGACTTGGGCTTCTATAATCTGGTTTTCCAAAAGTGTCCCTAAGTGGGTTTTTATTTGTTAGTTAGCTTGAAGAGGTAAGCTAAGACAGATTAAGATGTTGGGGTATGGCATTAGAAGCTGTGCGCGCTCTTTGCTCTCAGGAAGATGAAACATTGCATCATTTATTCACTTATTTTTTGACTGCAACTACTCTAGACAGATTTGAAAAGTAGTGTAGGAAAAATTTCAAATTCATGCAGTGGCTTGCCAATGGGATGTGAAGCTAAATAAGGCCATTAATCATTATAGCTTATTCAAGCTGTGCCTAGTTGCCATATTGTGCCACATTTGGCTTGAAAGGAATGCAAGGATATATGGGAAAATTCAATGGAAGCCAGAATAGTTCTTACAACTATTGAGGGTGATGTTAGATATAGAGAGGCGACGCTTGGTGTGGGTAAAACTCGTGATATGTTGTGTACATGAATAGTAAGAATAAAAAAGCCTTAAACTTAATGAAATTGATAAATCTATGAAACAACAAATTTACTGACGATAGTAAATTTTGCAAAATTGACAAGTAATTAAGTATTGAGTTAGATTTTGCTGATAAATTCTACATACTTGTATATTTTGTGCATACATGGATCAATACGTTGTGTATATTTACATCACATCGGTATGAGTTGAAGGGTCCGACAAGTGTGGCAATGCCCTACAAGCGTCAATTGTTATCACAGGAATGACAAGACCACCACAGGATCGTACAGGAACGAGGGATGGAAATGTGGTAAGCGACACTCTAATTTTGGTGTTGTAGAATAGGATTCTACAGTACAAAATTAAAATGTACTTCAAGCGACAAAACTATGAAACGAAATTAAGATTTTCTAAATTATACACGAAATACAAATATCTAGGACCATAATGAACAGTTTATTAACATTCTCTTGTCAAAACTACTATACCTAATTACCAATAAATTAGCATAGGAGTTCTTACAAAAACATAGGGGGGCAGACTATATTTTTACCTTTTTGGGCAGACTATATTTTTACCTTTCTGGAACGAAAGAGCACCATATTAATGTGCATTCCAAAACTTAAACTGCTATAATATAAATGTACCTGGGTAACATAGGGATGCGCCCATGCTCCATAGTTTTTGAGGTGTCATAATGCTAGAACCTCTTGAAGTACAAATTTTTACTTGTAGATTTATGACGAGATCTCACTACAAACGCACTGATGGTTTTATATAAAATGAAATTGAAAGGTTCTATCAACCTTAAAAACAAATGCTTTGTTTGGATTGCTTTTTTAAAAAAAATTCTCAACTCAAAAAACATTCATTACCCATACTTTCAATCATTACTCACCCCTATCTCCAATCATTATTCTCATTTCTCTCTCTATCTCTCCCCAAACATTACCTCTACTTCCAATCATTACTCTCATTTCTCTCTCCACTAGGGCTGTAAGTGAGCCGAGCTACTCGCGAGCTCGGCTCGGTTCGTCTCGTTAAGGCTCGGCTCGGCTCGGCTCGGCTCGTTTACTAAACGAGCCGAGCTCGAGCTCGAGTATTCGGCTCGTTTACTAAACGAGCCGAGTCAAGCTCGGCTCGTTCGACAAAAGCTCGGCTCGTTAAGGGAGGCTCGGCTCGATTAAGAGAGGCTCGTTTAGTAATTGGCTAAGCTCGGCTCGTTAAAGGCTCGGCTCGATAAGGCTCGAGCCGAGCTCGAGCTCGACTTTTGGGCTCGTTAAGGAAACGAGCCGAGCTCGAGCTCGCCAAAGCTCGGCTCGGCTCGGCTCGTATACACCCCTACTCTCCACTCATAACCCTACAAAATTTCTTAAAAACTCATCAAACACAGGACCGATTGATACCAATAGCAAGATACACATAGACTCCGAGGGGTGAGAATAGTTGAAGATCAGAAGATTGGAATGAACTACCTTAATAGATTAAGTGCAAACTTTCTTCTATATTTTATATGAGTAAGCCCCTTCCCTTACCAAAGGGATCAATTATCACTCGATAGAATACAAGATGTTCATTGTCGACTCCAACTGACTCGGGAAACCCACTAATGGATGGACAGCAGGTGGTAATCCTTAGCAAAAACTCTCTATCCACAACCGATTCATCATTTCGAAAGCCTATTTATTTACTTGAGGCATAGGCATGGGCACAGGTGGAGACACAAGCAAAGGCAGATCCCATTAGAACTTAAGAATCTCGGAATCCCTTCCTATTTGAGAGACAATAGTGAACATTTACCCATAATCCATTGAAGTAGCACCAGCGGATCTTAGTTACCGGCTTAGTCCCTTCGGCAGCAACCGAATCGAACGGATTGAAAGGACTGGATCCTTACTTGATACTGCCCAAGCTTAAGCAGAGAAGAATGGGTGACTATGTGAATAGGAATGTCTTTCCTTTGGTTGTTGGGAACTCAACTCCTAGAAATGAAATAGAAAGTTACGTCTTGTTCCTCTCCTTGCTAAAGCTGCGAAGTCGTCTCCTTTCTATTTAAGTCATTCTCACAAAGAGTGTCAAAGGTAGTTTCCATAAGAATAAACGAAATAACATTTACCCTTACAAATAAGGTTATGGTCTCATTACTAAATAAAAATAACAAATCAGTCTTATCTATATTGGAAATTTTGAAGTTGGCTATGAAAAAGCCTTGTATCTGAACGGACATGCTGAGAACTAACCACTTCCATTGAAAGGACCCCAATATCTCGAGCCGCTCCTATCAACATGCTTAGCCAAGGCCTTGGTTCCATCAGTCAAGGTAGAGAACCATTTACCTCAAGCCATTAAACAAAGAATACAATGTCAAGACTAAATTCTAGCAGCAGCATTTTCTGAAATCAACAATAACAGCGAAACAAACACAAAAACACGAAACAATTAAGTTGTTCAAAGATCAGTCTGACCACCAACCACCAAACAGAAGATTCCAATTAACAGTATCCAGGGAAATCTTGGTGAGCAAGTAATATAAATCCAAAGGCATACAAATGGACTCCAAAATTTATTTAAACCAGCATCTATCAGGATTCAATGCCATAACTGTTATTTGTATTTTACTTTTTATTGGTGCTGTTGGGAAATCTGCACAGATAGGATTGCATACTTGGTTACCTGATGCTATGGAGGGTCCCACTCCAGTATCCGCTTTGATTCATGCTGCTACTGATAATACTACAAATACATAACAAAGACATCCAAAATAAACGACTACTAATGCATCTCTGGAAAAAAAAAAAAGCTAACAGTGAAGTTCTACATTTTAGTGGGCATTAAAACCATTAAATGATTTTCCCAACTTCACAGTCTATCTGCACATGTCCACATTGATATATGGTCATGCCATTAAAAATCATTTTCTTCTTAAGCAGCCAAATCATTTTCGTCTATATTTGTATTATCTTCTCTTCATATTGCATAGACTATTGGCTTGGTATTATGCGACAGACATAATTCAGGAAGTCATAGAACAGGAAATTGTCTATCAAAAATAAAAAAACAAAAGAACAGGAAATTAAACAATTCGAAAAATTATAGCAAAAAAGGAAAACATATGATATACAAGCCATCACCATACATTTGGATTATGCGGCAACATAAATGAAGAGAGAAGAGTTGATCTTGGCGGGGGAAGTGCTTCTACAGTTGTTCCCACAGTATGCACAAAACCCAGCAGCCTCTGAAGCCCCCCATAACTCAGACCCTGAATAAACATGAAACCAATAAATTTAGGACTGGTGAGCATATACCGCTGCAATTTGGATTAATATTTCTTTTTTTGATAAGTAAGTAATTATATTAAAAGAGGCATTATGGGAATGCTGGCCGTATACAAAAACAAAGGCCACTGAACAAAAAGGCCCTATACACCGATGAAAAAACTTATGGATGCCAGAGCAAGCTTCCCTGTGATGTAAGGTACTTTTAAAGTTAAACCATCATATGCTCCTACGAATATACAACAACGTGCTCACCCTTGGTACAAACATCAACAGTAGAGGTAACTTTTCTAAACATAACTACATCGTATAGATTGACATAAATTCTCCTATAAGCTGCTAACATCTATTTGAAATTTTCTTCCTTTCCAATTTATCAAAACTGGAAATAAAAGGAAAATTTTCTCAATCTTCTGCAAAGAAGAAGACAATAAAGCTTTACATTTGGTTTTACACTAAGACCTACTTGTCCAAATTGTAGGAGTATTAAACCCCTTCTACCAATTGTAATCCACCTAATTAAAGATTGCAGAGGTAACAGATTCAAAGAAATATATTTGAATAAAGTAAAAGACATCTTAAACTATATAATTAACTCTGGCTGTCCCATTCACCTTGCTCCAAAGAAGCATAAAAGAAAAAGAAAGAGAAAATAAGCGGAAAAAAGAAAAAAAAAACTGTTTGAAATAATTTAGGTGGAAATAATGGAACACAATGCCCTTGATAGAGCTAATAGGAGAAAAATGATTCATGTAGCCAACCCCAATTGACTGGGATGTTCCCATAAGTTTATTATAAGCCCATCACTGACGAACACATTCTGGAAAGCCAGAATCATAAACCAATACTGAGAGGGTAAAATCAAGGAGTTGCTATGATCATAGTTTAAACATCATGAATCCACAGATCATTAACCCAGGAGATTAGGATTGAAAAAGGTCAAAAATTTAAGAAGCCTAATGATCATATGCTTTAATTTTAAAAGTTCAAAAAAAAAAAAAGAAGAAGAAAAAAGATCACATGCTCTTTATTTTGTAACAGCCTTCAAAGGTTATAAACTAACCTAAGCACCTTTCGGAAAAAAAAAACCTAATAACCTATGGTGCCGATAATTTAAAAAAAAAAACCTAGTAACCTAAGCTGTGAAGTTTTACGGGACGGAATGTGAAATGACCTACAAGAATTAGTTTGCAGAACCAAACAAAATCAAAAGCATCCCTATATATTTCCCAAATTAAGTTGCAATTTCTTCTCAAATATACTTTCACCACATATTTGGAAATGAGTTTTCCAACAAGAGACAAGATAAAATACACAATCATTCAGTAGTTATACAGTTTGACAACCTATAGACATCTAATATGTTCCATTAAGGAACTGCAGAACTCAGAGTCCAATTCGCAATGAACCTGAATAACCCTGTTTGAATACCGTGGAGTTAAAAATTGACATCATAGCATGCCAAATAGTCACTTGCACACAATTTTAGAATCCTACTAACACATTTTCAAGTGATGTCAATAAGACGCGCTGACATAAGGGCAAGCCGCAAGCATACTCACTGAAAGCATGCCAGCCAAAGAAATAAAAGGCTGAGCAGCCGGTTTTGTAACACCAATTGCAAGGACACCATTCAACTTTTCCTTATCTTCTGAGTAAAATTTCCTGTAGATTTGTACACCTGGAAAAAAAAAACCCAAACCCATTCATGTTATGTGATCCAGAAGGTACTTCTAAGTGAGGAAACTCAAGGTCATCAATGATCTCTGATTCTCTCTTGTAAATGTCAAAGCTAATGCTAACCAATAATGGGTACTATCCTTCTCATCTTTGACATAAAAGAGAAAAAAAAAAAAAAAAAAGGGTGAAGTACGCAAGCTTCCTAGTACTTGTTAGTGTCTTCCAAATTTTGTACATCTTCATATGGATGATTTGACAAGTTTAAACTTCCAATGAACACATACAGAAACGTGACTAGATTCAATTTGATGTTCAGAAAGAACTTTCAAAGGCTGAAAGAATTTCAGTTACCGCCATTGAAAAACACAAAACTGCCAAGTACCCTCCAAAGGAAATATCTCTTAATAAAGTTGACCATAGAGAAGGATTCGTGTAGTTCTGGCGTAAAGTTTTTGTTGGATTTGATTAAGTTTATGAGTATACAATCTTCCAATGGCTATCACTATTTTATTAATTATTACCCTTTTCTAGGCACTGTCTACTATTCCAGCATCCCATACCCTCAATATTTATTTATATAATAATGTGATAGCTCTGTTTCGCTAACATAAATGTGGCAGTAAATATGCCATCACCCTGTGTGTAACCATAGGTGATAGCAATGTGAGGAATACCTTCTTCAATAGTTTGTACTCCAGGAAGGACTTTTGTCAGACTCTCAGCTTTCAACATCTCCAAAAATGAAGCATAACGGCGAACATCCTGCAAGTTAATAAAGCTACATGGGTTCAAGTGAAAATGCATAAAAAGTGAGTGCAGGTAAGCTACAATAGACTTAATCACCTGAACTTGAAGCACCAAGCATTTATTGAACAGAATCAAAGCTCCTGAAAAAATTCTAAAACCCAAAAAGAAGTCACAATTAAATAGGGGGAAAATGTTACCAAAACTGCATGAAAAAATATTCAGTCAAAAACTTTTTGAGCCTGGCCCAAGTGGCTTGATCTCAAGTTCATACCATGAGGACTCTAGTCACTCAGCAGTCACCACATTGTTGAATCATGAACGAATTACATTTTTGTTCACACAACCCTACAAATAAAATAAAGCTGCTTTTACTAATAGTTCAGAAAACTAGCAGAAATATTTGAGCATGTCTGGCATGAACCTCTCTTTTTTTTCTTTTTTTTTTTTTTTGCATTCGAAGGGTGTATGTGTATGTTATCGCCCGGTCAATTATAATCCTCAGCAGCAACAAGGTGCTCCCAAGCGACCCTGGGGACCCAATGGAGCTCACTACCTTACATGACCCCTACCAATTCCTACCTATTCTCCATCCTTCTGACCTGGAAAACCATTTCTCTGCCCAGAGATAAACCACTCCCCCATATGCCCATCACGCATTCAAATGCTTGGAAGCTTGAGGGTTCCACAAATTCAATGACAGGGATCATAGGACTCTCAGAGATAGTGAAGTCCTCTTCAGCAAAGATTGTGATCAACTTTGTGCCGATGATGAACTTGATCTTCTGATGCAAACTAAAGGGGCCGAGAATAGAAGCAATCTCGAGATGCCCGCATCATAGGAAATGCGCATCTGTCTGTAAATACAGTATATAATCGCTAGAGAGTGGGGAAAGAGAGGAACATGACGCGAAGATAATGTGTACCCTAACCCCTACTGGTGGATCAACTTCACGATCTGAACAAACAGATGTCTATCAGGGAAAACCGTGATATGTATCAACTATTTGGGCCGGGGAGCAAAACTAGAGTCACTAAATCATTAATTTGAGCTTTAAGCACAGCTGCACAGGTCATTTTGGTACATCATTCTTTTACATTTTGTGTGAATTTAACCTTCGACACCCACACTGAGTAATCGATTCAGAAACTGGCTAGAATCATTAGGAATAACTAAGCCTGCTTAAAGAACTCAATAATAAGTCTACCAGTTTGCTGTTTCGAATGCTAAGCCAACAAAATAAGATTCCAGGAACCTTTCTTTGTGACCTTTAGAAATACAAAAACCTCTTCCCCATACTAGATCAAATAGGGCTTATTAGTTAATAACTGGCAGAGAAATGCAACTAAGGAATAAAAGCTGAGAAGAGTAGAGCCTTTTTTTTAGTACCCTACCCCCAAAACTCTTTTCCAGATACTTAAACAAATGCATGAGATATAGAAACCACGCCATATCCATCGCTATTTTATACGAATTTCAATTCGGAAGTTAAGAAAGCATAATGGAAGTTTATTTTACTGAATAGTGGATTGACCCGCCTTTTCTAAGAAAGCCTTAACCTTCACTGAAGAGTAATGAAGTGAAGAGAGGTACCTGAAAGGTCAGTCATTGTGCGGACAACTATTTTAGTGGATAAGCCTAATATGAAGAGCCAAATGTTCACATTCCTCCATTTACGTGAATTTTTTCTTTCCAGCAATTTAAGTAGCACCCTGAAACATAGGGTTGGTCAGATGACTCAGATGAGTTAGGAGGTGTTCCGCTTTTTGTAAAAGTTCTTTTTTTTCAAACGGAGGTAATTTCAAACTCAAATATAATACAAATGAAAAATATTTTTTCAATTTTTTTTGCACCGTTTAAAATATCTTAATGAGATTTATCAAACAAGATCCATATTGCTAGGAAAATTATTTTCGTAAATACATAATTTTTGAGCTTGAAATTACCTTCCTTTTCAAAAAGAACTTTTTCCAAGAATGTGGAACACCCTCTTAGTCCTCGAGTTGATCACCTTAGGGGCCAAGGAGAAACTATTTCATAATCCCTTTAGAGGTCAATACAAATCTATTTCTCCTTGGCCCCTGATGAATTCTAGGCCTCATTTTCCCCTACGTTTTATTCTTAACCAAGCCAAGATACAAGTTGCATTTGAATTATATAATACACAATAGAATATCATACATGGGGGTAATGGAGAGAGGAGAGTAGACTGCAGTCCACTGAGTTGGGCGTTATTAGTTATTACCGATAAATAGCGCGGATTAAGAACAAATCATACCTGTTATAGTCCCCAACTGCGCATCTTCCTTCAACTGTTTTCATGCCATCTAGGATCTCAAATAAATGAAAGAAATATTAGCCGGCAGCCATAATTCAACAGGAAAGCAAGAATAGAAACAAGGGGAAATTACATTAACCCCCTTTTAACTACCACCTGGCGAGCCAAATTGCACAGAGAATCCAGAAAGAGGGAGTACCGAGAGGGCAAAGAGAACGAGGGGGGATTGAAGTGAGTTGATCAGAAAAGGAGGGAGAGATCGACGAGAGAGAGAAATTCAGAATATCTTCTTCTTGTTTTTTTTCTGTTCTTGCTTTTCTTCTCCAATACTGTTAGGTTAATGAACTTCTTCATACGGACCCTTCAATCAAAGTTACTAACATATTTGGAGCGGAACATCCGGCTACCATTGTTAATCAAGGACTTCAAATCACAGCCGATTCAGCCCAAGAGGAATTCAACCTCAAATATCAGTCACGAAGAGTGTTTCTCTGAGTCGACCGTTCAAGCTATGGGAAGGTATTCAGAAGAGGAAAACTCTGCTTGATAGTTACCGTGAAAACTCTGAGAGAGATTGCAAACTGCAGTTGCAGTTCAGAGAACAAGAGAGAGAGACATAGCTGCTTTATTTGTTTTGGACAGGCGAGAGATATAGTTTACAAGGGTTTTTCCATATAAAGGGGAAATGAGGGCAAAGTAGTCCAGAATTTGAGTTCCAGTTATTTGGCACACTTTCCATCCAAATCCTTAACAGATTGCAAATGGTAGGCCAAATGTGTGCAGCGAATGGTAGTTCAAGGGGGTTAAGTGTTGGATTTTGTAGTTAAAGGGGGCAATGTGTGGTCGGGCGGTACTTAAAGGGGGGTTAATGTGATTTCCACTGGAAACAAAATTAAACTTCGAAGTGCAATGATTGATAATGCTACCATATTAGTACCTTTAAGCTGGGAAAAGAAAGGCTCTTGAACATGAAGTTCAAAGTCCACATTTTCCAGTACCTAATACAAAAGTAATGATGGTTAGAGGTTTTGTTAAGCATAATATAACTACTGGACGACACTGGAAATAACATTGCAACCACTTTTAACTCACATTTATCAACTCAGATCCCTTTTCCATGACTAATGCAATCCACACAACTTCTTTATGCTTCAAAGAACTGTCTTCATGCATCAACGGCATTCTGTCATACGGCCTACTAAAGGCTCCAAAGGATAGAGATTGGTACAAAGTTGATGCCAGACGCTTGTACAAAGGATATGTGGGAACCCCCTCCGCAATATCTATATGACTCAAAATGATTCAATGACAATAGAACAGACAATTATCTATTGGCAATACTGATGCCTAGACACTTCAAGCCATGCCATCAGTCTACAAATGTAATTTTTAGATTCCTGTCTGTGCATTTACCCAAGTTTCATAAAGTATGCTGACTGACTGAAGCATTTTGTGCGTAGCCCAACTAAAAAAGCCAGCACTTGTAAACAAAAGACAAATGAAGCCTAAGAATTCTTGCTCAAAGTTTCTAAAAACTAGAAGGTCATGTCGAACTCTATCTTATCTCGAGTTTATATTTTTAGGGCTGCAAATGAACCGAGTTGTTCGAGGCTCGACTCGGTAAAGGCTCGTTCGAGTTCAATTCGTACTAAACAAATTGAACCCAAGCCTCAATTTTTAGGCTCGTTTAATAAATGAGCCGAATCTGAACATCACAGTATTTGGCTCAATTAGGTTCGCGAACCTAGAGTATAAATGTGTGCGCGCACGCACACATATATATAATAAGAATTTCCTATAAAGACCTTGGATATGTATGAACTTATACATGTACATAACTTACAGTTCGATATTGTTTTATAATCTTATGCATAGGAACTTAATTATGTACAAAATTTAAATTAAAAAAAACATTTATTTGCAACTCTAGACCTCTATGAGAGCATAAATATATGATATTTTTTACTCGATCAGGCTCTTGAACAAATTCAAGTTCGACTGAAACCTAGGCAAGCTCAGCTTGTCAAATTTTCATTGAGCTCGAGTTGCTAAAAACTTAATGAACAAACCTGAACGTTCTAAAGCTCGGCTTGCAACCCTATCTATTTTGGTTCTCTTAGCCTGGCCTCTCAGTCTTTGTGAGAGAGTTGTCTTCTTTTTATGCTAGGCTATTCAAGTGTTCTCTTATTTGGAATGGTTTCTCTACATAGTCATGTGTGCCTCAAGGGGGCGCGTGTGTCGAGCCTCATTATAAATCTTCCTTCTTTTTTCAGGGTCGATTTGCTCTGCTATTTGAATTCACATCATTAGAATAAGTTTTTTGATCTTTGTTTCTCCTATAATCTCTCCTCACGTTCAAAAATTCCTCAAACTTCATTCAATGTCTGTTCAAAAAATATCTTCACTTCCTAACAATGCAACTTCTCTGTCTGTGAATAACAACTTGTTTCTATGCGTACGCCGGAGCGTCAAACACATGCATTAAGAGTTATTGACTTCAATTATCTACAACTTTCCAAAATAATCCCATCAAAAAAATGATTTGGAAAGGGGGAAGGAAAAGAAAAGCATACGATTTAATCACCCAATTCCTCTTTCTTTTGTCGAGGGAACTGCTGTGATACACTCCCCTTCCCCATTTAAGTGTGTAAACTCCTCTATTTCCATGTGTACCATATGCGCCCCTCGAATCACCTTAAATTCCCAACAACAAAGTTCAAATTCATAACTTTGGTGTAGCAATTCATAAAATTTGGACATCGACTCATACTATTTGGGTTACATTCGAAAATGCAGTTTTTACCGAGTAAAATAGATTGTTTTTTTTTTTTTGGTTCGACAATCAGGGTGTCCGGGCCAACTTATGCGCACCTCAACTAATCTCCTCCCCGGTCTGGACAAAGGCAAGTTATCCACGCCAAGACTAAGACTAGGGAATTCACAAGAAATTACTTTCGTGTGGCGTGACCCCAACCAAGAATAGAACCCAAACCCACCAACCAACTGGACTGACCCTTTGAACTAAAATAGATAGTATCGCTGCACATGCTTAAACAGGGTTAATTGACATTGCAAAGTTGATAGACGAAGTGTGTATGCAACTACCGAATGCGGTTACACGTACCAGAGGCATTGGGGGTAGGGTTTATTTCTGGGCCACCATCGTCGTTGAGGAGTTTGGAGCAATAATCTTTGGAGAGGCCGACGTCGAGACCTAGGGTTCCGTCGATTGAGGAGGAGAGCGTGAACTTGAGTAGTTCTTCTATGCAGTCCTTCGCTTTGATTGGCCTCACTCCTTTGTGATGGCGGCTGTTGGTGGTGGTCGTTCATTTCCTCCATATTCTCTCTCTCTCTCTCTCCAAGCACGGTTTCGTTAAAGGAGACTATCGAAGCCTTGTGGAGAATCCGGGAATGGTGCACAACACCATCTCGGCTGTCCGTTGAATTTGACACTTATGTATGTTTAAATTAGTGTTTAAAATTTTTTTAAAAAATAAATTGGGGAAATAAGTGGGAAAAGATGAAGAGAAATGTTGAAAGTATAAGTTAGGGAAAAAATTTTGGAATTTTTTTTTTAAATTATAAAAAGAACAATGCATTAATTGCCGAATAAACAGCCAAAATAATGCACAATACAACACAGCATTATATCTGACTACAGACAACCGAGATTATCAATACAATGATATTGTGAACAACCCACACAGCACTATTTTCTGACTCCTCAAGTGAAGGGTCCTCATGCGGAGGAATTGCTCCATTTTAATTTATAATTGGAACATCATCTCTTAGTGAAGTCCCTAGCCCCTACTAGAACAATTTAGAACAATTTGAAATCTTAAAAGAGTGAAGTCCCTAGTCCCTACTAGAACAATTTGTAACTATCAAGCGTGTTTATCAGGAGGGCTAACAAATGCGCAGATACTCTAGCCAAGCACGATACAATAAAATAAACGGACCGATATGATATAATGCACGTGGAGCTCTGTTTGACACATCTGCTTTTAATTACATACACAAAAAGAACGGGAAAGTTAGCAAATTGCCGTAATTAAAAGCTCGCTCGGTCTAAATTTCCAGCGGGCCGAAAACTGGGCCCAGTTCTTTGAAGTACAGAGTCATCAGACATATCAATTTGTCAACCCAACCCGGCCTAAATAGAGGTTGACCCAGAGTTCAAGACCAACTTTGAACACACGGCCCAAATGGAGCTTGACCCAGACCCACTTTAAACATACCTCAATCCCATCTATAGGAGAAATTTTTGGGTACCACGTGACCGTGCTCACGTGGTGTTTGAGTAGCTCAATCGGGCCGTTAAAAAGTGTGCTGGACATTTCAGATTGAAACTCTCTCTCCTCTCACCCCACCACTCTCTCTCCTCTTTCTTTCTCATTTTTCTCTCTTCAAATTCGAGCCGTCCAAAACCGAAATGGACGGTCCGGATGTCCTGAGCGAGTACCACGTGGCACCCAAAAATTTCTCCATCTATTGGTATCGAATTGAACTGAATTTTTGCAGGGTTCTTAAAAAATATTTTACATTTAGGCCTTGTTTGATAAGTGAGTTAGAGGGTGGGATAGGATTACTAATCCTATGGGTTCCCTAATTCTATGTTTGATTGCACAAAATGGAAGGGGATTAGTAATCCCATGGGATGGGCAATCCCCTCACCAGGGAGGATTAGTAATACCTTGGGGGACTAGGTATTAACAATCCTATCCTATGAAATTAAATTACATTGACCTAATTACCCTTGGGATTTCACCCGTGCACCAAAAAACCTTCGAAAATTACCACTGATATAATGGGTATGATATCGGTTGTGTAAAAATTAGGTTATCAATGCATCGGTCCATTTTTGAAGAGTGAGTTAAAAACATCCATTATTTTCCTACATTTTTTGCGCAATGATTTTAAAACAGTTTTTTTTTTTCATGTTTTCTAAATTTTTTGTTTTGTTCCACTTTCTTTTTTTTCATTGCTTCGTGATATTTTTGGAACTTGTAAAACCAAAAAAGACAAATGGAAATGAAAAAAAAATGCATAATATATAGATTTAATTAGTAACTTGAATTATTTGTGTGGAACTCAAAAGTGGATTTCACAAACCCAATTGTGCGCCGTCGGTGCATGGTGTTGGGTAGCCATAATTGTGTTGGACTTGAATGTAGTATAAAAATGTACATTAGTTGTATTTTCAAACCATTTTAATTTTATTTTCACAAAATGGTAAGTACAGTTAAAAAAAAAAAGAAAAGAAGAAAGACTACAAAAATAGGACATTTTAATTGTATTCTCTCTTTTACTTCATTGAGGGCAAAAATTAAAGAAAATTATTGTTTGAATCCAATCTAATCGTGTCCTAAACAAACATGGTATTAACAATTTCATCATTCTATGTTTTTTTTGGGTAAATATTCCATTGTTTATTGCCTAAAAAACAAATTAGGTAAAATTTTAGAAATTACGGATGAACAAGGGTAATATTGGAACATCAATCTTCCAATCCTATCCTACGTGTGGAAAACAAACATAATATTACTAATCCCATCTCCTTACGAATCCCACTCAATAATCTCATCTCCTTACTAATTCCATCTCAATCCCATCACCTTACTAATCCTATCTAATCCAACTCATTTATCAAACAAGACCTTAATGATTGGCTCAGATTGTTTGTGTGGGATCTGTCACGTCCTCGATTTTCAACTTAAATAAATAATACAATTTAATAAAAGATCATCGCATAACATACATATAACCCAAAAGAGTTCCCACCTGTTTAAATTTTACAATAAAGTCCCCATAGTTACAGAAATACAACCTTGGCACCACGGCCGAAATTAACTTAGTTACAAATACAACCAACTCAGAATAATACCACTTTCTAGTCAAAAGGAATTTAAGAATAATTAGTTACATACTCATCTTTACCAAAAGCAAATTGATTACAAAAGATGATTAAGTAACTAAGACAAGGTTAGCTCCCAAAAATCTTCATGTACAAGCACGCCGTCACATGCAGTCTATGGCCCAACGTTCGAACCTGAAAAGAAGGATTTTGTTGAGCTACACTAGCCCAGTAGGAAAATCTTTGCCAAATTAATATGCAAATATGATGATTAGTGCAAACGAAGAGATTATGGAAACACAGCCCGATAGACGGTAACCAATCAATTTGCAAGTGAACCCTTAACGAAATCGTATGCATGAACCCTATGATGCTAACCACTCTAACAATCCCCACTCGACTTGCTAACCCAAGACTTCACCATCGGTATTTCCACCACTTGCGTTACCGGAATAATACCATAAGGATTACCGTGTTACCACCACTTGCGTCACGGTGATCCCTAACGACTCGGGTTACCGTATTACCACCACTTGCGTTACGGGACTTCCCAAACCAACCTTCGACCCAAAATCAACTATTTCTCATACAACACGCAAACTAAGACTCCCACATGAACACATTCTTAGATAGAACATCCTACGCTATACCAACGTCGTCACAAATGCACCACTAACGATCACAAATACCAACAATATATATAGAAAGCACATTAACTACGTTTAACGAAGTCAAATCTTATCCGAGTCTTACTAACGGAAGTTCAACGGATCTAGGAACACATCGAGCCATCATAGGAGGTCAATTAGACAAGCTTGAGATAGTTTAAGAGGTGTCCAAAAGGGTTTAGAAGTGATTGGAGGTCAAAACAATCAACGGAGAAGCAAAAGGTGCAAAATTGGAGTTAAGCTCAATGTATCGATACACGCTTAATCCGTATCGATACGCAATTAACTGTCCAAAAAGATAAGCTTACTGTATCGATACGGCCCTTAATCCGTATCGATACCACAGGGCTTCGGGTAGCGAATTCAGCAGATTTTCACACATGCTCAAGAACCAAAATTTGACAATCAAGGGCACGATTCTACACCAAATCAACGTATAAACATATAAAAGAAGTAAAGAAGTCCCTACCTCACAACAATGGCCGAGATTCAAGCGATTGGGACGAGCCCTAGCTTTTTGAACTCTGAAACTTCGATTTAAACTCAACCCAAGGATCTCCGAGCTCAAAAACGTGATTGCAAGGCCGGAGGGAGGTTGTTTCTTGAAGATCTTGGGAGATGGAGTGGAGTTTTAGGTGAGAAGAGAGGAGAGAGAGAGATAGCCGGTGGAGAGAGGGAGAGAACGGATGAGAGAGAGTTGGGAGATGAGAATTTGATCTCCTACAATGCACACACCCACCTTATATACCCACATATCTCTAAATCACACACACACTCCCTCAACTTTCTACTCTTTCAAATCAAGCCCAATCTAATTAATCACCAAATAATTCATATTTTCTCAATTAGTCATTTAATAAATATTTCAAAAAAATTAAAATTATTCGGGTCTCTACAGGATCCATAGTTGGCCCTTTAGTGCAATTTGTGCACAAAATCTGTGTACTTTTGCTGTGTGGATAGCAATGTTGAAACTGTATGCCTATATATATATATGTATGTGTATGTATGTATGTATATATATATATATATATATATATATATATATATATATATACACACACACTGGCCGATTCTACTCACAAAAATTGTGACACTCCATCTCAAGCCATTGAAACCAATGACTGAGATTAAAACTTAACATATCACACAAAATATTGCCACACCCTAAAATTACTCACTTCTTAAAAAAAAAAACATTCCTACACAGTTACACCATTACCGCCAAACGCTAACCCTAGCCACCACCACCCAGATTCACTTTCCAGTCGGCCTCCCGCCCCTTTGCCACCGTCACAGGTCTCATCCTGGCCTCCACCATCTCCATCGTCGGCTCTCGTCTCTCCAATTGGGTCGACCCACTTGTGTATATATAAATATATATTTATATTTATATTGACAGATATGAAGATAAATTAGACATGATGACAAGCCAGCCAAATTTTACTCTTTTTGTGAATTCAAATGCTCAAGCCTTGTGTTCATATCTTGCCTAGATTGGAAATAATTTTAGTTTCTGTCAAAATCCTTGCAAACAAATAATCTACTTTCAAAAAAATTACATATACTTGGACCTAATTCAACGACAACCAATTTTACCGTACAATTGCAAAAAGAATGAGATGAACTGATCTACTGGTGGCTATGGTTAGGGTTACGTGGTAATATTTTGGGAAATATGTTAACTTTTAATCTCGGCCATTGATTTTAATGACTAAGATGGAGTGTCACAATTTGTGTTAAAATTGTGACACTTCCAATGCCTATATATGCGTTTGTGCGTATAATCTCAAACCCTAGTTCTAAACTTCTAAGGTTGTACTTCTATTTTGCTAAGGGTTCTTACCCATTAAATTCTTATTCACAATTTTTTAATTTAAAAATAATGAACTTACTGATGCCTAATCTTAACTTCTAAAGCCTCTCTCTCCCTCTGTGACGCAGATCGGAATGGAGACAGTTAGCGATTGCCGCACTGCCACCGGAGATACCATCGGGAAAACAACCAAACACCTGGCCTCTCTCTCTCTGGATCAGTTTGTACAGATGGATGAATCTGAAAAAATCGAAGAGGAATGCGACACTGAAATTTTGCTTGATGATCAAGGTTGTGAAACTCACGGTGAAGCTGAAGATAAGAAGGAAGATACCATGCCGACGGCTCCTAATGTAAATTTTTTCCATTCTTACTTTTTTATTTTTTCGTATTTGGTTTTGAATCTTTTATTGCTATTCTTGTGTGAGATGCTTTGATTTGTTTATTTGGTCTCTAGAAACCCTAATTTTGGTTTGGACGAATCGACTTCATGTTAATTTCTCATTCATATATTGTGCATCATATCTTCCTAGGTGCTAATCTAAGATCCCGTTCTGCTTAACTTTTAACATATTTTGTTCTTATTAAAAAAAATCGCTTTTTTTTTAATTTTGCGCTAAACTTTTGTGATTTATTAATTCGTTTCGACAAGACGAATCGGAAAGTAAAAATATAAATTACCTTCACCAAAATATTTTAGGAAATAATTACTTTCTAGAAAGAAAAAAAAGTCAAATAATTTGGGTTTTTTTTGCAAAAGTAAATTTTTTATATTTTTCGTATTTCTCCCGTCGAGACGAATCAATAAGTTACAAAAATTTAACGCAAAACTAACAAATGCGAAAAAAATTCAAATAACAACAAAATCAATTTATTCTCCTAAACCAACTGCGTGTGGTTGTGGGTGTTCTTCCATTAGGGCTTTTCATTTTTTTCCTTTGTTTATACCCCTATAATGGACTTATTTCTTGTAGTGGTTGAGTTATTTGTTGAGCTTGGTTGTCTCGTGACTCTCTCCCTTTCTCAAACCCTCCATGGATCTGAACTTCTAAAGCCTCTCTCCCTCACGCAGATCGGAATGGAGACTGTTTGCGATTGCCGCACCGCCACCGGAGATACCATCGGGAACACAACCAAACACCTGGCCTCTCTCTCTCTGGATCAATTTGTACAGACGGATGACATGAAAGAAGATACCATGCCGGCGGATCCTGATGTAAAGTTTTTCCATTCTTACTTCTATTTTTTCGTATTCGGTTTTGAATTTTTATTACTATTAGTTTAAACCATTTGCTGGTGTGAGATGCTTTGATTTGTTCATTTGGACTCTAGAAACCCTAATTTTGGTTTGAACGCATCGACTTCATGTTAATTTCTCATTTATGTATGGAGCATTATATCTTCCTCGGTGCTAATCTAACTATTCTAACAGTACTGAATTAAGATTTTCTTAACCTCATGCAAAATTAGTGTTCCTTTGATCTGCTATTCATCAGATTTACCCTATTCTGACACAAACTTCAATATTTGCGCCTGCGAGTACTCAAGATGGCTTGTTCCATAGCTTTGCTGTACTGGATTTCATCTCTGATCTCTGTGGTTTTATTCTTTTTTCTTTTTTCAGTTTCCTGCTGTTTTTTTCCCTCTGTTCCTTTTTCTTCTGTGCCTCCTAAAGATGGTGATTGTCTTCTCTTTTACTTGTCTACAATAATTCGTAGGATCCTTTCAAGACCATAATTTTTTATCCTCCCGGTGTCGAACTACCACCACCTGATTTTGTGGAGGAAGTCCGTCGACCATCGCCCAGGGAAATGGTATGTATTCAATGCTTATGCACCCATGTCCAGACATGTATATTGTATCCTTTACTTATTCGAACTTAAATATACCACATCTATTTTGTGAAGAATTTCTTATTTATCTCTCGCAGGTGTTCCAGTACGCCTTTTGGCAGAAGAAGTAAGTTGGCAAGTCTTGTTATATTGCTTTGTTTCTTCTATGAGGTACTTCTCCTGCTTGATGAGTAGGATTTATATATAAATTACGAAAATTAAATGCAGGAAGAAAGAACGCGAAGACCGTATTTTGGCCACCATGGGACGACCATGTAGGACGTGCACGAATGGCAGAGCTTTTGGATCCTCTCCACCATGGATGGTGCTTATGGATGTCTTGCCTGTCAACCCGATGCCTCCTCGCCTTGCACCTGGAACAGAGTAGTCCTCTGTTGGAACAAAGGGACTATGGTGATGGTGATATATGGGATGCCTTTTGCTGGTAACTGGTAGTAGGCTTGCTTTTCTTGGGTTTCTTGTAAGATAAGAGGTGGCTTAAGATTGTTAGTACTATGTTTTGCACCTAGACATGGTAACTTGTTGGTGCATGCTCCCCGGTTTTATTTTGCTAGTCTTTGTGTTGGCACAACTGTTTGCTTAAAATGCTTTGTCCATATCCTAGTGTGCTGAGTATCCGTGTGCTTGTGCTGAGTCAAATCTGAAATTTGGTTATGATGACCGAATTATTATGCTCCCTAAATAAGTTGGATTTTCAATATTGAACAAACAAATTGGGACGGAGGAAGTATGTCAGTAATATGTTTGTACTTTCTAATCGTCTTACGAGAAGTATGGGCATTTTTTTGCATCTGTCGATGAAGACCAAGTTATGGAGTCCAATTGAACAATAAATGAGGTTTACACCACAATTTCATTGACAATAGAAAAGAAACGTGACAGTCATTGACTTGTTCCACAACGACACACGAAGGCATGGACTCGGAGTCCCTACAATGAGGAGAAAAGACTGCAGTTTGCAACCCCCAAAACGATGTCGTTTTGGGGGATTTCAGCCACTCCATTCACAAAAGCAAAACTATGTTGTTTTGCTCTCCCCAAATCCCAAACGAAGAAGCCCAGAAATCCCCCAAAATTGACAACGGTTTAGGGCTATGAGAGGAGGACGGCAGCCAGGGAAACGACTCCCTCCGTGAACCCTTCATCTTGTGAATCAAAGGGCAAAAGTTCAGACAAAACTCAGGAACCAAACCCTTCATCTTGCGGATCAAAAAAAAAAGAAACCCTTCATCGTGAATTTGTTTACCCACTGGGACTGTAAATCCCTTTACCCTTCACCCAAAAAACCCCTTCACCCACTGGGATTCATATTGCTTTAAAAAAAAAAAACCAAAAACCATTTCGATGGAGCTGAGCCCGTTTATTTTGATTCAAGTAAAAGATATTAAAAGCAAGTATATCCAATACAAAAAAAAAAAAACCTTTCTTCTCCTCCTGCAACTTTCACCTGTCAACGAGGACACCAAACGAGGAAAAACCCTTTCTCCTAATTCTTCTACAACTTTCACCATACTTGGCTGGTTAACCTATCAAAACGATGTAGTTTTGTTTTTTGAATGGAGTGGCTAAAATCCCCCAAAACGACGTCATTTTGGGGCTGCAAAAAACAGATGCTATGGATTGAAAAGTTGAAAATTTAAGTACAGTACATCAGATGTAACTTTTTTTTTTGTCTTTATTTAAATTTTTTTGCATTTGTTTATTTTACGTCAAATTTTTGTGACTTGTTAATTTCTCTCGATGAAAGGAATTGAAAAAGTAAATTTTTTTTATTGAAACTCATAATTTTTTGAATAAAGACAAAAATAAATAAAAAATAACTTTTTTTTTTGTCTTCTTTAAAAAAATTATGAGTTTCAAAAATTTTACTTTTCCAATTCTTCTCGCCGACACCAATCAATAAATCACATAAGTTTGACGCAAAACTAACAAATGCAAATTTTTTTTGAATAAAGATGAAAAATAAATTACTCCATTCGTCTCTTTTTTAGAGTCTAATATTCCATTTTGCGCTGTCCTTTAATAAGTGTCCATTTTTGTAAAGTTAGTGGGCAAAAGTTGTTATATTTTCTATTTCACCTTCAAAAATAGATTTCATTTTTTAAAAAGTTCGTTGGTAAAAAGTGTAATGATGTTTTCATAGAAAGTAAATTTAAAAAATAGAGGTAAAAGTTAATGTGAATGGTGTAATGATGATATTTCCCTAAGAAAGTTGAAATTAAGTGACGGATGGAGTACTATTTGGCTTTTAAAGCCAAATTCACCGTAAAACCGAGACCACAACAGAACCCCAATTAATCTTTTAAGAATGCATCATGGAAAAACGCTACTCCCTCATCAAGCAAAAAATAAAATGCTACTCCCTCCCTCCATTCTTTGGAGTCCAGTAATTCATTTTGGACAGTCTCTTAATAATTGTCCATTTTGTAAAGTTAATGGATAAAAGTTGGTACATTTTTTATTTTGCCTTTAAAAGTAGATTGCATTTTAAAAGGTTAGTAAGTAAAACTATAATGATGATATCTCAATAGAAGGTAAGTAGAAAGTAGAGATAAAGTTAATATGAAAAGTGTAATGATGATATTTCATTAATAAGTTGAAATTACAAAGCTGTGTATTTAAAAAATGGACGGCGGGAGTACATTGTCTAAATCACGAAACAATGCATTATCCCATCCAAAGAAAACAAAGAGAAAATTAGTATAAGACAGACTGTGATTCTCCAAATAATAGATCGCACAAATCCGAGATCAATGCAATAGAAAGGCTAGACCCTGGAGGTGAAGCAAAAAAACTACAGCTTCAATTCAAATGTTATACATTCATCCTGGAGAAAAGCAAAATACAATGCCATGGCCAGCATAAGAACACGATTCGTAAATGCACATCAAAACTTACAGTTATGTTCCTACATCCGAGAAGAACATTTCTAAGAAGAATCCATACTGCAGCCCCAGAAATGTTGGATACACCCAAGTGGGGTGGATGTGAGTGTAAGGGATTACTCCCAATGTGTTTTGGTATTTGTATTGACTGCCTTTTGGCAGTGTGTGTGTGGGCTGAGTGAGACAGAGGGGCCAGGAGAGAGTGTGAGCGAGAAGCTCCTCCTTCGGGAGGAGTCGGGCTCCTCGGAGATGCCCGGAGAGACTGTCGGAGAACCACCAGAGTGAGGGAGAGAGAGAGGAGTGATGGCAGCCGGCCCGGTTGTGGCAGACCCGTGAGGTTTTTTCATGTATATTGTATTTGTTTTGTGATTAATACATATACGGAGTTTTTCCTCGCATCTCTCGTGTTTGTGCTTGGTATGTTTGCGTGTTGTGCTTGAGGGTGCGGGTCCTGGGTCTCGACCCAACAAGAAATTCATTGGACCTCACTTTAATTTGCACTTCCCATCTATAACAATGAGCTCACATTACATTGAAATCCCATTTACCTATAAGCAATGGTTGCTGGGGTTATAGTCCCTAACTGCGCGTCTTCATTCAACTGTTTTCGCACCATCTAGGATCTCAAATAAATGAAAAAAATATTAGCCGACGGCCATACATAAAGAATTCAACAGGAAAGCAAGAATAGAAACAAGTTTGAACTTCAAAGTGTAATGATTGATAACGCTACCATATTTGTACCTTTAAACTGGGAAAAGAAAGGCTCTTGAACATGAAGTTCAAAGTCCACATTTTCCAGTACGTACCTAATACATATGTAATGATGGTTAGAGGTTTTGTTAAGCGTAATATAATACAAGGACTCGGGTGCAGGTGCAGGTGCAGGTGCAGGTGCAGGTGCAAGTCCAAGCGTCGGACCTTCCTAAACTTAAATCTTAAGATACATGAATATGTGTCTCCAACTTGGGTACGGGTACGCGTACGAGAACACGTTCTGAAATCTTGTTTGTAGTATATATTGCATATTTTTCCAAGATTATTTACCATAAACTATGTTTACAAATGTATTTAGGGTGAATTTCAAAAAATCCCCTCCATCTACCACGGAAAAACAACAACCCCCTCCACCTACCAATTGAATCATTAAAACCTTCAAAAACCTAAGCGGAAGTTTGTAGAAGAATGGGAAGCTGTGACCTCGTATGACATTCTTGTCATGGAACATAAATCAATTGGAGTTTCAATATAAAATACAGGATGATGCTATGGTGTCCCCGGTCATTTTGGGGACACCGTAATTTTTGACATAACTTTATCATCAGGAGTATAGCTAAAATCAATTACAAGCATAACGGAACCCACACAAGGCATAACTATGGAATATCCAAAAAATCAACCAAGGCGTAACTAAATCCAACCAATGCATAACAAATAAGTTATGCCTTGCTATTATTTTGGTTATGCCTTGCTATGGTTTTGTTATGCTTGTAATGGATTTTGGTTATACTCATAATGGTTTTGTTATACCAAAAGTTACGGTGTCCCCAAAATGACCGGGGACACCGAAGTCATTCCCTAAAGGAAAACCTTGCAACTTGATTATTGAGAGGCAAAGGATCCAGAAGTGACCCGAGAATAAAAGGCAGACGGAGCATAAGATGGCATTTTGTTTACTCGATCAAGTAAAGGTTATTCTTTGGACATGAGGGGGAGTTCCAACTATTAGAGATTTGGATTGACGAGGGGAGGAGATATGCTTCCAACTTATTGCAACAATAAAATATAAAATAGACGTAGATAGAAACAAAATTACCATAAAGATGGGAATCCAAAGATCCATTGCAAATATACTCGTAAACAAGCAATCTCCTTTTATCCTCCACACAGAATCCAATCAGCATGACAACATTACGATGCTGCGCACAACTTAGGACCTCCACTTCTGAGCAAAATTCACAATCACCCTGAGAACTAGCCAATTTATATTACTTGACAGCGATGACCCGGCCATCCGGCAATACCCCACGGTGCACGGAACCAAACCCACCTTCAGCCAAGAAATTAGCTTGAGAGAATCCCCTTGTGGCTTGTTCAAGTTCAATATAGGTGAACCACTTAGGAGGTTTTCCAAATTCGGGCCCTTTGTGCTGACATATTGAACACAATGGAGGGGGTTCAGGAGGTGCATTTTTCGATGGTAATATCACTTCTCTCACACTTCTGTTCACATCAAGCCTGTAACTGAGCGTCCTGATTTCAAGGTCTCGATCAAGTTCCAATCCCACCAATGCGTCAGACATGAAAGAAGTCGGACCTTTTGCATCAGGTCTTTGTGAATTTTTTGCCAGAGGGTTAGGAAATTCACTAGCAGAGCTGACAATATCTGCTATCCAGGAATGGGAACATAAACTTGTCGAAGGGGAACTCAACTCTTCCCTCTCTTTATCAGGGTCAAACTCATCAAGACTAGGGTTTTCTGTCATTAATAAAACGTTTTGCTTTATATCCCAATTCATTCCAGAGAAAAAATACGGAGAGGTCGCTGGGTCTAAGCTTGAGAGTGATGATGCCCCAACATCAGTGGTAGTGAATAACGTATGCTCTGGACTGCTTGCTGGAGTCAGCTTTGGCACTTCGATGACATTCCAAGGGTCAGAGTTGTCATGTACACGCTCTGCCGCTGCTACTGACACAGGTCGCAGTATGGCAACATCAGATTGCGTTTTAGGAGATCCTACCAAATTCAAGCGGAGCACTTTTGGACCGGACCGTTTTATCACAACAACATTGCAATCAAGCTGTTCCATGCAGGGTTCGACCTCTTCTGCCAGTCGTCTGTCCAGCAATGCATGAATAATTAGCCAAAGACGTTAAGGTGGACAACTACTTAGCCAAAAGGTATGCAACAAGAAGTGGTAAACAATAGTGGGGTATCAAAAGCAGTAGAATTCACTAAGAAACATGTTTCGTACTAGATTCCTTTCTTGTCGAATACAATCCAGCTCGTATGAGCTCTCTTGGCTTCAGATGCCACTACTCCACAATGTGAAGCAGTAACAATTTTTACCCTGACCTTTGTCTGCAAGAATTGAAAGTTGGGAATACAGAATCTTAGACACGGAGAAAAGGAAGGAATACACCAAAACAACATATGTATGTACACTCACCATATCAGAACCATAAACATCATGAAGTTGACGCATCAATCGGGTGCACGAATCTGTGATATAGTCTTTCTTATCAGACATAGTTCCTGGTAGATTTTTCAAAAGACCACCAGCGCATTCAATGGTAAATCTTCGAAAACCCCACAACTTATCTGAAAACACAAATTGGTTGCATTTATCATCAATAGCAATTGCTAAATACAATATGAACAACTATGCCGGATCTAGGACATGCACACACATTCAACTACATAATTGCCTCAACAATTTGGATAAGAATCCACTTTAGTCAATTTGTCATAAGAAAGTAGACAAAGGTGTATTCAATGCACAATTAGAATATCAGTGATATGTGGCTCCTTCAAAACGATGATGAACCCCTGTCGGGCACTCGACGGTAAGGTATGGAATCCGAGTCGGACATGTTAGTTGGACGGTAGCCTAGCAAGCATATTTTCTAACTCAAACTTCTCACAAGCCATTGCATAAAACTCCTTTAACATGCATGTCTGAATGAGAATGTGTAAGACAACTGGTAAACCCCATTTAAGTAAGAGAATAGAATTTGAATATCCCGACGTCTCCCTGTATCCTTGAGATGAAATTAAACTGAATCGAATACATAGACACGTACCGAGTCCGCGTAACATAGTATGACAAATAAGCATGGTGAGATACTCCAAATTCATCTGGACCATGGGTATCATGATTCTGAGACTTTTGAAGTGATCTTCCACAGCAGGATATGCTGACTCAGTAGTTCTGATCTAACTACTTTTTGGGGGGAATGAAAATCTAAATTTCCATGAGCCAATTATACATAGCTAGAGACTAGAGAGCATAATGTTGTATGAATCCAAATTAACCGGCATACCAAAATGATATATCTCATCAAAATCACAAGAACAATTAACTCCCACATAGGCAAAAATATGGATATGCATAAATTGCAATTAGTGGAATAAACATCACTGCAAGAACAAGTAAACTCTGGACTGAGTTCATGTGAAGTGTGTCTAAGGTCCAGTCTCCTCCATTCTTCACGGTCTTTTTGTACCATCTCGGACTAAAATAATAATCGGAATCGTTCGCCAGGGAGAGCATTCATGCCAGAACTCAGTTTGATCAAATTTCGTTTTCTATAGATCGAAGTTAATCAAGTTTGGGGAGAAAAAAAGACAAAATTTTGAAGTTTCATACAGTATTTGGCTTCCCATTTTTTTATGTTACACGAATGAAAGTCCGATCAAACTGATTTTTGGCACCACAATTATCTTAACAAGTTAATACAAATTTTGAACCATTCCGATTGATTTTTTGAATCTGAAAGGACCAAAACAAACTGGAAACTGAGGGGGACTGCCCTTAGGCACACTGGAATGAAACCCAGTCCTTCAAAACAGGAATCGAGCGTCTCATACTCTCAATCAAACTGAATCGGTCAATTTTTAGTAATTAATTTTGATAGGTTCGGATTTGAAATGTAGTATAGTATATAAATTGAGTTTAGAATCGGTTCGGTTTCTATTTTCAACAATTCATGCATCGAACCAAATTGAATCGACTGAGTTTTTACATTACTTTTAAAACATCTAGTAAATCCTTATATTTTACTGTCTCATTCGTATACTGGGACGTAATGAGTGATAATGAACGGAGAGAGATAGAATAAAGAAATTTATTGAAAACCGTACAGAGAATAAAAAAAATTTCTCAAAACTTGTAAAAGAACAAAAAGTGTTTTATCTTAATTTCTTGGTGATTCTGGCTTTAAAATATATTAATGGTTGTGTTTGGTTGGAAGTTTAGTTTAGTTTAGTTTTGGTAGTGAGTGGGGAAAGAAATAGAGTAATGATTGAAGATATGGGTAATGATTGAAGAGAGATAGAGAGAGATGAGAAAATAATAATTGAAGAAATAAAGTAATAATTGGAAAAAGAAGTAGGATAATGATTGGTTTCCAAAACTAAAACTAAAAATAAAAGGGAACCGAACAAAGTAACAATCTTTCCTCTTTTACCGTTGCAATTGAACTTATTAGAGCATTGTCTCTGGTAATGTGTTATCTGATGTTTTGTTATTGTTTTAGAATTAGATTTTCAGGCATGTTATCGTTTTATTAGCACTTTGATAATAATTATCGAAAAGCTTTGGTATACAAAATAGACAGTAGTTATTTCGGTGCAGAATTATCTTTTAATCAGTCAAATCACACCGTTCCATTCACATATTGTTTCCAACATATATATTTTCATTTTACTTTGAGGTGTGCTTATTCTAAAGATCAAAAGATAAAAATCAATATAATAGGAGAATAAAATGCATTGAGAGAGTCTCGAATGATACAATGACCATTCTACTGCTGCTACCCGCAAAAACCAAATATACATCTAGGTCTTTTTAAAGAAAAAATAATTTGATTGGTTGGTTTTCCTTTAAACTTGGCGCATTGATTTGACAATCACCGTATCGACTAAGATCCTTAAAATTAACTGAGATATCTATTCCTTTGCCTCTCGGCTTATGTCAAGATATTGATTTCTCCACACAACAATTTTCTTCTCATATAGACGAATTAGAAAAGATGTCAACCGAAATCCGTATTTGAAAATAACAATTAGTGGATGTTGGTACTGTCACCAAAGGACTGGGGATGCAGTGGTGTAATGTTAGGCCCCATTCGGCTAAATAAGACAACTGGCTTATTATTTTGTCCTTATACAAATTTTTTCCGTATTTGTTAGTTTTTCGTCAATTTTTTGTGGATTATTGCATCTTCTTGACAAGAGGAATTTAAAAAGTAAAAAATTATGATCAAAATCTTTTTTTTTTTGAATAAAGACAAAAATAAGCCAATAAGCCAATTTTTTCGTCTTTATTCAAAAAAGATTAAATTTCGATCATAATTTTTTAAACTGTTGGCTTAAAAGGTCGTGCGGCATGAAGACAATGTAGACTACCATTACAAATAATTTATGAAGAGAAAAAATTAGTCTTTCTTCATTAATAAGTACTCCTACATCAGAGTTTCAAACTGTTGTACCCAATTGTCATGTTAAAGAAAAATATGGCTTACCTTTGGTAGCATATTTTTTTTCTTTATTTATGCTATCTCTCTGGACTTTTCAATCATATCATATCAGCCATTACAATTACAATAAAGTATGTTCAAATGTTTGCAGGTCATGAAAATTTCAAAGAACTTGTTCTATAGTTGGATATTTGCTTTAATCCAATTGCAAGAAAGAACAACTTCCTTCTTGCACTTCATTTGTTGTTTTTTGTACTTTTGAAGTTGGCCTTACAAATTAAAAAACCAGAAGAAAAAAGAAACCCTTTGTTAAAACGCCTCCAAGTGACACCATTTCCCTTCCCCTAGGGGACAATATGCTTGTTGGGCCAATCCGAGCTGTCTATAGTCGGCAATGGACGGCTCAGATTTCATCACGGCCGAACAAATATTAGCCGTTCGACCGAAATGAAATTTGAGCTGTCCATTGCAGAGCATAGATGGCTCGGAGTGGCCCAACACGCAACATGAACCCCCATCTCCCTTGGCAATTAGGTAGATAATAACATAAACTGCTGATTAATGTAATAAAAAAGAACAGGCCGTTGCTACTCAACTAAGCATCAAAACCCAAAACAGTACTATCAGATTGCAGGAGGTGGGAGAAACATATCAATTATTCATTCAGCCATAGTTCGAAAAACGGCGAACACACCCCCACAACTAATATGTAAACATTTGACAAGCACAGAATTACAAACATTTATTTCATTCCACAAGAACGTTGAAATAGATAATTACTAGCGCATGCCCGTGCCTGAAGGCACAGTTCGAACATTCAACACACAAAAATAGATAATGAACAACAAATTCAACCAACTAAAACACATAGAACAAACTCAAATGCATAAAACTTGAGTTGAAAATACCATCGAAAACACCAATGAAAATGCATGCCTCGAAGAGACATCTAAAAGGAAAACATGAAATATGTTAATACTAAAAATCTTAAAGACTATTGATCCTTTTTGATCTTCGCGGCATTTCGATACCAATCCTAAAAAAAATGATATGTCAACAGAAGCCCAGTTAGTACGCCAAGTCATTTGCTTAAGGGATGATATACGATAAAAGAGGAAAACTAAATTATAATACTATGTACCTTGATAATGCCACATATAATTGCCCATGACTAAACATAGTTGTGTGCAAATCGACCCCAACAAATTTTACTGATTGTCCTTGTGATTTGTTAATAGTTGTAGCATATGGCAAGCGAATTGAAAATTGGCGCGCCTTGTCATATGAAAAGGAAAATCTGAAGATGACGGTGATAAATATATTCTTGGTATGAAGGCCAATTTGCCAAATTTTTTGTCTGTCAATAAAAAAAGACATGAACTTTGGTACCCTTGGTTGCAACACTTTAGCAGCGGTGGGAAGAGTCTGTTTGTGGTATTCAAGGGAGGCAGCGGCAAAGGGTAGTTGTAGGACTGTTGTCGGGATTTTTTTTGGTTGTGGCTCAAGTATTTTTTCATGTAGTTAGCTCTTTGATAAAACCATTTTTTTTATTTTTCTACTAAAAATTGTTCTAAGATATTGGGAGATAGGTATATAATTTGTGAGTAGCGGTAAGAGTTATGTGGTATTGATTTCTTTTTTGTTGTCCTTGTGATGAATGGAAATTTTTTTTGCCAATAAAAAGGGCATGAAATTTGGTTTGATTTCCGTGCTTCCCATATATAATCTAAAATCTTCATAGCACTAATCTTAACCCTGGAAAAAATATGTACCAACCTTCCCATCCATCAGAAATAAAGTATTTACATTATTTTTGAATATCTATCCCATTTATCAACCTCATAATACCCGTGTTATACATAATTTCGATGATGGCAACTAACTGAAAGTCATAGAATTTCACAACAAAATAGACAGAAATAAAGTAAACTCCGATAAATTCATAAGTGTTTGATTATATTATTTAAAAGTAACTGTATTAACATAGTCCTCCTAAGAACTTTTGTAGAGGAAAAGAGAGAGAGAGACAAAGACAGAACTCATAAGCACTCCTAAGACACATTATGTCATGGTAATATTTTCAGAACTCTTTAAAAAAAGTAGCAGTATGCACAATGTTTTGTCTATGCATATAAGACAAATAATTTTTAAAAAGTAGCAGTGCCACAAATTTTTAAAAAGTAGCACTATTTTTTACGTACAATGTATTAGGGGTGATAAATAGGGTTTGTAGAAAAATTCATATTTGTATGGAGACTTACCTCGTGAGCATGGGCGGCAATGTTGCTATCTCGAAGAAGTTGAATCTTTACGTATAAAAACATGGTTAGAAGATGCAGATAGTCGACCATGATTTTGATTGATAAGATTCTTACACTTGTATCTCCTTGCAGTTGTTGTTCTGATTGTTGAACATTGCTTTACTTTAAAATTTGCTCTCGCTCTCATCGTGCACGTTGCATGCGCTAGTGTTGCTTTTGAAAGCTATTTACCAATTTGTGCCTAAAGTATGTGCAGGAGTAAATCTTATGAATTATTATTGTAATCCCAATACTCCTAACAAAATTAAAACACTATCAAACTTAAGTTGAGTTAGTTGACTACCAATTATTTTTTCAAAAGAAAGACAGAAGATATGCCAAAAGGGTGATACCTGTGAATCTTCTTCTCCATTGCCGACATATGTTGTCTTCCTTTTCCTAGTCATTGCTTTTTAAGTTTTTCTAATACCAAGATTGAAAGATGCATAATGCAAGGGTAAGGACCAAGCCACGAAAAAATCACAATTAAAGGGTCCCGGATGGTTAAGGGGAATGAAAATGATACCCAAAAAATTCATTCAAACATTTCAATGTTTCAATTGGACAGAAACCTTACTAAACTTCAATATCAGAAACTTTTAAGCTTAAGGGTACCCGGATGGTTGATACATTTCATCGAACGCTTGGGATGCTAACCCTAGTTTTAAATTTGACTTTAATACAGGTTTAAGGCAAATCCACGTTTTTAGTTTTCAACCAAAAAATTTGTTCTTTGTTGGCTTTAGTAGTTTTTCGGAAAAAATTGTTCTTTTTGCAGTTATTGATTTGCATTAAACAGTTTGTTTAAACCACTCGAGTCCGAATCGGTTATTTATTTTTCATAAGTCACCGAACTTTTTTTTTCCCTAGGGATTTGTTGTTCATTCTTTTGCTTTGCATGTTTAATCTATAAACTCTGCATCTTATTGCCGCTTCAATTGTCGTGGGTTGGGTACAAAAAAGACTTAATGGCTATAAAAATTATTAGCCAACACATAACAATGATTAGCCGCTTCAATAACTACTAAACTGGATGATTGATTGGTCTTTTGCTTCAATTCTTTTGCTAAACTGTATGCCGCTTCAATTCTTTTGCTTTACATGTTATTCGTGTACAACGTGTAAGGGGGGAAAAATAATTAGCCAACACATAAAAGTAAAAAAAAGTAAATCAAGGCTTACACTGGAATTGGAAGATTGCTCGGTCTTCCTCTAAAAGAAATTGTATTTTTTTGACCAAAAATTTAGAGTGTACATGAAATTATAGTCACAGGAAGAAAAAGAATAGCAGATGTACGGAGATAGTAACATTAAAAAATTAGTGTTTGTATAAAGTAAGTTAAACTCACCTCAAAATGCATATAGTTCCAAAGCAAAGGTAGGGAACCTAATGAGAAAAACGTAGGATTTGGGTGTACAGAAGGATTTTCAAATCACTGCTTTCGGTAGATTTGTTTCAATAAAAGAAAGCATTTGAAAAATTACTGGCTTGTATAAAGAAAATTTTCAGAGAGAGAGAGAGAGAGAGAGAGAAGGAAGATTAGATTTTCGGAAAATTAGTCAGGCATTTTTTGTTTCCTAAATTTTAGAGAGAGAGAGAGAGAGATTAGGATGAATTTCAAAATTTGGTTGATTACCATAATTAGTCAATTAAGGAAAGATATGTATTGAAAGATATTTCCATGAAAGATGGTAAAAGATGAGAAATCCACATGTGTGTAAAATAATGTATGTATTTTGGTCAGAATTGTATTTCCAATCCAACGGTTGAAAAATATGTACCAATCCAACGGTGAAAAATATGTACCAACCTCCCATATTATATAGATTCTAAGATCTTTCACAACAAATAATTAATTCAAGACAGCCAAAAAAAAAAAACCTGAGTCCCGACCAATAAAAAACATTTAACAACAAAAAATATACCACAACAGACTCCTGCATTTGCTTATTTACGAATCCGCCTTCATAAAATGAATTTCGGTAGACCGACAAGTTCCATTGTGATTCGGGAATATCTAAACCTGCAAAAAGCTTGCATACTTGGCGCCAAGAAAAAGCCTTTGGATACAGAGCAAAGCGTTTTTGGTGACCTCAGCGTTCTCATGGTTCATCAATTTCATCACCCGGTCTTTAGCCTTCAGATCGGTCACAATGACCCTCCCAGCAGGATGGTACTGAATAAACTGTGACAGATCAAAGCAATCAACAGCTAGAGCCCTTGGATCTCTAGATGTGTCCAATATTGTAATAAGGACCCTCAGGATCTGCATTACCATAACGAATAATAGTTCTTCCGAGGTCAGAAGATCTTTGCTTCAAATTTGTCATTATCAAGTATAATGCAGACGTTAACTAGGACAAAACTGCAAAAAACCTATCGAGGCCGGTGAGTAGTAGTCGAAAATAATACTTGGGCTAAGAAGAAGAGCGTATCAATCTCTAGAATCTCTACAACTGTAACTAAAGATGAGATTGCGCAGATATTATGGGCTAAAAGTCTCCTACGTTTATAAGGACTAGGACTCCATTTACTTTACCTTAGTTGTGACCCATGGCCTATGACCAGTATTCTGTCCAGCAATTTTGAAATTGCCAAAATGTCCCCAAGTACTAAAACAAAAGACGATCACATAACATCTTCCCAGAAGGATACTAGATTAGAATAAACAGAGAGACATAGTTTATATTGATTCCCAAAACTCCGCTCTTTTTCTTCTTCCCATCCTCGACAGGTAGTGAAAACTAGTGGTATATTTCACTACTCCGTTCAAACTTCTCGATGATCCTAAAAATTGTTCAGTTTTATTCATGCATACCCCAATGCAACAGGAGAAAAACACAAGGAAAGTCTTTGACATGAGTGTCTGCTCAACCTCCCATACAGACTCAAAATCTGTAACAGTACATGGCATGCAGTCCAACTGTAATGGTGCCAATAAGTTTTAAGGAAAAGGGTTAATGCTTCTCCTTCCAGAGGCAGGGAAGAAACTACTATCAAAGCAAAGAGGCCGTACCCCGGCACTTACGCACAGAAATGCACCATATAGAAGCTTTAATTTAGACCTACCAATAAAAGGTGTAAAGAAGAGATTTTATAGGCCAAGGACGTTGCACCTCCCACGTGAAACACAGATATCAATGAAACAAGTCAGAAGAAAAATGATGTCACTTAAGTTCTTAACAGATCTCATTTCCTGGAGAGCATTGAAGTAATAATTGCCGTGGGATGAGCAATACCTGGAAATCATTTTCTTCAAACTTCGTAATGTTCTCACGCCAAAATATGGGATCTTTGTGCATGGGGGACCAGTCAAGATGGCCAAGGAGGACCTCCTGCTTGTACTTGTCAAAAGAACTCATTTTCTTAATGTTATCTCTCAGCCCATCTTCCAGTTGATTTAGAGCCTCCAACAAATCCTACCAGGAACCCCAAAGTACATATAAAAAAAGCTGGTTCTAAATAAACATACCTCAAGCTCAAAGGTCTACAAACTTTAGCCAAAAGATGATGATACTTATCCCATTCTCGTTTTGAAAGGCTATTGGAAATTAAATGAACAGTAAGTTTCAGGGAAATGTAACAACAATGTCAAAGCTCTGTTTAAAAAAAACTGTTCATCAAAAAACAACAATGTCAAAGCTTGAGAAAGCCATCCTCATCCTTGATCCGTATTTAATAATGCAACATCTGAAGCAACAATGCTGACAGATTTCACAAACATCATGGAAAACTCTATACCACAATGAGCCAGTAGATACTCATACAGCAATGAAGCAGAAAGTGTACCACTGAAAAGACAATCATTATGCACAATAGACTGGCGACAAAAAAACAATTAGCATAGCCAACCAATAATGAATAGAAATTTAAAACCACATTGAATGAGTATCTAAAGAGTAATCTGACTTCAAAAGACAAAAAATAAAGTTTAAAATAGCTCAGTATATGGCACGACACAGATGGGAAGAAGACAATTGTAACAGACTTAACAGTCACTTCCAACTAGGGCTGTAATCGAGCCGAACCGAGTTGAGTTTTGAGATGCTCGAGCTCGGCTCGCTACAATTTTACTGGGCTCAAGCTCGAGACGAGCTGTGGAGGATGAGCTCGAGCTCGGTTCAAAATTAATTTCCTAAGCTCGAGCTCGGCTCGTGTAAGCTCGACACACCGCATGAGCGAAGTAGGCTGAGGGTTAGTGTAGTGCTGTGCTTATATAAGTTTCTCTCTGTGGTAGTTTTGCAAAACTTCCAATGTGGGACTACTGCAAAAGGCTTTGGTGGGAGTTACTTGTCCCACATCGAAAACTTATGTATTCACTAACCATTCCCTTATGCTATAAAGCCTGCCTGCCACGCTCCGTGTGCCCTGGACGAGCGTGTCCAAACAGCTTCCACTTGGCAGCTGTACATCACCTAAGCTTTGTATGTACATATATGCGTATATATGTACATGTACACCAGCTCGCGAGCTCATCCGAGCCGAGCCATTAGTAGTTCGAGCTTGGCTCATTAAGAAAACGAGCCTAGAAACTTGGCTCGAGCTCGTTTGTTAACCCTTCGAGTTGAGCTTGGACGAGCTCATCTCGAGCCGAGTCTTGGGTAGCTAGCGAGCGGCTCGGCTCATTTACAGCCCTACTTCCAACTACTGATTTTGCATCGTTCCGTAAAGCCACCTATAGAAAGGCCAAATGTGAAAACTGAAGTTGGACACTAAATAATGCTGCATCGTCACTGATTATCATGACACTTTTTGTGTGAAGAAAAAGTGTTACCAATAGCACCTTGAATGTAGTGCATGAGGCATGGAAGAATGCATGCATAACACCTCTTTTTTGACTGTCCATTTGCTAAAGAAGTGTGGGAATCTATGCATTTCAAATGTTTGGTCCAGCGAGGGATTCGTAATTGGACTTCTGAGCTTGGTTGGGCTATTTCTTTTTGCAGCCACAAGTCCTTTCAAGCTGAGGTAATTAAACTCTCTTTTTCAGCTGCAATTTATTACCTATGGTTGGAAAGGAATGTCAGAGTGTTTGGTAGGGGTGTGAAGTCTGTAAATATGTTGATTGAGGCAATCACAGCGGGTGTTAGGGCCAGGGTGTGTTCGTGGAAGGATCATTGCAGAACTGAGCGAACAAGGAGATATGTTTGAGATGGGGGTTCTCCCTTAAAGTTTTGGGAAGTGATCATGTTTGATCTCCTGATGTTGGGCCAGCTTTTTTGCTGTTTTCTCTTGTTCCTGTGTTGCTCCTTATAGGAGCTTTGTTTTCTGTGTTTGCTCCTTGTAGGAGCTTTGCTTCTGTGTTGCTTCTTGTAGGAGCTTTGTTTTCTCTTTTGTGTAAGGACTGAGTCCTTTTTTTACATGGTGTTTTGGTGAATAAAATTGGCATTTACCAGAAAAATAAAAATAAATGCATGCATAACTTGACTGGTTTGGCAAAAACATTGAAAATAAATCACAATGGCATCCAGAAAAATAACTCTAACGAGGATGAAAATGAAACAACCTTGGGTTCACTTTGCACCTCTACCAAGAGAGGACGGTTTTTGTTGCGAACAGTGTGTGCAGCCAATAAAGCATAAAAGTACGAATGATTCATTAAAGAGAGAACCAAAAACAGAATTTTATAGGTTTCTCACCTCATCATTCCATGCCTGTGCTTTCAAACTCTGAACAATTTGTGGCAGCCCAAGGTCTACCATCTGAGAACCAAAAGTCCCTTTTGGAAGCAAGTTCCGGAGGGTCAAAACAGCCACCCTCACAACCTAGCGAACATGGATGCACCAAATTCTCAGAATTCAGTTAGAGGCATAACGAAAATTCTCTAAAACAGATAGAGACATACATATATTGGTGTGTGTTGTTTGGCAAAGAGTGGAGAGGCTGCCCAGGCTTATATACTAGTCTTGGAGGAGATAATTAACCGATGTGGGACAAATCCCAACACTCCCCCGCACATGCGACCCCTGATTCGCACGTGGAGAGGTTAACAAAGGATCCGGAACACACGGATCACAATGAAACAAAGTGCAACTATGGCACAAACAAAGGGGAAAAGCCTCCGAAAGCCTAGCTCTGATACCATGTTGTTTGGAGAGGAAAAGGTGTGTAAGGTGTTAATTAACCTTCACACATAACCATTTATTTATATAAGAAGATAGTTCGTTACACAATATGATTAAGCAATGTGGGACTAAACACAATATACTAGTAGACAAGTATACTAGTATTCCAACAGTGTGTACACGTGCGTGTGTGTGTGTGTGTGTGTGGGGGGGGGGGGGGGGGGGCGGCGCGGAGTGTGGTAGTTGGTAAGCCACACAAACAATTGCCACAAACATTAAATTGGACAAAATCAAGGCTAGGGAAAGTGGATTAGGAACAAAAGCAACAATGGAAAAGACAAACTCTCGAGATTTAGAAAGAACAAATACTAACGTATAACTGCTATATGCCCATAGTTATTGGCAGCTTAGGTGGGAGGTGAACCATGGGCATCACGGAAGCGAGGAAATTCTATAAATGCTATAGAAGATGCATATATGGGTCAACAAAAACTTTAAGAAAGTTCTATCTACCATGCACAAACAACGACAATGTATTTACACACCAGATTACTACCGCCATACACGTTATGTTGACTGTTGACTGTTGACATTAATCAAACAGTTTAACTATTAAACAAGGTTCTGAATACCGTACCGGCTATGGTACTTTTTTGTCACTGGTATGTACCAGTACCGGTTGAATTTCGGGTACTGTTTCGGACCAATCTCAATAAAATCATTCTATTGTGATATTTCTTTAATATTCATTAACTATGTGTGAATAGCAAAAGAGTACTCTTTTATCCAATTGATATTTTTTTGAATCATCTAAGTGATATTTGTAACACATTATCAGTAGGTGAGTAGGTCCTTTTTACTGTAATACTTTGCAGCAATTGCAGCTTTATCGAAACAATAGACAGATCAAAACGTTGCGTCTTCTTCTATCTTTACTCTTCTCTGGCGGACCAGTGACCTTTCAGTTACGTTCACCAGCAGCCAATGTAGAGTCCTTCTCTACAAACCGGTCCGGTACTCGGCAAAACAGCCCGGAACAACCAGAAATCGACCACAATGCCTGAGATGGTCCGAGATAGACCGGCAAAATGGCCGGAACAGAACCGGGGGTTTAGAATACTGGTTTTCTAAAAAAATGGAGCATACCGGCTGCTCCGGTACAGAACCTCGCTATTAAAAGCAGTTAAACACTGATACAATCAAGCAGCTAAGCTTAGACAACAAAGGCAGCATAAGTCATCAAACAATGAACTCTTAGCCTGCAAATTATTAGTTGACTATCGCCAATATCAGGTAGGAAAAAACAAAACATAAAAAGTGGCAAGTAACCCACAATATAAAAATTCAGGTATGCATCTTCAGTTTGTTGGCTAAGGTTGCTGCTTTCCATAAATATGGGAGCCTTACATAGGTCATGATGACACACAATTTATAATGGGCATCATTTGATTTTCATCAAATAGTTGGTATAATGGTATGGTATGTTTAACAAATTGGGCACAACTGAAAAGGGGGTGCTCTTTGAGCGCTTAGAAAAAAGTGAAGTCGCGCCTCATGCCTTCGCACTTGCCTGAGTGTAGCTTTGATAACTATGTACTGCCTATGCACTCTTTCCTCTAGTGGTAGTAATACTAAACAAACACGAAGGCATATAAATTTTCTTGATGATAAAACTCAACGAGAATAGATCCTCAGTACTCACCTTCTCCTTTGTGGAACCCTTCACAACCTCAATTAATTGTGCCAGAGCTCTAGACGTAGCCAAGTACTCAATTGCAGGTTCATAGAATATTAAGAGCCAAAGACAGAGACATGTTTCATAAAGGAGCTGTTTCAAAGAAAATAATCAAAACCTGCATAGGACAGGCTAAAAAAAAGGAGCCGTGTAAATTCATTTCTCAGTCCAGACTAAAGAGCCTGAAGCATGTACGACGTAGCGTTGTCATAGTCCAGGGAGGCAAAGATACCTGCATAGATTGCTGAGTGGATGCCGGCAAAATTAGAGGAATGAGCAACTTCACTCCATCAGCTTGAACAAATAGTGACCTCACCATGGGTTCCTTCAATAATGTTTCCAGACAATTGATGGCTGTCGGGATAGCACGGCTAGGATGGGAAGGCTTTTTTAGCTGCACATCCAGTCATACACCATGGTAGTATGAATACTTGTACTGCAGGTACATAGAAATACATGTATGCCTATATATAAATATAACTATATATAATACGCACGTGAGTGTGTACACCTGCAAAAAATTATTTGAGGGAAAATGATCACGATATCATCAAGAGAGTATAAACTCAACTTTAAAACAATCCTGTCTGATATAAAGTTTCAAACCCAGTTATCTTGTCAACTACTGCACTAGTTTAGTTCTTTTGTGCAGGAAATAAGTCCATATAAAAGCATGCTTTAGCTTAGGAAGTGGTAGTCAACTTCTTCAAACCTGCGAACAAAGCCATTCCACCAGGCCCTTCAGAACATCGTCAGTGGAAGTCAACTGCTTCTTTGAATTTGATGCTTCTCCATTTGAAGTGACCCTCTCCTGGTTTTCTAGCCTACCACTGGAATTACGAAGAGAAAATTTGTTAGTGCCACCTTTTTTTACACCAAAAACTCATGTTCATTCATAAAAATTGGAAATATGTTGTGTGTAGATGATCATGACTTAGTTACCTCACCACCATGGTAAGAATCTTACAGCTCTTTTCTTGTATGAACCAGTTACCTTTCCTAAGCAATCTGTAAAGGAACAACATCAGTGCTCACTGATTTGCAGAAAACAAGAGAAATTAATGTCTCCTGACTAAAAGCGCCATTCAAACAATCAAAGAATGTTAATATTGTGTGATAGAAGGATGGAAGAGTAGATGAAGGAAAATAGCAAGGACCAACAATCATACACAACATCCATCGTTCAACCTTCAGCTACAAGAACAACCTTCAGCTACAAGAACGACTTCCCACTAGGAACAAACTTTCAGCAACCAGAAAATGGGACAAAATATTCTCTCGGTGCTAACTAATTCGTGTGTTCCAAACACAATAGGTCCAAGTAACTAGTTTTGTTACCCAATGAATTGAATAAACAGTTTGACATCACCACGTAGGATTCACAAACTCCACGTAGATGGATATCAAGATTGGTTGACTGAATTTTAAGGGCACTTCAGAAATAAGAATTTTTCACGAATGAACATTCTTAGATCATGAACTTGATACTTTTACTTTCAAACAACCACATTCTTCCCAGGTAGGTCCTACCAGAAATTTGCAATCTAATTGTACGTACATCAAGAAGTCTTCTATAAAGAGTGGCAACCCTACTTAAAATTAGTTTACATGCTATTGCCACAATGGGCAGTCAAGTTCCAACAGCTAAATGGTAATCACCCCTCAGTCATATACATCCTTATTACCTTTCAAGATGAGCCCATGTGCTTCTTGCTATACTGCACAAAACGCCAAAAGATGAAAAAGGATTTTCTTTCACCTAGGTTTGTAGCAGAGGGCAAGACTGGGATAATATGTTACCTAACATCACAGAAGGATAGAGTACCTAAGGTATGTGTTATCAAGAACTTCAAGCATTAATGCTGAGGCACGAGAGCAATCTATCCGCTTAAGCCAGTATGGTGCGAATACAATTGAATTTTTACATTGGCTACTCTAAGTTCCACCACGTCCTCTCTCAACATGTCAAACTGCCAGCTGGAACTATGGCAATTGCTCGCTTTAGGGTTTAAAGCAAGAACTTAGGCTCAGCCACCAATAAGAATTGTAAATTACTCAACAGTACTACCTAGCTAGACAAATTGAATTTTCAAACTTTCCACGAGAGTATGTTTGCGTACAAAATAAAAAGAATTGTTTGACAACGAGGATACAGGTCGGTTCAGAATCAGTGAAAGAGGAGTAATGCAGTCTCGAAGATGTTCTGAGAGACATTGGACAAATCAAGTAAACCTAATTTCTTGAATCATACCATTTTCTACTTGCCTTTCACCAATTTTGTACCGACAGTTTCCTTGTTTTTACATAACTATTGTACAATTTCATTGGGGCAACATATCCTTGATGACATTTTTAATACTCTTAGCTCTGACTTCTAAAAAAATAAATGAGGCGGGTAATATAGATGTGTACATGTACGAACATATTGAAGATTGTTTGCAGGCAATCTCTCATCTGCAAGTTCTCTCGCTTCCAAGATATTTCTGGAAAAGGCGCTATTGCTCCCAATCTCTCTACACTAATTGATTACTTGGGTGGGGATCACTCAAGAAGTAGCACAAATGACAAGTGGCAGAAGTTCTACAACCCCAGAAGAAGGATTAGGTCCATCAGGAGAAAATCTAAGACAACCTATCGTTGAACCTGAGTCCTAAGTCTTAGCAGCATAACATATGATAACAGGGATTGGTGCCACTTGGGGTGCGAAAAGCTGCAAGATCTACGGAGTTAAAAGTTACAATTCCTTTGAACTTGGAAAACAAAACCAGGATACATATCACACATTCAAAGCTCAAAATGGCTCACATGAAAGGGCCATGAGTGATTCTATCACTCTAGGAGAGCAAGAACATCAGCCAGAAAAGAAAAAAAAAAACAGTATTATTTCTATGAGACTACGGCCTCGAGTAGCCTATTCATTTAGGAGTCTATCACCGCTAGCGATGTTACAGCTCTACATGCCTGTTGCCCTGTTATCAGCACTCATGAAAAAAAGATGGAATTGGTTTTTTAAAAAGTAGTGAAAAATGTCCTTCGCAACTTGCATAAACCAGGCAACACACAGTAGAACGGCTATAAAACAAAACTAATCCGCAAGCATCAAGAGGTCCAGGATAGGGGCAGAGACAGAGCTGGCACTACAACAGTGCTACCTTGGAATTTGTATACAATGCCTTACGATGTTTCCCAGAAATGTCGATCAACGCGTGAGTCCTTCGCTATAAATGGATGGACCATACATTGTTGAAGATTCACTATCCTTTTTTTTCATGAAGCTTGTTTCCCTAATTTTTATTGTTGTTTGCCATGAGAGAGAGAGAGAGAGAGAGAGAGAGAGAGAGAGAGAGAGAGAGAGAGAGAGAGAGAGAGAGCCTTACATCTATAATCAGCACTCAAGTAGCATAGAATCATAAACCATGTAATTTATAGATTATTCATCCAAGTTCCTCCTTTTCTATCAGATCCGTGCTTGTACAAATCTAGCCATGCTCTATCAATTCTGCCACAACCTATCAGAACCAAGATATCAATCTCACAACCCATCGGTGTGATCAAACAAAAGCTCAGTGAGCTCCATCTCAACGCAGTAGGAAGGAAATTACAATTGCTTATAATACAGTTGACTCCCTCTATAGCTGACCCTTTTAGTTACCCTTTTTGTCCATTTTGGAGAGACTGTAGTTTTGCTTATATTCAGGAAGCATCCCTTTGATTTTTGTTATTTACCTATAACCGGAGTTACTGAACAACACAAAAGCACTTGATTCCAGTGAGACTCTAGATTTGAGAGACTAAATCTGATGTATAGAGATAGATGGGAGCATCAATTACAACGGAGTCATAGACAGTTTTTTTTGTGATGAACCATATATAAGTCATGGGATGCTGGTCAAGGGTTTTGCAGGAAGGGGCATGAGGCAAGGAAGTTGTCAACCAAAATGATAAATAGCACTCACCACAGCATCAGATACTCATATACACCTACATTAACATTGACATTGACGGATACTACGGTACTACCTTAAGAACGGTTCATAAATATCTTCACTTGCAAGAAATTTATCATGAAACAATCTGGCTCTTTTTGGGTTTGCTGCAATTGAAAAACACATAATTAGTCAATTATTGAATTCCATCCATAAATAGGGAGAACTTTATCCAGTTACCTGTCAGCATTTCATCAATTAAAGCTAGAACATATTCTACTGTTTCTTCCTTGAATATGTCGCGCAATATGGTAATGAACACGCGGACATAAGTTGGGCCATCCTGTCACAAGGTTTTCATCTCGTCAATATCATCGGAGTATTCAAAGGACAATTCATATCATTGTAAATCATCTAAATTTTTCTCCTTAGGATCTAAGAAGCATTTGAAAAAACGCATAGCTATCTAAGGAGCCTTTAGCAACAAAATATACCACTCAGGCCATAATAATTGAAGATCTGTTATCACCTCACTACATGCTTTCACACAACAAACTGTACATGAGCAAAACATGAAGGATAACTTTACAAATGATACACATAAACAGAGTACGTCAATTGTAAAAGCTCGGCCAATGAAGTGCCAAAAAACTGATACAAGTAATACCAAGTTCATCAAACACCTACATATCAAAGCACTTTAGCTGAAGAAATTATCAAAACAAATTAAAAAAACCTCAGTAAGTTAGATTTGGGTATAGAACAAAATAACAGCATGCTCGAGCTGGATACCAAATAATAGGGCAATGGTCTATGCAAAGTTGTCAACCATAACAACAATCCACACGAAATGGCTCAAATGGATATCATAACTATGCAACATGATTTTTCTTTCACATAATGAGGACTAAAAAATTCCACAAGCTATAAAGCAGAATCCCTATAAAATGAACCAACACATCCTGCTCAAGAAAACGAACCTTTGATGTACTTCAAGCATGCAAACAAGAAAACGAACCTTTGATGATGTACTTCTAGCATGCAAACAAGAAAACAATCCACTTGTAGCATGCAAACAAGATAGTTTTATATCATATTTCCTACTCGAGCTTAGGCCACAAGAAAGACAAAAGGCACTTGATAAGTAAAAAATGACGAGGAGATCATTTCTTGAAAACTTTCGACTTGAATGACAACACAATAGAGATATGCAAGAAAAGAAAACCCATCCGAGAAGAGGTTTATTGAAGAGATGGTGCAAGAAGTAATGACAACATTAATATTCATCTTAAGAACTTGGGACGAAATAAAAATGAAGCATTACATCATCCAGCAATACTGCTCGTTGACTTTCTGATTTGTTATCATAACGCCTTAACAGCTGAAGACCAGTTCCTGTGATCAACTTAGTCGTCATGTATGTTTCCCATGGGATATCCCTCTTCAGAACCTTGAGCGCAAAACAAAAAAGTCAAATAGATGGTGTCAGCCACCTGTAATTACATAGAAGTTGATTATAAATTAGCAAATTTAGCTAACAGCCATTAAAAAAACGGCAGTAAGAGCATCTCCAACCCATCTCCATAAACCCAATTTAAAAAACCAAAACTCCATTTTGAAGAATCGTTGCCCTCCAACCATACCCATTTGAGATCTCCATATTGGAGACCCTCTCATCAAATGGAGAGCCATCTCCATTTCTTGGTATTGTCCGTGATCTAATTCTCTAGAAAGCAGAAGCCATGAATTTTACATAGTTTTCTCAACAGCCAAAGAGAGGTTAGAAAAAGGTCCCTAGAAGTTCTAGTCCAAAAAGTATCAAATAAGCATATTATACAAATAATTTAACTGATGCAAAACTCAAATGAGGCAAAAAATAACCATATCCAAACTTAATAAGAGGGAACAAGGAAACAATGTATACTTATAAGCTTGTACAAATAGACTGGGCATTGGTATTTAAGAAATGCTCCAGAAGGGAACTTTAAACTACATGGTGATTCCCGTTTCAAATCATACAAGTTTCTTGCAAATCATGCAATACGACTTCCTGAATGTAGATGATGACATAATTAAGATGGATTTTATAAATTGAAAAATGAAGAAGCACTTGAGTGGATATATAGCATTACCTGCTCCATATTTAGCTCAGCATGATCCATCGGGATTGGAGAATTTGAGGAGCTGCACAGAATAAGAGATAGAAATTATGGTAGATATAAATTTAGGTCGATTGCTTATGGTACTATGGGGATAGCTCACACAACATGAATACACAATACTAGACTTGTTTATGGCTATATGAATTGACAGTTATAGATGTGTAAACATTAGTAAAACAGAATGTATGAGGCCAATATAAAAATGAAAACGCTATCCTCTGTACCATCAGCTTGCTAGAAGTTAAGATCAATCTGGATTATGATACCACAATAACAGATAGCCTAAATCTTAGTTGCACCTTTCATCATCGACTAAAAATCGTGTAATTTGGTCTAACTCATGCTTAGTCAAAATATGTTAAAGCGAGAGTGCTAATTATCTTATGCCATCTTCTGAAAATGTATTGTTTATCTCATAAGTGGATTGACAGAAAATTAATTTCGCTAAACACATAAACAGTAGGAAAATGAAAGATAAAAATGGAGTCCCATTTTTAAAATTTTTACGTTGTGTTTGAAAACTTTACGTTGGCTTGCCTATTAATGTTCTAGCTATGCATTACACAAAGACAAAAAAAATTCCCCTTGTTCTATCTGAGGGAGTAGGTTGGGCCATTCACTACAGAGGGGGCAAAAATTTGAGACATTCAGTTCATAAACTTTCTTTAGCTGCTTCTCCATACCATTTGTGGATGGAGAGGAATGGTGGGGTGCTTTTTAGAAGAAGTTTTGGAGAAAGGGAGGTTATTTTCATAATTGAGAATGACAATTCGATCATGCATCAGCTCTCGGAAGCCTTTGAAGACAACTGATGATAATAACTTGATTGGTTTTCAGCGGAATGTTGCTCCTAATGTACTTTCTTAGCTCTTGCCAGCCTAGGTCGTTTTGGTTGGTCTAGCCCCTGTGTTGCTTGGTTTTGTTGTTTCTTTGTTGTTCGTGATCTGGTAAACTTCAATGTGCTCCTGTAAGCGGTTGCAATTAAAAAAAATGCCCTAAAGAAAGTGGTATGATAGCCAAGTGGTAGGCACCATATTCTCCCACGCATGTGACAGGGTTCAAACCTCACTAAGTACAATTGGGTTCAAACCTCACTAACTACAACTAACAAGGCTAACTTTCATCGGGGAAAAAAATATTGCCTTAAAAGTAATGTCTAAGAATGTATGCCAATTTGTATGCCTTAGTGTCTGATTAGGGCTAATAGGACAGAAGTATACCCTAAAAGCTGGAAAAACTGTTTTTGTGGAAAAGCAAAATTTTTCCAGAAGCTCTACATTGATCTTTCTTCGACACTCTTCAACAGGGCCGGCCCTGTGTAGAACCCTAGAAACGTGCTACTGCATCTGCATTAAATTGATTCAATTCTGGTGCGTGTATCTGACATCCCAATACTATTTGGAGGAGTGATTATTTACTAAGCAATGAAATTAAGCATAAAAAAAACAGCAAACAGATATACAGACGGAGAGAGAGAGAACCTGCTCGATTTTGGGGTGGTTCGCGAAGTAATTTTGGATAGATGTAAGGGCATGTTGATAAGTGTGTTAGGGCTTGGAAGAGGATTGCTAATCCTCTAGATTTTCCAACTCTTTGTTTGATTGTAAAACTAAGGATGGGATTAAGAAGAGGATGAGGTTACTAATCCCACACTATTCCCGGATTACTAATACCATGGGGTCCTAGGTATTAGTAATCCTGTCCCAAGCTCTATCATGTAAAATGACCACCTTGTCCATGGTTTTTTAACTCGATACCAATAATACTCTCCATTATACGCTGCTATTTATACACTTCCCTCGCCAAATCCCCATACTCTGCTTCCATAGCTGCTTCCAGAGGGAGAGAATGATCCAGAGGGAGAGAACGACCCAGCTGTTGGTGGCGCAAGTTTGGCGACATTCGACAGCTCGGGAAAAAAACAAACCTTCAACCTCATTTTTCTGGGTTGTTTTGACAGAGAAAAAAAAGGTTGTATAATATTTAAAATTGACAGAGGGACAAGTTTGGGATTGGTAAAAAAAATTAGTTTCGGGGAAAAAATAAAGAGAAGGAAAGTATTTATTTTTATTGTATTTGAAATAGGACCCAGTTTTCTAAGGGAAGGAAAAATAAGTGCATGAAGTTGGAATATCATTGTTTGATTATTGGTGATTTCTCGTTGTAATTTCACCCATGGGTAATTTGTATCCTATCCCTTGGTGTTCCAATCAAACAAAGGATTGGGATTAGTAATCACAATTCCATGATTTAATTCTTACACAATCAACCACCCACTTGGGATTACACTCGGTATTACTAATCTCATCTCCTTATTAATCCCATCTAATCCAACACACTTATCAAATTGGGCCTAAGAGGATTCCGAAGGAAACAGCCTGGAATGTGATCCGAAGCTTCAAAGGAAGGAGGGTTTATATCTGCCCAATAAAACTCGCGTTTGTGAAGTGCGGATTTGAGTTGCATAACTTCGCAGGTTCAAGATGCTAAGTCCATTTAATCCTACACAGAGTACCGGACATCAAAATATGGATTGATATTTGGATTATTTGATTGATCGAAATCGCTCACGATGTAGATATTGTTGATAATATTAACTGTAATGAAAATCATACTGATCGGATTAGAATCGATATCTCATCAGAAAAGCAAAATGAAGATTTTACGTGTATAATTTGGGTTAGGCTACATCAAAACAATTCTCAAGAAAACTACTCCCTATGTCCCATAATGTTTGGCATTTTCAAGAATGCTTGCTATTTTTAAATTGCATATATCTTTTAATCCATAATGTTTTAGGCGATTTTTTGAACTTTGTTTAATAGAACAAATTAAACTTTATCAAACAATATCCATATTGCTTATAAAAAAAACATTATGAATTAAAAAATATAGTTAATTTTTCATGAGGCTGGAATAGCGAAAGTGCTAAACATTATGGAAGGGAGGAAGTAGCGAGTTTAATAACCGTGTTTGTAGGGCGCGAGTTTCATTGAAGTTGTAGGGCGCGTTTGTAGGGAAAAACAGCTACACCATTTTGTTGCCTTCTTAATTGCTCGTATGTATTAATCACATTGAAGTAGTTTAGTGCCTTAAGTGTTTGATGAGTTTGCTATATGCATCTGCAGCCGCAAAATGAGAAGGAAAATGAGAAGGAAAATTATTGTAATAAAAGTCTTCGATCGGCGTGTGTCCAATGAAAAATTAAGAAAATCCATCTAGCTTTAATTTTCACAATTCTTTGCCTTTGATGTCCTCTTGCCTTGTATGCGATTGTATTGGCTGCTCACTTCCTTGCCTGTGGAAAATAGAAGTTTGATTTGGGAATCTTGAAGTTGAATTTTCAAATTAATTATTTAGATTGAATTCTGTTTTGGGTTTAGTTTCTCAAGTCGTATGTACATGTATTTTTCTTTTGACATGTGATGTTCGCACTCAGGCGATGAGCTTTAGGGAGATGGTTCGGATGTTATTCTTGTAGTCTTCTGCTAGTATTTTGTGCTGCTTCTCTTAGATCTTGGTCGTTGGTGCAGTTGGCTTGATTGTGAGTATCTGTGAAGATTAAAATGGATAGCTACTTGATAGAACATCTCTTGATTTTGTATTCTATACTAGTTCTTTTGTTGCAATTACGAGTTTGCAATGTACTATTGTTCTTGGGAAAATTTGCTTGTCAAAATGGATTGCTACAGGATGGATGTCTGGATTTTGTGTTCTGTTCTTTTTGTGGTGAAATTAAGAGTTTGAAATGTATTTTTCTTAGGAGAATTGGCTTTCAGAATGTTGTTGCTGCCTAGCAGCTCATGTATTATTAGTGATGTCAAGATTGAATGTGCATTATGGGTGAAATTGTTATTTTCCAGCCGTTGCACGTCTTATTTAAGTTTCCAAACTTCTAGGAGTTTCTATTGTTTTTTTGCTTCTTTTTTTTTTCCCGAGTAGTGGGGTTGTTATCAAGCTACTATATTTTGTGCTTATTAGTTATTACCATAAAGAAGATAAGAAAATTATTGCCACTAGTAACAAAAGGAACAAAAAAGAAATTCCTATCCCAAAGTCATTTAACACTTGATAAATTCATCCATCGACAAAACGAGGAAAAAGAACTATCTGATACAAAGAGCAAATCAATATGCCTGTAACAGTGAAATGTACTTGTAACTTGTCATAGAAAATCCCAGCTTACTCGAGATCTCCAAGCTCAGTAAGTCAGTACAACAATTAGCTATTGCTCCATAGCCTCCATAGGCCTCTGTGGACACAATATGAGTGGAAAATTATATTGAGCAATTGTCAAGAAAGAAATAATCTCTCCGTAGATTATTGAGCAAGCTATCATGTCAAAATGAGCAACACAATTTTGTGGACACAATATTTGTAAACCAGATTGTAGTTTGCCATGACGCTCAAGTTTACATAAACAAACAGCAATAGGAACAGAAAACACGGCCCCGTTTGACCCCTCTAAACGGGCACGACACGATTAAAAATGACACGACCAAGTAAAACGGGCACGGCACGAAGCATGACACGATTGAAAAATGGCACCACACGACATGATCAAGTAAATGGGCCGGCATGGCACGACACGATTAAAAAGCGGGTCAGCACAGCACGACACGATTTAAGTAAATGGGCCCGACCCGGCCCGACACGATTGAAAAACGGCACGGCACGACACGACACAATTTAAATAAATGGGCACGGCACGGCACTATTGAAAATGGCACGGCACAACACGACACGATTTAAGTAAACGGGTACGGTACGAAGCACGGTTGGCACGGAAGTTGAACGGCACGGCACGGCACGACACACACGTTTGACACCTCTGGTTTATGGCATGCGACAGGGAATGCAAAACAAAACGAGGAGGACAAACAACAAATACGATCTTATATCTTGATGATATGTCGGATAAATCTTGGATTAAAAGTGAATAAGAAAATAACACTGTCTAATTCTAAGATCTAAAGGAGGCTTATATTTAGGGATATTTTCTTTATGGCTGATCGCTAGTTATTTTCCTCAAAACTTGTAATGTGTTCAATGTGTGTCGAAGCGGTGGGCGCATGCGTAAACCAAGTACCCAAAGTGTGTCCGGATCTGGAAGTTCAAAAGAATAGGAGTCATAGGACAGCTTGGACGTGTTATGGGCTTCTCATGGAGATGTTGGAGGTGTTCACCTCTTCGCCTAGAATGTGACACGTGTTCGACTCTGACATATAACAACATTTAGAAGTTTTCATGCGTCTTAGCTTGCTGATGCAGGTTGCTTATTAGCTGCTTGGTTAAGGTTATACGTCATGATGCCATGAAACAAATGGTGGTATAAACTAGGGGTGACAAATTGAACTCAAATTTATTAACAAATTCAAACTCATCAGTTAAAAAATTGACCCAACCCATCCCATCCCATCCCATTTATAAGTTGGATTAGAATGGGTCTCAAGCCATCTAACCCATCTATTAATGGGTCTCAATTGGGTTAATTTAAATGACCCAACAAGACATACAGATAATCCACCAAAAAAAAACAGTAGAACAAACCCAATACTCTCTCTCTCTTCTGGCATAAAAAAATATCAAAGGACCATATCATCCTCTCTCTCTCGCATAAAAATATCAAATAACCCAATTCTCTCTCTCTTAGTCTCTCTCTCTCGCATAAAAAAATATCCCTGAACGAAATTCATTTTCTCTCTCTCCTGAGTTGCTCTCTCTCTCTCTCTCTCTCTCTCTCTCTCTCTCTCTCCATGAAACAAACCCATTTCCTGACAAGTCAAAAATTAATAGCCGTTAATTTATTTATAATTCGTTGTTCAATACTAAAAAAAAGTTCTTCAAATCCTTATCCAAATTATAAATATTTGGGTCATGAGTTGCTCGCTCTCTCATTTCAATAATGGAAATAGAAATGCAAATAATTAAAAAAGAATCACTATCTACTAATTAACTAATTGATTGAAGTTCTCAAAATGCATTTTCCTGACAAGTCAAAAGTCATTAGACCCCGTTTCGCTAACAACTCAATCTTTTAGTACTTTTTTCTTTATTCAGTTTTTTTTTTTGCAATTGTTCATTTTGTGCTAATTTTTTTTTGAAAAAAAGTAATTTTTTTGTACTTTTATCCAAACATTTTGCGAAAATGATATTGGTACCGACGGGGTTGGTACCGAAATCATAGGGACGCTACGCATTTTAGTATATAGTATGTAATTGGATTAATGGACAGATCGGGTTTGATTTTAAATAAATGAGTTGTGTTTGGTATGGATAATTGAACTCATAATTAATGAGTCTAAATGGGTCACTGACCCGTTAAAAACTCAACTCACTTACAACTTGCCCATTTTGACCTAAACCCACCCATTTTGACACCCCTAAATATAAACCTAGCTTACCCACTTAAGCTCGTGGAAAACATCTTGTGATGGATGGATGATTCCTTCTGCATTTAAAAACTTACTAGTGTTTGCCCGTGCCTACGGCACTACCCACCTAGTCTCGTGCCTACGACATTGCCAACGATGGTGCAAATCTTGTAAACGCCAAGTTGCATCGAAAGGATCCAAATCCAACTATTCCCTCCGTCTCTAAAAAATGCTTGGTCCGTAAACGTAGACCTTTTAAAACATTTAATTTTTTTGTTAAACACCAAGTTGCATTGAAAGGATCCAAATTCAACTAATACCATGTTACATTTATAGGAGCCAGGTTCAAACATGACACGAAAAAAAGACTCAATAAGAGGCAAACTCACACACAAATGTAACAAAAATGGGTTGTAGGAAAAAAGACTCCATAAAAGGCAAACTCACACAAATGTAGCAAAAACGGGTTGTCTACAAAGGATGTAATCTGCAAAAGGATCATTGTCCCAAAAGTGTTTCCTCATTACTCTCCTAACTATCTTGAAATTTTCTCTTCATCACTCTCCCAATAGTTCGTCCTTTTTGGGAGAAAAACCAACCTTGGTGGCAGCCAAATGGAAATCCCTCACAAGTTTGTTGAACTCTTGCAAGAGGAACCCATCTTTATCTCCACTACATCTGTTGCTTGGGGAGAGACCAACTATGGAACTATTAGGAGAAGCCGTATGGTTAGTGCAGTCTTCCAACATATGAGCAAAAAAGATCTTGTAAGTACACACACAATAAATTCAGCCAGACAACAATCAACTAATTCGGCTTTGTTGTGCAGGAAAAAAATGTGATTCGGGCTAATTAAAAGTTCATTAACAGTCTTAACTAACATTCAAGCCAAGGCGCCATTAAGGAATAAAAATAGAATGAACAGAAGCAGTTAGCATCGTTTGATTAAACATTTAAACTTGATTCAATGCTTCACGAACATTTCTGATTTTAAAGATCAGAAACAGCATCGACCGCTTTGATCATACATCCCAAATGGTTCGTATAGTTGCTACGGTGCTACCTAAGATGAGTCGAAAAAGGTGCCTACAGGTTTCCTCATTTTCCCATTGGAGTACTTTTGAACAAAAATTTCCCACATATATTCACTGTCATATGAACGGAATATATCCTACATCAGTTTCTTAAATTGCAAACTTCAGCAGTAATCTTGAATTGAAAATCTTAATCCCTACACTTTCCGGGCCAGTAACACCCCAAAATCAAAATGATGAATTTCCGTGGATTAAGAATACAAACAGAACAGTAAAAGCAACAAAGTTAAACCGGGAAATAGATAGTTCAAATATTCTATTGACTCTGCCAAGAACATTAAAATCTGAATCAATCGATTTTCTTAAGAGAGTTGGAGAGCACACCTCATCCCTTAGATCAAATGAATCTCAACCCTTGGATCAACTTGTGTTTGTGTGGAGACTCACACCCTTGTGAGAGCATTTGAGGAGTGCTTTGTGCATAAGCTTACCCCATCAACCTAAATCAATAATCTGGACTTAGAACCCAACAATTCCCTCGAGGCTCTTATGGTCTTAAAAATCAATCAGCTGAAGAATAAGAAACAAAAAAATGAAATCAGAACTTTGTAAAGTTGACAATGGGCAATAATAAAAAAACTTGATAGCACAAAACATGTTAAAATAGTTTACTCCACACTCTGGAAACAGAATAAGCCCCCAAAAGAATTAATTCCACACTCTGGAACAGAATTAGCCCCCAAAAGAATTAATCTTACACATGCATTTCAACAAACACCCCCAATGGGCGTCTTTCAAATATCCAAATCGAAACATCTGATGAACAATAGAAATTCCCATACCGAAACACCTGAAGAACATAATTAGTGTGTTACCTGTGTTAATACAAACATCTGATGAACAAAAGAAATGTAAGTACTAAACAGTTACCAACTAAGCCCTTTCGAATGCCCGAACCCCTAGAATCCTAGATCAAGCATTTGCAATAGTGTAAGGAAATGGTTCTCCTGGTTGAAGGAAGGAGGCAAGGGATGGTTAGCACAAAGATGATTTTGACCCCAAAAATAGTTCCACTATAGTAATACTAAAGTGGAAGTTCCTAAGATGAACCCAAAGGTCAACCCTATTTTAGTGCTAAGAACAGAAGGGTACATTCAACAACCACAATCATAGCATCATCCACTTGTCAATACTGAGTATGGAAGTGCAAAATTTTTCTTGAAAGTAACCGAAAGACTTCGCTCAACAATGCTGAGTGCGTTGAGACTCGAAATTTTACTCACCATGGATCAGAACTCTTTAACATTTTTTTTTGTTGAAGAAGATGAACCTACACATAAAGTAACTTAAAAGGCAATGACATTTTACACGTGGAATCACACTGTCATTGAAAAAAGGGAGACACCAAGTTGTGCTCTCCCTTCGCCCTTTGATGGGGAACACTACTATAATAATATTTAGAAAACAAAATAAGATTTAAGAACCAATTTGTATCAATTCATAGACAGAATAACAAACTTTACCCAACCTGGAGTTCTAATACACACGTTCTACCGGTATCATTTCAAGAATCCACCGAAATAGGTCTAGGTTTACATCCAGATACTAAAACTGACAAATGTTAGTTGGTCATATCTAAAAAAAATGGAAAAAGATAGATCTTACCAAATTATGAAGCTTGATAATGGCTCCAATGAGCATCATGAGTCTGAATCATAATCTAGAGTCAAACTACCTGGAAAACAATTCAAGTATACGCGAAAATCAAAACATGGAATCAACACACAAATCATGATAAACAACTTCCTAACTAACTTGCTAGTTGTTACTAATTTAAAAAAAAAAAAAACACGTTAACCATAAATTTGCAACTAAATGGATCAATAAAGACTCAATTCCCTCCCCTTTGTCTACATCTCCTGAACATGCATTTTCACAAACATGTTGTAGGCATCTTTCAAAGAACTAAAACATAACTTCTCAGATGCCAGCGAGGTCTAATCCGTGAGCAAAAGCAGAGAGGGAAGAGGGCCAAGAGGGGTTTGATTTTTGTGGTGGTGTTCCTCATTTTGGGGTTCGTGAATCAGTAAAGAGTTGAGGTGAGGGCTGACCACATAGTGGTGTGGTCGGAATTGCCGGTGATTGACTTCTCCGGAGTCTATATGAGAGAGAGAGAGAGAGAGAGAGAGAGAGAGAGAGAGAGAGAGAGAGAGGGGTTTGAAAGACATGTATGGCAATTTACGTAATTTAGTTAAAAACTATGGCCACTTTAACGAAATAGGAAGAATTCCTCTCAACCCTTAGATCAAATGAACTTCAGCCCTTGGATGTGTTTGTGTTTGTGTTTGTGTGGGGCCCATACCATTGTGTTTTGTTAGATAGTAGCGCAAACAATAGAGGTCTAATACTCCAACTCCAGGCCATCACAGCTCAAAAAGAATTTTTGTACAAAGTTTTATGCTCTCTTGTTTCTCCATCATATTGAACAGCACCAGAAGCATTTCCGATGAGATGCATCAGCCACGGTTCAGTGGGAGTAAGGTAGTGTCAGCCTACGCACCCACTTCTCATTTCTCCAGGATTTGTACAACGATGATTGTTTCTTTTTTCTCAGTAGTTTAGTGGCTCATTATGAGAAACACAAATCAGCCCATAATTGAACCCACCAAAACACAAATCATCAACCCACCACAGATTTTCTCCGAGAAACAAAAAAAATGATTGAAATAACAAAAAAAATAAAAGAAACAGATATAATCGAAAATCCAAAAAATTACCAACATCTACTCCTGGGAATAGTGAGATGTATATCGGGATCTGGATACACTTTGAGGTTGAGAAATCTAGGATCGTTGTCTTCTGGTTGTTCTTCTCGTATGTCCTCGGCCATCGTCAATCATTTGCAGTTGGTCAGATCAGCAAGTTAGACCTTCAATTAGAAAAGTAAATACACGAACAGGGGAGAGATAGGGTTCACGAATTGGGAAGAGAGAGAAACTTACCTGGCGGCGCTTCCCGTAAAGCGTTGTGCTTTGCGATGCACGGGCTGGAGGCGTACAGACTCTCACCGAAGAAGAAGATTGTAGAGGAGAGAGAGAGAGACAGAGAGAGAGAGAGAGAGAGAGTACTTACCAAGAAAATGTAGAGAGTGAGAGAAACTTGACCTTTCACCTGATCCGTAGGTTTCTTCCACTTTCTCTGGTTTGGGGAGGGTCGGAGAAGCGGCGGTGGGGAGGGAGGAGAGAGAGAGGAGGTGGTTAGAGCGACTGTGCGGCAGCGGGGTTTGGGGAGTGTGCAGCGAGGGGGGAGTAGAGAGAGAGAGAGGTGACAAAGAAAGAGAGAGAGTCTGATTTTGAGAGGAAGAGGAAAGTAAGAGAGAGAGAGAGAATGAGATGCTATGTTTTGTTCAAATTTTGAACTGATACAGATACCTATGCGTACGAAACACGAAGATTACCTACCGATATTTTTTTGTCCAAACAATGTAAACTATTTATGGAGATGCCATTGGGGAAATTTGGACCATTAGATTTGTTTGTATGAGTACATAAAATTTGTGTGAGGAAGAAATCCGAACCGTTGAGAAGGAATATGCGTTAGGAATATTCCTAAAGACCCTCCTGTTTTATTAGATAGATGTTCACTATTATATGTATGTATGTATATGTTGGGATGGTTGGAGTTCCAAATGGCGTTGGTTAAAATTCCACCCAAGTCAAAGTCTTGCACATGTTTTATTATTCTCTTGTTTTTCCGAAAAGTGAGCTGGCCATGGTATTAGCTCATTCCTTGTTGTTGTGTGTCCTTCCAACTTCTTGTTGGGATAATGCAGTATGTCTTTAATGCATGGGTGCTTTATAATGGCATGAGGAAGTGTTTTTTCGTGAGACACAGAGAGAGTAGGAGTGGAAGAAAAACAGTTTCTGTGTGGGGGCAGCTCTCGAAGGAGTAGCCGGGTACACGGGTTTTTCTACCGCAAGGTTTGTGTGTGCAAGGGTCAAGTTTAGTACTTGGTGAGAGTGTGTTCTTGTATGAGTGAGTGTATAAGGGTAGGGAGTGGGTATTTCATATCCAAGTGTACTTGTACGGAAAATTCTCATAGTGAAAGAACGGGATCTTCTCTGTGGAGTTGGTGTGTTATTGCCGAACCACGTAATCCTTGCGTGTCTCTCTCTATTTTATTTTTCATCGTACTTTCATTAGTCGCGATTTTGGTTGTGTTTGAATCTCAGCGCTTGGGTGCTTCCGCGTTTAATCCCAACAGTATATACATACATACATATTTTTTTTTAAAAAAGTTGCAAGTCTAACCACAACCATGAATGTTTTCAGAGAATGGAGGCACTTTATGTTGGGTTTTGCCCATATATTGAAAAGGAAAAAGACAAAAAATAATTATGGTTAGCTTGTTTTTAATTGGTTCGGTGGTGCAGCAGTGAAACGGGTTGGCTGTTTGGCTCTAAAATCCTCTCTTTAATTAGCCGGCTGTGCTTGGAAAGTCCCAAGGAGCATTTGTGGCTAGTTGAAGTTCAAGAAGCATCTCGGCAGATGAAGAGGCGTGTGCCAGCCTTTGTCATGCCTACTTATAGGCTTCCTGTGCCGAGGTTTGTGCAGAGAAAAGAAAAGGCAGAGAACAAAAAGAATAGTTAGTGTGTGCCGAGTGTGAGAAAAGGAGAGGGCAGCCCCTTTGGGATTGCCGGATACACCGGCCGGGAGGTGAGAGAGAGTAGATGTGAGGAAAAAATAGATATGTGGGATAAGTGTAAACCATTGTAGAGAGCCGTGTGTTGGGAGACATCTCACATTGTAATCTCTATTTTTCATACAGTGGAAGATTTCTCTCTCCCGTGGACGTACTGAGTTTGGGGAAATACGTATTTTGATTGCGTTGTTCTCTTGTGTGATTTCGTTTTTGTTTGTTGCGCTGCCGTTGCGGGTGGGATTACCGGGCTTAATCCCAACAACACTTGACTTACCCAAGCAATTCGGTTTTCTCGTCAAAGTGTAAGCAGTTCTCAGGGAAAAGACGTTACTGGTGGGATAGATCTACCTCAATTTTCAGCTGCAACTGTAACTAAGGTACATGATAACGAACCGAATTTTTTGAAGTGATTCTCAAATTTTTGTTTACCCTCTATCTATAGGGTTCCTCAAATTGTTGTATGTGAAACATGGACCATCTTCACGTCCCTTGATAGTTTGTTTTCATACTGATGCAGAATGGCCTACAAAATGGGAACATGCTATGTCAGGAACCAAGGTATGTTCATTGGTTCTATGGTATATTTGTCTTCTGGATTCATTTCACTTTTCTTTGGTTTTCATTGATTTTCCTCTTTCATTCTATTTCCTAATTAGATTGGTCCTATAATTTAGTTAAAATTTGAAGCTCTTTTAGTACATGTTGAGTCATTTCATTTTAGTTAGAACAAATCTGAACTGTTGTGAATGCTGTCAGTGAGGAATTATAGGGATTCAATAAATCATAATCTGAAGTATCCTACATGCCAAGAAAGCTTAAATTGGGCCTTTCACAGATTTTGAAGATGGGGAAGAAGGAAAGAGAGGCGATGTGAAAGGGCTTACCTCACAAGGGCTAAGAACAAACACATGAAAACGATCACAACTATCAATAGAATCTTATGTAGTGATTGGCACATCTCGGAGAAAGTTATGTAGTTAGTAGTAGTTAGGCTAGTCCTTTGTTGTTTTCTGTGTTTTGGCTTCCAATTCTTTTTGCTGGGGTATGCCCCTTATAGTTTCTTTGTATATTGTCTCCTTTTTTGGTAACAAAATCCCTCTTTACCAAAAAAAAAAAACTATAAAAAAGTCAGTTCTTCGTTGAAAAGAAAGATTACAGGCTCACATGTAGTAAATGTTATCTATTAGTTAACCAACTTTTCTCACTCCACCTATTTCCAACTCGAGGAAAATTGGCGAGTTTAAACTATGTCCTTTGTATAGTAAATTCTCTAGCCGGGCCTTGGCACATAATTTCTCTTGCTCTATTGTGACCTTGGGGCTTGGCGTAATGGGTTGCAAACAAAAAATTGTAACATTCGGTGACATATGACTGCATACCTTGATGGCAGTTCTGCTTATTCTTTCCTTTTGTAACGGAAATTATGAATTCCCATGTAGTTTATATGTTTAGGAATTCTGTATAAGCAAATCCAACCAGTTTTTGTTACGACAACTCAGGTGTCTGAGCTAGCTTGTGCACACCTCAACTTATCCTGGGGGACCAATCCCACCGCCCACTTACGGGGTCCCAATTCATGTAGAGCAAAGTTCCGTATGGACTGGCCCCAAAGGAGTTGATAGCATTTGAGAGGTTTCAAACTTGAGAGCTTAGGAGAGGGCAAACCACTAGTCCAACAGTTGACTTGCCTCTACCTTGTAATTCTTTTTTACTATTTTATGGATGCCTAGACATACACTCAAACACACATATTGAAGTAAACACATATAGCTAGTCTCTCATTGTATCTTGTTGCAGCAATGACTTTGTAATGAAAGTCGGAGGCCTCGTTTGGGCTTTGGACTGGTGTCCTAGAGTTCATCAGTGGTCTGAATCGTCGGACTGTCATGTTAATTGTGAGGTAACTGCCTTTTAGCTTATTCAAATTGTTTTTTCTTGTGATTGTAGGGTTGGCGTTTGTTTATTATAAAATCAGAATCTGCATTAACCACCACCAGGGAAGTTTCAACCCCCTGGTTCTTTTTAAAACCGTTGCAATACTGGGTTTGGTTTACGAAAATAGTTCGTATAATACTGCAGTACTAAGTTGTTCAACTTATAGTTTTGTATGCTGTAGTAAGTTCTACTGAAGTCTTTCAGTTGGTATTTTGAAGTATGCTTTATGGTTGGAAGTATCATTTTGTACTGGAGTTTCTAACTCTCGTGTTGTATGGTACCTGACTCTTTCTCCCAATAATTGGCCTCAGTTTATTGCCGTTGCTGCTCATCCTCCTGAATCTTCTTATCACAAGGTTGGTGCCCCACTTATTGGTAGAGGGGTCATTCAGATATGGTGTCCTTTAAACATCAGTGTCAAAGAGGAAGAAGTACCTCGGACTAAAAACAAGGCAATGCAGAATCAAAGTAGCTCAACGGGAAAGGTCACGTCACCCAATGAATCGAGAACAAGAGGGAGACCCAGAAAGAATCGAGTAAATGAATCTGCAGACAATCTCGATGAAAATACTGAGTATGTGCAACCTAAGAAGCCAAGAGGGAGACCCAAAATAAGCCAGTTACTGAATCTTTAGATAATCTCAGTGGTAATAATGAATTGTATGTGCAAGCGCTTGCTGTTCAATTTCCTGAAAATGCGACAAACTTGCTTCCTATAGACACAATCAGAGAAAATACCTCTGAGTGTGTTGCCAAAAAGGTTTCAGGTACAACATCAAAAGCTTGCCGTTGAGGATCAGTTGCTTATAATTTAGTGTTGGAAGCTTCAGTCAAGAGGAGGAGGTTGAAAGCTATGGCGAGGGAAGGGAATTTTGTGGATCCTGATCATATGCCTTTACTGGCGGAAAATGAGAATGGAGAGTCTTTTCCAGCAAACAATGCACTCTTAAGTTCTGTACTGGATCCCTTGGAAAGTAGTGCTGCTAGTTGTGTTATACCAAAGGATGTAGCTTTGCCTAGGGTTGTGTTGTGCTTGGCTCACAATGGAAAAGTGGCATGGGATGTGAAATGGCAGCCTTCTTTTGTTAACGATGCTGAATCAAATCATAGAATGGGCTATCTTGTTGTTCTGCTTGGAAATGGAGCTTTAGAAGTGTGAGATTTCTCTTTCACTTCTCTAGTCTGCAGTTTTTTTTTAATATATTTTATTACAACTTTGGCATTGTAAGCATTGTTGCTTAGCTTATTCCAGGTCACTTCACAGGGGTGAGTTAGTGAGCATTATATGGGGCCTTGGGCCCTGCTACCAATTGTTTGTCTACTTCCTTGTCCACCTCTGAATTTGGATTAGCCACTATACTGAACTGAATTAACCCATGAAGTAAAGTGATGATTTATTTTCGTACTTGGTTGAGACCCTTCTCAAGCATTTGTATATTACGTATATTAAATTGATCATCAAAATGTATCATGAACTTTCACTCTTTGCAAATGCAGGTGGGAAGTTCCTCTTCCTCAAACAATAAAAGCTATTTATTCTGCTTGTCAAACAGAGGGAACTGATCCTCGCTTCATGAAATTGGAGCCTGTGTTCAGATGATCAAAGCTGAAGAGTGGTGACAGACAGAGGTACTTTGGGATTGATGAGCTCTTTTTTTTTGTTAGTAGAATTGAAATATTTATTCATGCAAAATGAAATGCACTCCCACTCCCAAGTATTAAGTATTGGAAATTTTATATTCGGGCAGTCTTACGTTTGAGTTTCACCCTAAGCAACGGCAATTGGTATACCAAAGAGGACTTGTAATGGTGAAACTGAACAAATATGCATGTTTTCTTCCTTGGTCAACTGTGCGAACTATTATGCTTTGGTGATGCCTCCCCCCCCATGACCTGTTCGCCTTACTGGCTCTCTCTCTCTCTGACCCACTCACTTTGATAATACTTCATTAATGAGACACCAAGGGGAAGCAACCCCCAAAACAATAAAACTACTCAAAGGCCTCTACAAAGCTTTGACTTCACGTTTTGATGACAATAATCTTCCCCCAAGTTTAGCCAAAGCAACAAGAATCCAAATTATAGACCATCTGTTCCTAGCGGGGGATGTATATATGGACTCAGGAGGGTCATTCTTTCAGTATATGTAGTTGGAATCTATTCAACTAAATTTGTGGAATAACTGTTGAAGTTTATATTATACATGGATTTGGTCGGTGAATCTCCACTTTGCATTTGTGTCATTTCAATGCAGTATTTCAGCTCTAGATGACATGTTCAAATTTTGGAAGACCAATGGTACCTCTACACATAGGTATAGTGTACAGATGTCAGAGGAGCCAACAGCCATAGCTTAGATATGAGTTTTTCCATGATTCTCCTCCCTTCCCTTGAAGAGCGCCTTGGTTAAGTTATACTACCATTCTCCTTCGATTTTGGGTTGTTTTGTTCAACCGATTACAGTTTGCTAGCTAAATCGTTCTTCTTCACTACACTGTTGATTGTCGTGGTTTGCATTGCTTGACAGCTTTATTTTGTCCTTTAATTTGACTTGAATCCCTGTTTTCTTTTACTGGTCTGTTAATCAGCATCCCCCTGACAGTGGAGTGGTCAGCATCAGCTCCCCATGATTTTATTCTTGCTGGATGTCACGATGGAGTGGTAGCCTTACAACTTTATGTTCTTCTATTTAGTGCTTAATATTGAGTCACTTGTCCAACAAGCCCTGAAACAATGTCCTTTGCCATAAATTAGTTTAACCCATTTTCCTAAGCCACGCTTTTGAGAAAGTTGTTTCAATTGGATGAGAAAGAAGCCGATCAAAAAAATGGATGAGAAAGAAGTTTTGGGAAAATTAATCCCTACTCAAACTTCCAGTTCCTTGATCATTTGCTGAGTCACAATGGAGATTCAGTTGCTGACCTGCGGTTATGCTTCAGGCTATAGCATAGCTGTAGTGCCACCAACACAAATTTTCATGTAAGCTACCTTTTATGCAGCATGGTCACTTCCTAAGTTGAGGAAGTAAAAACTTTTAGTGGCCTGTCGGCATAATATTAAGCTACAATTGGCGATGTAGATGTGTGAACTAGATTGGGGCAGTGCTTGGTGTTATTTCTTATCCTTTTAACCAAGCTTCCTGCTACCATTTTGTATCACCTTTGAATTTGTCCTCAGTATTATTAATAGAATACTTGCTGCACATTCAGGTTGCCTTGTGGAAATTCTCTGCAAATGGTAGATCTGAAGGTAGCGTCGTTTTTACCCTTTCAACTTTTGTTTTGCGATTTCTTCCTCATGTTGATATGCTTTGTGTATGAAATCTGGTTTTGGATTGTGCTAACCGGTTTCCAACACTAAATTCTAGACAAGAAACATGGCACAATTGAGTTTTTTCTCTTTGGGAAAAAAGGTCGTTATGCTCAATGCTTTGCAGTTTCTGTTATCATGAAATTAAAGAGTTGAACACTGTACTACACTTTTGGAAATTGCAGATACAAGGCCTTTGCTTTGCTTTGCTTCGGTGCAGATACAGTTCCTATACGAGGACTTGCTTGGGCCCCAATTGAAAGGTTGGTGATGCTTGAAGTATGACTTCAATACATTTTTTCAATTTATATAAATTGGTTGCTCTTTTGGGGTCTAGGACCAAATGCACCCATGATTCTAGCGAGTTTTTTGTGTGCGCATATTTTCTGACTAGCGGTGGAGCCACTGAAGCTCAGAGTGGACTGCAGAGCCCTGCAAACTTCGTAAAAATTTAACTTTCTATAATAAGACTAAGACTACTAAGATGATGTTCCTCTAATGACTTTTTTTACTTTTGAGAAAAAGTGCGCGTTTTGTCCTTATTCAAACTTTTTTTCGCTTTCGTTAGTTTTGCGCCAAACTATTGTGGGTTATTGATAAAAAAAAAGTGGTTATTTCCCAATATATTTGGGTAAAAGTAATTTTTTTTTTACTTTTTCGATTCGTCTTCGACTATTTCCCAATATATTTGGATAAAAGTAAAAAAAAAAAAATTACTTTTCACATTCGTCTCATCGATACGAATCAATAATCGTCAAAAGTTTGGCGCAAAATTAACAAAAGCGAAAAAAATTTGAATAAGGACAACAATAGATATGAACTAACCTTTGGGTCCTTTGATCTTACTTTAGTCTCTGCGGCAGTTACCATTTATCAACAATAGTGTACAAATTAGCTAGCCCTTCTGGAAGATTGGAACAATTGTTTGTAAAGCAATCTCATCCCACATGAGAAGTTTAAATGGGTGATCTGGGGTATTATCAAGAGTGGTGAACCCAAGTGACATCTGTTAGCTGGCCCTTTTGGCTGAGCGCCATTTATTGTTGCTTGTAGTCCGAAAGCCAACCTGTGTCCATAGACATTGGCATCGAGAACCATCTTTATGAGTTGCGGCAGACAGAGGGTTTGCTGTGGGCTGCCACCACACGTGTTTCACAATTGCTACCGATTATATTCCTCCCACCATCCCATAATTTAGTCCATTACGACAAGGCTTTCCATTTTTGGATAAAAAATAAAAAACTTCCCTGCAAAATTTTTGGGATGACCTTACAAGTTTATAAAATATTGGCCTACTCAAGCCACTTTTCCCCATTTTCCTGACTTTTGCCTTTGCCATTCTCTCTACAGCCGTCTCTATTTCTTTCTCTTAATCCCAGCCACCAAAATCCCATAGGTAACAGTTAGAGTTTTCTCTATTTCTTTTCTCTTAGATTATATGGGAACTATTAAACCTAATCCAAATTATCCAACCATTATTTGGTCGACAATGACCAAAATCAAACTGTGGCAAAGATTCTTTCTCTGTCGGTCTGCCTCTCTATGAAACTCTCTCTGTCCTCTCCGTTTCTCACCCTTTGCTTGTGAGTGTAGGAAATATTCCCATATGGGGGTGGCTTTGGCTGCTAGGGAATGGCGTGTGGATTTGACCCCTTTTGTGTTATCTATATTTTTCATATATATGTGTGTGTGCATGTAGGCTCGTCTATCCTTTGTACAAATATTTGATGATGCTTGCTGATGATAGAGCCCATTTAGAACAACCACCTTTTCTGGAAGATTGATAAATCTATTTCTTTATGATAAGTTTGTACAGTTTTTTCGGTTGGAACTCTTAAGAGAGAATTTGGTTGCCAGAGGAAGAAAAAGTTAATAGAAAGATAGTACTTTAATAAATAGTTACTTCTTTGTCTATCGGTGGCAATGTTATGGATTTGAATGGAATCTTCTATCATGGGAATTATATTTTATTCAGATGGTTACTGACAAACTCCACAACAAATGGCGGCAAAAAGAAAAGGTTTTGATCTTCAGCCAGTACATTAAACCATTGACTTTCATCTGAAATCGAGTTTTGGTTGACAGAAGGAAAAAATTAAGGCAAGACGCTAGGGATGGGCACGGGGAGGGTCGGGGACGGGTACCCCTACCCCCATCCCCGATCCCCGAATTGAAAATCTCCCACATACCCTAACCGATCTCCATCGGGGATTCAATTTTAGCCCCCATCCCCGTCTCGAACGGGGATTGGGGATCCCTGCGGGGATTTGGGTACCCAAAGTGCAAAAAAAAAGAAGAAGGAAGAATTGGCTAAATGTTGAAAAGATAATCTCGAATTTCAAATTATCAACACAGTTAATTTCTAGGACCTTTCAAGTATCTAATTAAGAAGTAGGAATGCTCATACATGATGCTGGGGAAGCAGAAGACCAATTAACTTTAGCCTTATCTATTGGAGCCTATATGGATACCTGATGTACCACATGGTTTCAAGTAAGTGGAATAAAACGAAAGTGAGTTCTAAGTATATTCCTCGTCCCGTCTCTTGAATATCTTGCGGGATATTTGGAAAATCCAAGTCTGTATTAACAAATGGTTACTAGATTAAGCAGAAATCGAACAATAGACAGCAGCAGCTCGAACAATAGAGAGATATACATATACATATACATATGTACATATATACATATATGTACATATGTACACATATGTGTGTGTGTGTGTGTGTGTGTATATATATATATATATATATATATATATATATATATATATATGGGGGGTTCGGGTAGAGGCGGGTACGGGTAGGGGTGGAGATCGGGTAGGGTATGAACTCATACCCCTCCCCTTCCTGATCCCTGATTTTTTTAAAAATCATCCCCATACCTTACCCGATCCCTGAAAAATCCCCGAATTCCCTCTCCATTTGGGGCGGGGATCAGGTAGGGAAGGGTTGGGTTCATTGCAAGACACTGCCAGTCATTGATTTCTTTGCTGAATCAGAGGGATAGTGTTTAACCCCTCGGTGGAACTATGAAGGTGGAATCTCGGTACCACAAAACTTGACCGGGAATCTTGGTACCGCGAAACCTAGGTGTAATTTCGGTGCCACAAAGCTTCGACTGGGAATCTCGGTACCTTGAAACCTGAAGATGAAATCTCGGTACTGCGAAACGTGAAGGGGAATCTCGGTTTCATATGAAAATTTAAATATTGTACATGAAAATTTATATGCAAAATGGCCCAAAACAAGTATTCGGTTTCATATGCCCCATAGTGAGAAAAGGTGGAATCTCGATACTGCGAAACTTGACCGGGAATCTCGGTACTGTGAAACCTGAAGGTGTAATCTCGGTACCTCAATAGTGATATATTTGATCAAATTATGATAGATTTCGGATCAAACATATCAAGGAATGATGTATTGATATATTTAATCCAATGTTGATGCATTTACGACAGAAAATATAGATGATTAGATCGATCACTTATAAGTATTGAATTGAGCTTATTTTTCACAGAGGCCATGGAAAAAAGATTTTAAATTTAATGAACGACTCGGATCGCTTGTGCAAGACTCTGAGTGGGCTCCACACATTGATATGTGAACAATCTGTGTAGTATTTAAAACTCCTCCTTGGAAGTCTGAAGGAATAAAAATTTAAAAAGTTTCCGTTAGCCTTAAAACTCCTCTTCGCCTTCGTACAAGCAACAAGCTTCATCCACTATAAGCTTCATCCTCTCTCTCTCTCTCTCTCTCTCTCTCTCTCGGTATTTCTTCATCCTCTCTCTCTGTCTCTGTATTTCTCTTCATGTTGCATGTGATGTGATTAAATTTGTGGTTTTGGAATCCCTCGGTATTCTTCTTGTTGAATGCGATTAAATTAGTTTTAACTTCTTTTCGCCCGTTTGTAGTATGATTAATTTAGTGTTAGTTTAGTGGTTCGGGAAAGTATGTCATATTGTTAGTAACTTGCACAGAAGTGTTCTGGTCCAGAACCCTAGATTGGAGATTCTTGAAAATCTCATTCTCCTTCTAGTCCAGAACCCTAGATCACTATAGTATTTGTTTGAGGTTGTTTAAATTAGTTTTAACTTCTTTTGGCCCGTTAGTGGTATGATTTAGTGTTAGTTTAGTGGTTTGGGAGAATATGTCATATTGTTAGTAACTTGCACAAAAGTGTCCTGGTCCGGAACCCTAGATCAGAAATACTTGAAAATCTAGTTCTCCTTCTGGTCTAGAACCCTAGATCACTATAGTATTTGTTTGAGGTTGCTGTTCAATTGTTGGAGGGGGACCAAATTTTACAAACGATAGTTGAATATTTCTCTTGGTAGTAACGAATTTTAAATAAAAATCATGCTTTATTCCTCTTTCATGTTAGATACACAGAAAAAGGGTTGATATATTTGATATCAAGTTAATTAAATATATCATTATGGGATCAAAGATATTAATATATCATTTTTTGATATATTTGATATCAAGTATATTGGGATTAAATAATACATCCATAGTGGAACGAATACATCATTATTGTGTCAAATATATCTATCTTGTCTCGAATGTATCAATTTTGGATCACATATATCATTACATTATTATTTGATACATTTGATATCATTATTGGATCAAATCTATCCTGGAGTCTTTATCAGAGAAAAAAATTTAAAATTCGAAAATGGGACCACTTCTCTTATTAGATCCGTAATTACGCGCGAGTTTGATCATCTCAATCAGTGCATAAATGCGAAAATGGCCCGCGAGATCCCACAGGTATGAAATCTTATGAACTATTCAAATTTTATCTTGTAGTGTATCTCGTAAAGGGAAACAATTGTGACACATACAACAAGTTTTTGTTTTCCTTTTTACTATGCAGCATATTCATACTCATTTCCACCTAGAAGTAGCACAGCAGTGGACGTTGGAAGACAATGACCCAAGGCTGAAGTATATAGAGAAATCCAACTTTGGATGGGTGAGGAAATTGGAGTCATTCAAGTGCAACATTGATCTCTTGAAACTCTTGTACTCTCGTTTCATGCCGGAGACATCTACATTCTTGTTATGTGGCAAGAAATACATGATCAGCATGGAGGATGTAGCAAGCTTGACAGGTCTGTGTATTGACAGAGATGCCATCGTTTGGAAAGGGGAAAAGAATGTCTCGGCCTTGTGTAAAAAAGTCTTGGGCAAGGAGCCACCTAAAGCTGCTGGGGGAGCAATCAACTACAGTTGGTTGCTTACTACATTTGGAACATTGGATAATGAAGCAACCACCAAACAAATTATATTTTCTGCAAGGGCTTATATATTGTTCATTCTTGGTAGTTATTTTGTCCCATATATACAATGTAAAACTTTTGACCTTGTGATTGGACAGGTAAACATTTACAGTTATGTTTCTTGTAGGTACTGTTGTACTTCCTAACAACATAGGAGCGAAAGTTGACGCAGTTTATCTCACCTTCATGCAAAATGATGAAGATTTTCAGGATTTTGAGCACATTAGAAAATATTCATGGGGTCAGCTATGCTGGCTTTGTTGATTAACAATTTGAAGAAAGAACCTAGTAAGAAAGGAGTAGTCAATCTTGCAGGGAGTGCAGCACACTGCTTGAGGTAAATATTTTTTAAGTTTTTATAGTCAAAAATTTTATTAAGATTTCTTAGTGGGGTTTTTATGAGGATGTTCCTTTTTAGTTCTGGGCCTATATGCGGTTCCCGCTTTTTAGGCCGGTGGAAATTTCTATAGAGAATGAATCAGTCCCCTTGATGGTGCAATGGAGCAAGGATATCGCCAAAAGGTCAAGGAATACTCACCGACCGAGTTCATTGAATGATTGGATAACTGTATTAGATTCTTCGCAAGACATTGAGGTAAGTTTTTTTGTTCTTTTTTTAATTATCCAAACAATGGTTGGTATCATAAGAAAATTGGGCAACTTTGAAGATGGCTTGTTCTTTGGTCACAATTCTCGAAAATGCCCTTAGCTCAATTGTAAGGTACCTCAGAACTCGGGTGCAACCTTGCCCTTAGGTCAAGTTATGCTCGAAATAATCTTCTGCCAATGAGCAAAAGTTGACATGCGTAGCACATCGAAATAACACCAGGTCTATAATAAGTTTACCAGCAAGCCAATTATTAATTTGGTATTTTGCACGTCGAAATAACACTAGGTCTATAATAAGGTTACCAGCAAGCTTATTGTTAATGTGGCATTTTCTGTATTTGTAGTTTTCTCGAAATTCCAATGTGGAGTTCCAATCAAATTTGTCCTTCCTGATGAATCAGCTTCCTCTCACGTTGTCCATAACTGCTGTTTTCCACGGGAGCATTTATGCCCATTATTAACCAGATTGTTGCTTCCAACAATTTAATGGAGTTCCGGCTTGTACTTCTACGCCACAACTGCCCTCTGCATTTAGAATTCTAAAAAGAAAAATTAGACAGCGCAAGGGTCCACAATATCATACGGACTGAAACGAGGAAGTACCTATAGAACTTTGGGCAAATCGACATGAGACCATAATTGGGATACTTAGATGTGGTGATGATGGACCTGAGAATGACGAGGAAACGCCTGAGAATGAGGTGGAAAGCCCGAGAATCAGGGAAAGCCTGAACCAACCTGAGAATGAGGAGGAAAGAGAATCTAAGATAATAGAGGGAGAACGCAATGAGGAGGAAAGGGAACCACAACAGGTGGCGAGATTGCATAAACGGGCAAGGAAACAGATGCCTGAAGGGATTATTCCACGACACAGTACTAGGTCGCAAAATAAAGGTAAAAATGTTGGTTCCAATTTGCTACCCCAATGAAATTGCATCTGCATGACTAATATATGTACCTTCTATTCTAACCTCTCATTCTATCAATAATTAGCCATTTGTTGGCAAAAATTATTTGGTTCTTAATGGAAAACCTTATTGTATAGGTTTAAAATTGCCGCAAAACGAAATGATCTAATAAAAGAAAACCTTATTTTATATCCAGAAGAACTGAGACATGCCTCATATTGGTGCAGAATAGTTGTCAATTAATTTGTCCCATATGGTTTAGCTAGCCTTTGTTTTTTTAACTTGGGATTCTCAGTTGTCAAATAAATATTTATCAATATTGCATCAATTATATCAATATATTTTTATTTGATTTCAGATATTATCAACTATCATATCATTATTGGATATAGAAACCTCACAAAGGAGCTATCATTATTGCATCAAATATATCTACCTTGTCATAAAGGTATCAACATTGGATCAAATACATCAATACATCATTACTTGATATTCATGTCATTATTGGATATAGAAACCTCACAGAGGAGCTATCATTATTGCATCAAACATATCTATCTTGTCACAAAGGTATCAACATTGGATCAAATACGTCAATACATCATTACTTGATATATTTGATATGAAATCTCTCATAATTGGATCAAACATATCGCTATTGGAAACATGACGTTGGAATCGAGGAACTTGGAACGGGAATATCAGAATCGTGAAACCTGGAACGGGAATATCGGTATTGAGAAACCTTATCGGTATGAGGCTTGTCTCAGTCCTTCTGGATATACAATAAGGTTTTCTTTTGTTAGATCATTTCCTTTTGCGGCAATTCTAAACCTATACAATAAGGTTTTCCACTAAGAACCAAATAATTTGCCAGCAAATGGCTAATTATTGATAGAATGAGAGGCCAGAATAGAAGGTACATATATTAGTCATGTAGATACAATTTCATGAGGGTAGCAAATTGGAACCAACATTTTTACCTTTATTTTGCAGCCTAGTACTGCGTTGTGGAATAATCCCTTCAGGCATCTGTTTCCTTGCTCGTTTATGCAATCTCGCCACCTGTTGTGGTTCCGTTTCTTCCTCATTGCGTTCTCCCTCTATTATCTTAGATTCTCTTTCCTCCTCATTCTCAGGTTGGTTCGGGCTTTCCTCCATTCTCGGGCTTTCCACCTCACTCTTAGGCATTTCCTCGTCATTCTCAGGTCCAGCATCACCACATCTAAGCATCCCAATTATGGTCTCATGTCGATTTGCCCAAAGTTCTATAGGTACGTCCTCGTTCTAGTCCGTATGATATTGTGGACCCTTGCGTTGTCTAATTTTTCTTTTTAGAACTTTAAATGCAGAGGGCAGTTGTGGCATTGAAGTACAAGCTGGAACTCCATTAAATTCTTGGAAGCAACAATCTGGTCAATAATGGGCATAAATGCTCCCGTGGAAAACAGCAGTTACGGACAACGTGAGAGGAAGCTGATTCATCAGGAAGGACAAATCTGATTGGAACTCCATATTGGAAATTCAAGAAAACTACAAATACAGAAAATGCCACATTAATAATAAGCTTACTGGTAACCTTATTATAGACCTAGTGTTATTTCGACGTGCAAAATGCCAAATTAGTAATTAGCTTGCTGGTAAACTTATTATAGACCTGGTGTTATTTGGACGACTTTTGCTCATTGGCAGAAGATTATTTTGAGCATAACTTGACCTAAGGGCAAGGTTGCCTCCGAGTTTTGAGGTACCTTACAATTGAGCTAAGGGCATTTTCGGAAATTGTGACCAAAGAACAAGCCATCTTCAAAGTTGCCCAATTTTCTTATGATACCAACCATTGTTTGGATAATTAAAAAAAACTTACCTCAATGTCTTAAGAAGAATCTAATACAGTTATCCAATCATTCAATGAACTCGGTCGGTGAGTATTCCTTGACCTTTTGGCGATATCCTTGCTTCATTGCACCATCAAGGGGACTGATCCATTTTCTATAGAAATTTCCACCGGCCTAAAAAGCGGGAACCGCATATAGGCCCAGAACTAAAAAGGAACATCCTCATAAAAACCCCACTAAGAAATCTTCATTAAATTTCTGACTATAAAAACTTAAAAAATATTTACCTCAAGCAGTGCTGCACTCCTCGCAAGAGTTACTACTCCTTTCTTACTAGGTTCTTTCTTCAAATTGTCAATCAACAAAGCCAGCATAGCTGACCCCCATGAATATTTCTAATGTGCTCAAAATCCTGAAAATCTTCATCATTTTGCAGGAAGGTGAGATAAACTGCGTCAACTTTCGCTCCTGTGTTGTTAGGAAGTACAGCTGTACCTACAAGAAACATAACTGGAAATGTTTACCTGTCCAATCATAAGGTCAAAGGTTTTACATTGTATATATGGGACAAAATAATTACCAAGAATGAACAATATATAAGCCCTTGCAGAAACTATAATCTGTTCGGTGGTTGCTTCATTCTCCAAGGTTCCAAATGTGGTAAGCAACCAACTGTAGTTGATTGCTCCCCTAGCAGCTTTATGTGGTTCCTTGCCCAGGAAGTTTTTACACAAGGCCGAGACATTCTTTTCCTCTTTCCAAACGATGGCATCTCCGTCAATACACAGACCTGTCAAGCTTGCTACATCCTCTATGCTGATCATGTATTTCGTGCCACATAACAAGAATGTAGACGTCTCTGGCATGAAACGCGAGTACAAGAGTTTCAAGAGATCAATGTTGCACTTGAATGACTCCAATTTCCTCACCCATCCAAAGTTGGATTTCTCTATATACTTCAGCCTTGGATCATTGTCTTTCAACGTCCACTGCTGTGCTACTTCTAGGTGGAAATGAGTATGAATATGCTGCATAGTAAAATGGAAAACAAAAACTCGTTGTATGTGTCACAATTGTTTCCCTTTAAAATATGAATAGTTCATAAGATTTCATACTTGTGGGATCTCGCGGGCCATTTTCGTATCTATGCACTGATTGAGATGGTCAAACTCCCGCGTAATTTCGGATCTAATAAGAGAAGTGGTCCCATTTTCGGATTTTAAATTTTTTTCTGATAAAGACTCAGGATAGATTTGATCCAATAATGATATCAAATGTATCATGTCAAACTTCATTAATCAAGCATGCACTTAGTTTAGGCATGGCCTATGTAAATCATGTCAAACTTCATTAATCAAGAATAGAAAATCACAAACGTTGTCGTTGCATTCTATATTTTCAGCTGCGTTGTGCAATGTGAGCCTTCCTGTAGGTGAGGGATTGCATCAAATGAGATGCACGCACGTTACTTTCTGACAGTATGGTTGGGAGTCCTCTGCCTCCTTTTGTGAAGGGCCCAAAGATTGGGCGGTGGGTTTTTTATTTTGTGATTGAATTAGTTAATTAGTTTGTGTTGTGCTCTGGCATAAATACCATGGGTGCTTGCTTCTGTAACTTTGAAACCATGGGTTTAACTTTTGAAGCTTTCTGCCAAGAGTTGGTATTAATGCTTTTGTTGCACCCCAAACAAGTTCATGAATTAGATAGGTGGAAGAAGCTGCAACGCTAACATTGCATGTGCATCCAGTAGCGGTTCCACCTTAGGTGCAGGATGCCCAGGTTTAAGCCTTTATTTTTATGTGTAATAATGTGTTATTGTTTAAGAGGATGAATTGCTATAACTTTTGCTATCTTAGTTTTTTCTGGAATCATACTTGGAGAATGTTTGTCAGACAACTTTTAGGCCATGATTGTTAGACTGAATGGTCCAATAATGCATATATCGAAAAGATTTTGTGCCTAGGATGTCTATACAGTAAACAAATATAAATGTTTTTGCTGCACCCAAAACAAGTACATGAATTAGATAGGTGGAAAAGGATGAGTTGCAGCTTAGGCACTAGAGTGAAAATTAGGCTAATGTGATTAGAAATCCTTCTATTTGACACTTCAATGGTTAGTTTTGACTATGGTCATATTTGTTCACAAAAAAGTGTAACTGATGTACTGAAAAACTAAAAGAGTGTTTTCAAGTTTGTGTGATTTTGTGATTGAATGTGAGCGTTATGATTCTTATATGAAATAGATTGAAGGACAACATTCTCCGAATATAATGGGGGCTAACATTAATATGGTTCCCTTTTGATTTCAGATTCGGAAGTTCATATCTGCTTCGTGAACAAAGTTTTGAAACTTAATCTATGTAGTATGTACTCTCTCTCTCTCTCTCTCTCTCTCTCTCTCTCTACCTGATGTTTGAAAAAAAACACTCCAATTGTTCGATTAAACTTATTAACCATTAAAGATGCCTTTGTGTTTCGTTGTGGAACAAGTTATTGTTGATAAAATGGTCGTCTAAACCTCTTTGTAGGTTAGGGGTGGCCTTTTTTTCCATTCTAATCTTGAAATTTCAGTAAGATTGTTATGGAAACAACCCCAATATATTTCTTTGAATCAATAGTAAGACAATTGGTTAGTGAGGGTATTGAGAATTCATAAGAGTGCATGCAGATTTACTTTTTGCATAATATGTACACATTATTAGCTAAGCTAAAAAAATCACCTTTGATGTTAGGAGGCCTGACCTTTCATGCTGCTCGCAACCATTTCTGAGCAGTTTTTTTGTTTCCATGCTAATTTGAGTGTTGTGGCCTTTCATTTCCATTTGTTGATCTTGGGATCAGGCATGTATAGCTATATGTGTGTAGTGTGTACACGGGCCTACATTGCCTTCACTAATCTCATGAATTCAAGTTAGGGAAGGTGCTTAACAGATTTTCCTTTTTGTTGTTTAGGTGTTATATGTCTAAACTTCGGCATTTTCGATTCTTGCCGTTTGCAGTTGGCGGTACTGGATACACTGTATAAGCAAGTCTTTTCTAGGTAACTTGCTCCGATGGATCCTTTAATGTAAAGATGAAATAAGAATGGATTCAGTTTCTAATGGGCCTCTTAGCATCAGCTAAGGCCTCGAACCCCCTGCTAAGTTCGTAATGCAATACTACTCTAATACTTAACTATTGCATGTGCAGCATGATGGTAGCGGTTGGGTCGGCGAACCTGAGGCAGGGGAGGTGTCTTGCCTTAGTTAAACTAAGAGCCCGTTCCAGAACTTGAATAAGTTCTTATTTGTTGTTTAATTATAAGGCTTGTTCCACAAAATAAGAAGTAAGTACTTATTTTTTGATTAAGGCAACTTCAAGCTAAAAAATCATGTGTTTACGCGAATAATTTTTCTATCAATATGGATCTTGTTTAATAGATCTCATTGAGATTTTTAATACGGTGCAAAAAAATTGAAAAATTATTTTTCTTTTACGTTATTTTTTGAATTTGAAAATGTGAAATAAGCTGCTTATTTGGATTTTGTGGAACAACCCTTCTTATTTTTCTTTGAGAAGTTATAAAATAAGTACTTATTTTTTAAGAAGGTTTCGTTTAATTGTCAAGAAAGTTGTGTGGAAATTTAGTCTTGGGAGTCCAGCTGGGAGAAGTGAAGTGAAATGAAGTAAAATAAAGGAAAACTTGCTTGTTTGTCAAGAAAGTTGTGCGTGAAATTTAGTCCTGAGAGAAGTGAAGGAAAGGAAAACTTACTTTCTTGTGAGTGTTCATTTGACAAAGGAATTTTATAAGAAAATCATTTTTTTTTGTTCATTTACCAAGAAAAAGGGAAATAGTGGAAAAGTTCTTTTAGCAACGGCTAACCTTGGACAAAATAACTTTATGGGCTAAATAATTATCATGCTTTCGAAAACAATATATGTAGTGAAACTTATTATTTTTTAATGAAAAGTTGTAATAGGAAAAAAAATTGACTAATAAACATTACACAAACGAGTATATATGTCATTAATTTCTACGCAAGTTGTTAGCATCCAAATCATCATGCAACACTGCAATCAGCAACTAAAAAGAGAACCATACCATAGTGATCAATTACCATATAAACTATAAAATCAAGATAAATCAATAGGATTATTAAAATAAATCTCAGATTCCAACTAAGAATGGTTAATTATTCAGTCCATACAAATAAATTGAAACATAAAATTAAAGATGAAAAAACAAATACGTTCAAGAAAAAAAAATCACTAAAATCACTCTTTCTCGGAATTTTTTTTCTCGAAGAAACAAACTATCTAGGAAAAGATAAATTAAATGCCAACTCAACTGAGATAAAGAGAGAGTATGAAAAAATGATATTTGCGGGAGGACGGAAGTGCTTTCGGCCCCGTTCAGTTGCCAGGAAAGTACAGGAAAGGATGAGAAAATCAATTTTCCCATAACTTTCTTAGTGTTCAGTTGGCAGGAAAATTCTAGGACTTACCAATTTAAGTTTTCCAGCAGGAATTACTTTCCTGCAAAAGTGATCCTACAAAAAACACAGGATTTTGCGTCGCGGGAAAAGGAAAATGAGTGAACACTCATATAATTTTCCCGAAAGTTTCTTTTTCCTGACAAATGAACAACTAAACCTTAATTTTTCTTGCAAAATTCTTTTGTCAAATGAACACTCACAGGAAAATAATTTTCATTTTCTTTTACTTCAACTCACTTTCACTTTTGCTGGAAAATAAATTCCTGCCTTTTTGCAAGATGCATTTTGAGGGAAAGTGAGTCCTAGTGGAAAAATATTTTTATGATTCCCACTACTTTCCTAGCAAGTGAACATGACAATTTATGGGAAATTTGGTTTTCCCATCATTTCCTGTCATCTGAACGAGACTAAGTTGGAATATTTTGGAAAGTGATTTAATTTCACACCTCTATTTTTATAGCTTAATCCATATGAATTTATAACTTTACCCTATCTCGAATTGGAAAAGTAAAAAATTAGTATGATTTTTACCCAAATATTTTTCAAAATATCCAAGATAAAGCCCAAAAGACGACTTTTTGCAATTTATCTTCAATATGGCAAAAAATATTAGGGGAAAAGTTTTTAAAATTTTTTTTTTTCGATTTTCTTGCCAAGACGAATCAATAAAGGTAAAAAGTTTGTCGCGAAACAAACAAATACAATTTTTTTTTTAATAAGGACAACAAAAAAAACTCAAAAATCCCGTTGTGGAATGTCTTAGCCTGACCTGAATTCAATGTCTTACCCAAATCTACCTGTAGTACTCCTTCCATCCCTAAATAAAACTCTGGCTCACAAACCTGACGTTTAAAATTTAAAAACTCCGGCTCGAAACTGTTCAAAATGTAGATCTTGTTGAGAAGATAAACTGGGAAAAATATCATATCAATCGATTGCCGATTGATTTATAATCAGAGGTGATCGGTGTGAATTTATTTTTTGCAGAATAGATTTGGCCGCACCGGAGCGGCTCTTGAACATGCAATGGGTTTGCTCCGGACTGCAAAGTTTAATCGGTAAATTGTGGGCTCATTCAAGTATGCTTTTACAATCGAAACTGTTCAAAGTCGTAGAACTTGTCGAGAAGATAATCTTATCGAAATTTGTATCAATCGAATGAGAATTAGTTTATAATCGGAGGTGATAGGAGTAAATTTATTTTTATGAAAAAATGGATATGATCACACTGGATCAAGCCCAATGTTATTATGGGATCTCACGGAACCGAATGCTTCGCCTACCCTGCCGTAATCACCTTTTCCTCTACTCCCGTTGCCTCCGCCGCAGCCACCACTGCCACGCCGGCAACACCGCCCACACTCCGTCCCGCCACATTACCCACACACCGACGTCTCAACCTGTGGGGGCGTGAAAATCCGACCTCGACGTTCTCCGATGATTTATCCCATAGCATAGCTCCTGCTTGAACCCCATCGTCGGAATAGTACATCGCACCTGCAAACCGGAGGGGGGTTCCTCCGGGTAGAGCCTCCGACGAGCTAGTTAGTACCCGGGGAAGAAATCGAAACATAAAGCAGAGAATATAAGCCATTTGTGTAGGAGATGAGTGTTGTGTACCTTAGGTGAGGGGGAGAGCCTTGCTTATATAGAGAAAAGTGAGTGAAACTTAATGACTAAGTAAGGGCTATTAGTAGAAAGTTTCTATAAATGGAAAGTTAGGAGACTTAGGGAGTAAGCTAGGTAAAAAGTGGAAAGCAAGCTTCTAGAAACTTCTAGAAGATCACAACTTACCGCGTCCACATACCGAGCAATAGCAGTACGTTCCGAGCAATCGCGAGCGACTGTATTTTGCCGAACGATAAAGATGTTGGTCGAGCTGGTGAAGTACTCCGAACAACATAAAGAACCTTCGAGCGATACAAAGAGCTGCCGAACGATACTAAGAATTGTCGAACGATACTAAGAACTGCCGAGTGATACAAAGAATGGCCGAGCGATAATAAGAATGGCCGAGCAATACAAAGAGCCCCGAATGTACTTAAGACAAATGTTCGGCAATACTTGTGGGATAATACTTTACTTGTTGAAATCGTTCGGCTGTAATGATGTGTTTTTGGCAAGATAACAAATACAAGTTCCAAAAATAAGAACGAAGATAACACTTTATGGTCCTTCCGAGATATGATGGTACCCCATTTGGACCTTATGAACTGAGGGAAATTTTGGCCCACTACAATAGCCCCTCAACTTCTTCTTTATCGCTTAGATGATGGAAGAGTTGAACCCAGGTGTGGCCGAATGACCGAAGTGAATACCTTGCAAGATACAACTAGACCATAATTGCGCTTCGAATAGATTTAGCATAATAACCCAAGTCGGGGTGATGTTGCCAAGCCCCAGAAGGCTAATAGAAGTCCTGTCCTTAGCCAGATTCGGCTAGAATGAGAGAGAGCTCCATGGCCGGATTCGGCCAGAGTGAGAGAGAGCCTCACGGCCAGATTCAGCAGGAGTGAGAGGAAGCCCCACGGCCAGATTCGGCCTGAGTGAGAGGAAGCCCCAATGCTCGGTGGAAGAGTCCGCTGTCGGGAGTGAAATGCCTCACCGAATGAAGGAGTTGCATAGATCGGCAGAAGCGTCCGCCGCTGAGAGTGAATGCCTCACCGAACGGTGGAGTTGCATGGAAAGGCATGTCTGCCGCCGGGAGTGAATGCCTCACCGAACGGCAGAGTAGCATGGAAAGAGCTTGCCATTCTGAAAGTGTTTTAGATTTCCGAACGAGTAGATTTCCGAGGGCTACGAGGATTTCACCCGAACGATTAGATTGCCAAGGGCTACGAGGATTTCGCCCGAACGATTTCACCCGAACGATTAGATTGCCAAGGGCTGCAAGGATTCGCCCGAATGATTAGATTGCCATGGTAAACTGTTCCACGAAAGAGAAGAACGGAGGATCCTAGATGAGGACCCAAAAGCAGACATTGAAAAGAGTATTGCCGCCATACGATCAGAACTTGAGACGCTCGAAGTCAGATCAGGATGAGCCCACCAATATATGCCATGTTTCCTTCCCCAGCAGAGTCGCCAATTGTGGGGGGGTGAAAATCCGACCTCGACATTCTCCGATGATTTATCCCATAGCATAGCTCCTGCTTGAACCCCATCATCGGAATAGTACATCGCACCTGCAAACCGGAGGGGGGTTCCTCCGGGTAGAGCCTCCGACGAGCTAGTTAGTACCCGGGGAAGAAATCGAAACATAAAGCAAAGAATATAAGCCATTTGTGTAGGAGATGAGTGTTGTGTACCTTAGGTGAGGGGGAGAGCCTTGCTTATATAGAGAAAGTGAGTGAAACTTAATGACTAAGTAAAGGCTATTAGTAAAAAGTTTCTATAAATGGAAAGTCAGGAGACTTAGGGAGTAAGCTAGGTAAAACGTGGAAAGGAAGCTTCTAGAAACTTCTAGAAGATCACAACTTACCGTGTCCACATACTGAGCAATAGCAGTACGTTCCGAGCAATCGCGAGCGACTGTGTATTTTGCCGAACAATAAAGATGTTGGTCGAGCTGGTGACGTACTCCGAACAACATAAAGAACCTTCGAGCGATACAAAGCGCTGCCGAACGATACTAAGAACTGCCGAACGATACTAAGAACTGCCGAGTGATACAAAGAATGGCCGAGCGATAATAAGAATGGCCGAGCGATACAACGAGCCCCCGAATGTACTTAAGACAAATGTTCGGCAATACTTGTGGGATAATACTTGTTGAAATCATTCGGCTGTAATGATGTGTTTTTGGCAAGATAACAAATACTAGTTCCAAAAATAAGAACGAAGATAACACTTTATGGTCCTCCGAGATATGATGGTACCCCATTTGGACCTTATGAACTGAGGGAAATTTTGGCCCACTACACAACCCAAAGGGCACAATCCATCCAAAATATATATAGTGTGCGCTTTCGCTAAACTAAATGGATTTTGCTCCTCCTGGGCTCTGATTTTGATCAAAACACCGAATACCCATCTCGTTACTCTGCTGAGATTTCTTGTCATTGCAACATCTTGGGAGACAAACCCTTTAGTTGCTTTCTCGTACGGGCAAACCGCTTGGGTTGACTGGCCTTCAGTAGTTAAGCCACAAAGAAAACTACTCCTAAAAGCATCATTAGAAGGTAAAGCTAAAAGCAAGTAAAAGTTTCAAAGTTCATATCAAAATAGAGATGAATTTTTTCACGGAGGCTCCGTGAAAAGGGTTGTTTACGGAACTGCACAATCACAATCGTCCGTTTCGGGTATTGGACGGTCCGGATTTTAAAATAACTATTCACACGAAGAGTGCTCTTCGAGCAAATAATTTTTTTACAATCCGGACCATCCAATACACTTTGGACGCACACAATTTGGCTCTGTAAACGCGAATACACAGAAAGGTCTGTAAATAAGTTTTTTTGATCAAAGGATCATAGTATAGGAAACTGGCCAAAGCCATGAAGTTCTCCCTGCCTTATTGCTACACCATTGCAGGTATCCCAATTTAGACCCATATCTCTATGCTCTGTGCTTCATAAATCATAGCCAAGGCAATGGCAAAACGATTTAAGGAAGATCCTCCCAAATATATATCATGAGTCTTAATCAGAGTGCCTTTGTATAGGATAGGCAGATTTCGGATAACATTTCGATAGCTCATGAGATAGTGCATTACTTAAAGAATAAAAGGAGTGGGAGAGATGGTTGCGTGGCGTTGAAGTTGGACATTGCTAAAGCTTATGATCGAGTCAAACGGAATAATTTGGAAAAAGTGACGCTGACTTGAAATGGATACAGTGGATTACGAATTGTGTGTCCGACGGTTTCATATTCGGTCACAATCAATGGCCAACAGTAAGACAGGGAGACCCTCTTTCCCCGTACTTGTTCCATCTATGCACTGAAGGTTTCACAAGCCTATTGAATAAGAAAGCGAGACAAGAGAAACTCAAGGGAACTAAAATTTGCCGTAATAGTCCTGCAGCTCCTGCATCACACCTTCTTTTTGCAGATGATTCGTTGGTTGTTTGCAAGGCTACAAGGGAGGAATGTGAAGAAATAAAAGATGTGTTGGAAGGAGGAAAGTATCTGGGGATGCCTTTTTATTATTGGGAGGTCAAAGAAAGCAGTCTTAAGTTTATTGAAGAGCACTGTGTGACAAACAAGATAAAGCAATGGCAAGGAAGCTTCATTAATCGGGCTGGAAGGGAGGTTCTCATCAAGTCTGTACCGTTTGCAAGGGCCAAGGCGTGTGTTAAAATCCCGCGAGGTATGTGCAAAAAACTAAACTCCACGATTGCAAAAATTTTCTGGTGTGGTGTTGAGGATCGAAGGAAAATTCATTGGCTAAGCTGGGGCAAAATGACAGAAGTTAAAAGGAAAATGAGGCTTGGGGTTTAGAGATTTAGAAGCCTTCAACCTTGCTTTGCTTGCCAAACAAGGGTGGCGATTTCTAAATGGTGGTAATTCCTTATTCTAAAGAGTACAGATTGTACAAGGCAAAGTACTTCCGCAATACGTCCTTTTTGGAAGCCCAAGCTAAGCCGGCTTCTTCGTGGGCATGGCAAAGAATTTTTTGGCGAGTAAAGAAGTTGTTGGACTTAAGAGGTTGGCAATGTGGATTGCGGATGGGCAAAGGGCTAAGATTTGGGGTGAACCGTGGCTAAATGACCCTCTATACCCAAGAATATATCTTAACCCCAAATCCTAATGATGGGAGGTTTGAAAATGTGTGTGATCTCATCAGGAACGACCAAATGGAATGGGATGAGGCAGCAGTGAGGGATAATTTCTCTGGCCGGGATGTGGAGCAAATTCTGAGTATACCAGAGCTCGATAGAAGGACCTGGAGGGGTACAATAAGTGGTAAATTTTCTGTGAAATCTGCATATGCTATTGCCAAAGAAGTGGTTAAAGGGAATCAAGGTCAGTTGGTGGGTAATGCTCAAACAAGTGGAAGAGAATCTGGCCTATAGAGGCACCAATGAAAACAAAAACAAAAACTTATCTGATCTGACGGAGTCTCCATAATATTGTTTCAGTGAATGTAACAATAGCACATCGACAAATCCAGGTGGAAATGGTATGCTCGATATGTGGTACGGACCAGGAAACTCTTTCTCACGTGTCGTTCAGTTGTGATCAAGCAACACAGCAAGTAGAGTATGGTTATTATCCCCGTTTAGTTTTTTCGAACTGAATTTATGAGAACAGCTCAATTAGGGAAAGTATGGAAGGAAGTTGGTGCTCATCTTAAAGGGGAGGAGAAATGGTATGCTTTATGGCTGTTCTCAACTATCTGTTGGCATATTTGGATGGCAAGAAACGAGCAGATTTTCCAGCAGCAGGAAATGGGATGAAGTGCAGATTCACACCAAAGCTATGGCGGATTTTAATATAGCTTTGTTGCAGAATTGAATAAACAGAGGGGACAGAAAAGTGTGCGGCATGATGAGCAAAGGAGGAGTTGGTAGCCACCCAGCCATAGAGTGTTCAAGGTAAATGTGGATGGTGCTTTTCATGCAAGATCTGGAAAGGGAGGAGTGGACATTGTCAATTTGTCAATTTAGAGATGAAATGGGGAATATTCCATAAGCGGAGGCCATACCGGTTGCGTTAAGTGTTTTGACAGAGATGGTGGAAGCACTTGGGTTTCGACTTCGATATACTTTGTTGTCAGCCTCAAGGAGTACGGCGAGAAATCTCATTGTCGAGGGAGACGCACAATCTGCGACTTTGGATGCTACAAAGGGAAACAAGTATCAAAGCTAATCTGGAGGTCATCATCAAGGGTTCTTTTCATTTAGCAAGTTCTTTCAATTCATGTTTGTTTAATTTTGTTCCGCGTGACTGTATAGGATGGGCTAATGTTTTAGCAAAATACGCCCTCTCTTTGGATGTTTCTAATTTGCAATGATCAATAAAATTGTCTCCGATTGACAGGAAAAAATAATCTGGTGGAGAGTATAATCCTCATGATTTGGGCCAATTTCAGCCCACCTCAATGAATTTTTTTTCCCTCTCGAAATAACAGAATGTTAATATGCTAGTAAGCTGCCAGATTGTTAATTACTCCTATTAAGGATCGACGATGTTTTATTATCTCAAACCCAAGACAAAGGGGGGAAAAAAAAAACAGAAAGAAAAAGCTCCATTTGGCCCCTATTGAATTCATACTGCAACCAGAAAGAAAAAGCTCACAACATGTGTGTTTGAGCTAGATGGTCTATTACCATATGATCACGTCAGTATAACTGGTTATCACAAAATAACATAAATAATAGTTGGTTTGATAATTGCAGGACTTCCTGAAGGTCCTCACCAACTCCCAGTAAAAAATTATAGGGCATGGCATTCAGAAGACTTTTTTGATTAGCACACCGTGCAGGAACAAGCAGCATCTTAATCGAGAATCTAGAAGTAGTCTGAGTTGTAATGGATCAGATTGCTGGATTTATACGAAATTCACAAAAACCCAAGAATATGGGGGTGAGTGTGGATTGAAGGTAGATAGCGGAGCAAGGATGACTGTTAACTTTGTAATTATTCTGATAATTCAAAACATAAAAGAGTCAAAGACCGAAGCACGTGCCTATGTAAGTATTGCTGAGCTACTTTTAACAAATCTTGACAAAAGCAAAAACTGAAAACATACTGATGGGATAATGATGCGGCTGGCTCCTTTTTCAATGTAGCTCAAAGCATGTTCTGGATTGATCCCACCTCCAAATTGGAAACTGCCTGGATGTAATCGATCCTCGCAGCAAGTTCAGCACAGGAAGTCTATAAGTTTAAACATAGAACTTCGGGTGATTGGAAAGACAACATGGGACTGATATAACACCTGCCTCTTAGACTACAAGTTAAATGTAGCTTACTGATGGATTAACTAATACCAGATGTTCTTGGTATATATCTCAAGTCTCGACATAAATTGCAAATAAGGTGCATTATCAAACTAAATATGCAGTCTGATGATTAAGAAAACCAGCAGGGAGGTGAAGATCACAGTATAGAAAACTAAAAGAATTCACTTCAAGGGTGAAGATATATACAAAACCGAAATACAAGCACATAAGAATCCCCATTAAATTAAGAATCTCAGTTACTATGTACTTATGTGCTAACAAGTATTTGCTTATAGGACCACCAGAGTCCTATGAACATTCCAATGTTCCACTCTGTACTTATAACCAACTTTTTGATAGATGTTCTTTCAATGGAAATAGAAAATAACCCAGATGCATAGGGTTGTAACTCTCCATTGTTTAGATATGAATTCACAACAAACTAGTTCGTATTAGTCAATGAGTAAGACAACTTCTTGTGTGTAGGCTTGTAGCTTAATACTTGTTCTAACTGCCTGCATAACATAGAGAGAATATATAACAAGCCATGCATGCGAAGACCAATAAATACAGAGAAAGTAATAGTTGTCTACCAGGATAAGCATGCAGTGCTTCCATGGATGCAGATTTGCTCGCTCCAATCGTGATGACATGACTACCTGTAAGACCCATCTTCTTTGTATATGTCTGTATATGTTTACATACTCTGCGGCGGACTTATCTGATTCAAAATTGGTTACTCAAGTGGAACTACCCTCCTTCAAATCCTGATTCGTAGACCCCACAATTTGCTTAACTTTCCCCTGAAAATAAACTATATCTTAATCAGCAAAAATTAAACCTCCCCTCTTCTCTAAGTGCCTTGAGATTCAAAAGTAAAACGAAAAAATCAAACCCATGAATCAAAACTGTAAGTCCCTGGCGTAGCTTGTAACATAAAGCCGACCATTGATCAAATAACATTGGATAGTCCAAATCACAGTTTGAAAGGTGACAAAGATAGAAAAGGTTTTTGTTCCTCCTTAGCATTGCACTTCATGCAATGCGTCCAACAAAACATTAAAGAAAGCATGGGAAACCCACCCAAGCAGCAAAGGTTTATTGAATCATGCAGAAAGTTGTTCTTTAAACTTTAAACCACTACCAACTAAAAAGTTTCAGAAGTGATACAAGGAAAAACCATATTAGGAAGGAGAGATAAAGGAATCATTTTGATTGGAAACCCCTTGCTTATCAACAAGCACAAAGGTTCACTCCATGTAGTGATACATAAACTAAATTTTCTTTGCTGAACTGATGTATCTAGAGTTGAGCAGAATGTAGCGTCATATAACTGATTTTCAGAGTGTCAGGTTTAGATTAAATACAGTGTGCTTCGTCAAATATCATGCCACCTATAAGTGGGAGTCAAATGGTAACACTCAAAATCTATTTTGTGCACGTTTCATACTTTTAAAAATAGTGGCAGCCACTTACATCACAATTTAGGTTCACTTCATGAAGCGAATCAACAGTACATAAGGTTCATAATCTAAGCAAAACTGAACTGAAGTATCTAGACTCTAAGAGTTGATGAGCATGTCTCATCATAGAACTGGTTTATTTAGAGTGTCAAGCTTGGTTTAAACACATTGTGCTCCATCGAATGGCACACCACCTCCACATGGGAGTCGAGCGGTAACCATTTAGAAATCTCCATTTTAAAACCATGAGATTTGTTGCAAGTTTCACGCTTCCAAAATTAGTTGCAGCCATTACCTAAAGCCTTGATGGCCGCAACCTTATTGAAAACCCAAGATTCAGCAAGTGATGGTGCATGGCCAACACTCAGCTGGTGAAATCAAAAGGTCATGATCAAGAGAAATTTCAACCTTTCTTACTTTAACATCCTATGTCTCGGGAAAATAATATACCTAGCTCACGTTTACTAAACTAATTATTAAATCAATAGATAACAAATCTTTAAGAAATGTTCCTACAAACATAGAACTTACAGCCCCTTTTGGATGGTGAGAAAAGGATGTGAGATAAGAAAGGATAGCCCTTTCTCACCAAATCTCACCATTTTGGTTAGATTGGATGGTGAGAAAATGATGTGAGATTGGGTGAGAGACGGGATGAGTCAATCAAAACATTTTGTTTTTGTCATTTTCTCACCATTTCTCGCCAAAATACTCAATCCAAATGAGTGATTGGAATAGAAACCACAACCCTTTATTCTCTTTTCTCATGAGATCACTCATTCCAAGGGGGTGCAAGTAAATTTTGCTAAGATAATTTTACCTTTGGCAGATTCTTTTCGCCCTACTTTCACATTGCTCTTAACCTTTTACCAATAAACAGTTCAAAACTAAGATGAGTTACGTTAAATGAAGTGTACCTGTTCTAATCGGCGGCCGCCCATCGTCGCCGGAGCAGTAGCTCTGTTTGATAAATCTGGGGGCAAATGGGGACGACGACTGGTGCTGAAGGGTTAGCTCCCATTACAAACTCGCGGTTAAGAGTCGCGATGTACCTGAAAACGACGTCGCCAGGGTTCATTGGGACTTCGCCCCTTCCACATGAGAAGTCTTTGGAACGACGCTGCAACGTTTAATTGGTAAATTGTGAACTCATTTCGGTTCAGTTTTATGATCAAAACTGTTCAAAATGTAGATACTTTTTAGAAGACAAACTGTGAAAAAGATCATATCATTCGATTGCCGATTGGTTTATAATCGGAGACGATCAGCGTGAATTTTTTTCTTGGAGAATAGACTTGGCCGCACTGGAGTAGAGCTGTTTCGAGGAAAAATCGCATTTTTCCTTCGAAACGACGTCGGCCCAATTAAAGCTCCGGACTGCCAAGTTTAATCAGTAAATTGTGAGCTCATTCAGATTTACTTTTATGATCGAAACGTTCAAGTTGTAGAACTTGTCGAGAAGGTAAATTATGTCGAATTTTGTATCAATCGAATGCCAATTAGTTCATAATCGAAGGTGACCAGTACAAATTTTATTTTAAGAAAATAGACTTGATCACACTGTGTAAAACCCAATGTTGTCATGGGATCTCACGGAACCTGAATCTTTCGCCTTCGCCATCCTCCTCGTAATCACCTTCCTCGTTCCTCTACTCCCGTTACCGTTGCCGCCTGCCGCTACCGCCACGCTGCCCGCACTCCATCCCGCCACATTACCCACGCACCGCGGTCTCAGCCTGAAGAGCCTTTTAATCAATCGTGTTGCCTACCGGAAAGATACCATCCGCTTCTCTGAGTTGACTCCTTTGTTTAACTCGGTCGGTACTTTTACCTTCCAATTTATTTTTCTCTCTTTGGGCTTTCGTACTTCAGTAGCACTTAGACTGGCCTTTAAGTGTGTATTTTTTAAAAATATATTCGGATATCCGACTCAATTTACACGCATCTTGATTTATTTTAGGACTCTGAAATTAATGATCGAACAAACCTCTAGTGACCGCAACATCTAAAATTTTTAACATTCATAAAATTCAAACATGGAACTTCTTGTGAGACAACTCTTTTGATTGCTTTCTCGTCACTTGGGTTGACTGGCCTTTAGTGGTTAAAGCATATCGAAATCTAAAAACATCATTAAAGAAAGGGTGGGGATAATGCCACGAGCATTATCCCATACTGACTGCTCTACCCTCGTCAGTTTTCTCCTCTCTCTCTCTCTAGAAACCCCATGTCCCATGTTCTCTATCTCACTGCTCCCTTACCTTCAGTCACCATCACCGTCAACATGAGGGATCCATCCCCCCTCCTCCACTGCTGCTACTAGCCCGAATTTCCACCACCAGCCCATCCTTTTCTTTCTTATTTTGTTGGCTAAGAAAAGCTCAAATTCCTTGCTGTCAATTTCCTTTATTTAAATTCCCCTCTCTGAACCCAGCCTCAACCATGCATGTACACATATGATTTCCACAAGGAAGTAAACACATTGTCCTTATAAAAAAATAATTAGCCATATCTCTTCCCCTATTTGATGTTTGGGTCAAACTCCGTATTCACCTTTTAATGTGTGAATTTTATAAATCTCGATCAAGATAGAAATGAAGTGGTGAGAATGGGCTGTGTTGCTCGATTTCTGTGATCAACGACAATTATCGCCGTTGTCAGTAGAAGGCATCGATCTGATTCCAGTCGTCGAGACAGAGATGATTTTGTATATCAGAATGGTAGCAAAGGATATGTGGGTTAGTCGAAAAACATTTTCCTTCATAATGATTACATCAACAATCGAGTAGAGCAACTATTGGATGGGTCTGGATTCCTCCGAGGAGACGCATCTGCGTAAGAGAGATGAGAGAAAAGGGAGGTCCGTGTAGGAGAAATGAGAGTGAAGGATCGTGACCGGTTAATTAATTATCTAGTGCAGACAAGTGGCGTAGTCAGAAGTACGAATAAGTGGGACACTACGAAACACAAATATAGAGATAAATTTTCCTAGGTTACGATATTATGGCAATAAGAACTTTTTTCAGGTGAAAATACTAACAAAATTGCGTATTAACCAATAAAACTAAAACAAATTATGTAAGATTTGATAAAAGAGCATGGCTAGTTTTCATGTTTTGAAAGTTGTGCATGATAGTTTATTGTGAACGCTTTCAAAATTATCTAGGAGTAATAAGTATGCAATCATGTCATCGCTCATCAATTACTCACTATTTTGTTTTTGTTTTTTTTATCAGAATTCACTAATTTGTCTGCGTTGCACATTTTTTACTTGATTCATTTTTAAAACGCCCTCTCAATAATTATAATGGTAGATTTAAGAGGAAAAGTTAATGCCAAATAACGAACAAATAAACTAATGGATAACTCTAATCACTTTCAATTTCCAGTTTTGCGAAGTCTTTAGTATAAATTGTCATTTCAAAAACTCAAACTTAAAAATAAATAAATAACTCAAAGAATACAGTGGGGGCCTCTGCCCTCAGAGTGTAACCCTCGTGATGTGAAAATCGAGGGACTGATGTGTGTAGGTTACTTTATACGAGTTGCAAAATTTGGAGAGTATAATACTCTTCGAAACTCTCTCAATGCATTTATTTTTTCCTATTGTACTACTGTTTTCACATTTGCATCTTTATGATTAATGAAAATTTTCCTTTGCCGTTCAAAAAATTATATCCTCATGGCGTGGGCTACCTTCAGCCCACCTCAATGATATTTTTTTTCTCCCTCTCGAAATAACAGCATGTTAAAATGCTAGTAAGCTAGTTTGTTAATTACTCCTATTAAGGATCGACGATGTTTTATTATCTCAAACTCACGACTCGGGGGAAAACCTCATCAATGAAACATACAATTATGTTTAATGAAGCTTTTAAACTGTTATCTTTTACGTTTAGGCTGCTGATTTTGTCACTTCCTTTTTTGTTAACGTCACTCCTCTATAAGTGTATTTTTGGTGCAAAAAAATACACTTGCAGAGGAGTGACGTTAAAAAAAAAAGGGAGCGACAAAATTATGTCCCTACGTTTATTGTAGTAGTGTTTTTCGCCTTGTATATGTGTTCATAGGTTTCGTTCATAACCCCAAGTCAATATTTTGCTGCAAATTATAGCTAACCCAATGATCGTTAGCAAAGTGAATTATTGGTATCATCAAAAAATAAGTCCGAAACCTTCCAATGGATAGGCGACATCCAAGACTTTGAGTTTGCTCGCCGATAAGGTTTCAAGTTCAAAATCTTTCAGGTGCTATTGGCTTTTATGAAGCTAGTTCAATTCATACGGTGTTTTGTTTCGATTTTTAAATAACCACATTAGTGAACGACGGAATTGATTCCTCTTGAATTAATTGAGGGACCTTTTACAGTACATGGTTTGGCATTTATGAATACATGTTCGAGTCCTATCGAAACATTACAGAAAATTAAACGACCAGTAGGAACATATTATCAATAACACTTATACCAGCCCAAGCCCAAGCACAGTGATACAGAAAGAATCAGATCTCAAAATCCTCACGTTAACGTTTAAAATTTCAACTTTCCTTGCACGCTTTTGCCACATCATGAAGATTGCTTTGTGCCAGTTAATTTCATCCATCACAAATCCAACTTCTAAGAGCCTGCTTGGATGATGCCAAAGAGGAGTGAAAATTAAGGAGGGGGTAAAAGGGATGGGCCCCAAGGTTTGCCGCTGCTTGAATTCTTCATTTGCTTCCCTCATTTCTTTTCCTCCCTTCTTCGTTTCACTCGTACGAGGGTTTTGCCCATGAAACTTTTGGGCTCCTCCAGGGCTGCCCAAATTTTATCCTGCTTGGGGGGGTGAAATTTGGACGAAATCACCATTGTTTATCCCCTTTCCCCAACTCAAAAATTCCTTATTTAGTTTCAGGGCTCTTTTAGAGTTCTCATTAAAAGGCCTTAGAGCCAAAAATTCATTATGACCATTTAAGATAAAATGATCAGAAAAATAAAATCTTCGCACCGGTTCAAATGGATTGAAAATCGGAACACTTAATTTTTTAACTATATTTTTTAATATATAAATGGTGTAAAAAAATAAGTGTTCCAATTTTCAATTCATTTGAATCGGTGCAAAAATTTTATTTTTCTGATCATTTTGTCTTAAATGGTCATAATGAATTTTTGGCTCTAAAGCCTTTCAATGAGTATCCGAAAACTTCTTATTTAGTTTCAAGACTTTCTTAGGGTGCTCATTGAAAGGCCATAGAGCCAAAAATCCATTATAACCATTTAAGATAAAATAATCAGAAAAATAAGATCTTCGCACTTATTCAAACGGATTGAAAATTAAAACACTTAATTTTTTACACCATTTATATATTAAAAATATTGTTAAAAAACGTTTTTTAATATAAAATTTTTAATTAATTTATTTTTTTATACTTCCAATTGTCCAAAATTGATTAAATATATTGATTTTAAAATTTATATACTTATTTTAATACATAATCAAATTTAACACTGCATATGGGCAATATGGGCAAAATAGTCATTTGACAGTTTTTCCCATCATTCACCCCTTCTTATCCCCCCATTCTATAAACTATCCAAACAAAGTCAAATTTCATCCCCCTTTTTAATACCCCATCCAAACCACATAATATTTTATCCCCCCTCCATAAACATCAAATCGATGTGGGCCAATCCATCAAAATTAATACCCCCTGCTATCTTATTCCCCCCTTCAAATTTTTTACCCCCGATTTTTTACCCGCATCCAATCGGGCCCTAAAGGATCAATAATTTCAGGCGTAATCCTGCTTTCTTTCGGAATTTCGCACATCAGGATCCAAACGTATACTTGAACGTAAACTGAAATTACAAACTTAGGAACACAAAGCCCCCGTGTGTGCCAACAGCCTCGTATCAAACAACCCGATATCGTGTAATGCCAAAAAGTAGAGTCCAAAGGACGAAACGTGAGGAGTTCCACAATCTCAGAATTCATAATCACATCTGCTGTGGATATATTAAAATCAACCCATAATAGGAACTTGAATCAATATATAAGGTAGGCTATTTCACATTCTTCCCTCACAAGAAATAGTGCCAAAGCTCAAAACTTGATCACTACTAGGATATGGGCAAAGCATTATAAGCAAACAGTTGTGCCAACACAAAGACTAGCCAAATGAAACCGAGGAGCATGCACCAACATATTAATATGTCTAGATGCAAAACATAGTAATAACAATTTTTATTTTTGATCCACAAAAACGCCCCTCGGGCTAGTAATAACAATCTTAAGCCACCTTTTTTCTTACAAGAAACCCAAGCAAAGCAAGCCTACTACCATTTACCAACAAAAGGCATCCCATAAATCACCATCACCATAGTCCCTTTGTTCCAACAGAGGACTACTCTGTTCCAGGTGCGAGGCGAGGGGGCATCGGGTTGACAGGCAAGACATCCATACGCAGCATACATGGTGGTGAGAATCCAAAAGCTCCACCATTGGTGCACGTCCTACATGGATTAAAATCTTTGAATCCCATGGTGGTCATAAAACGGTCTTTGCGTTCTTTCTTCCTGCATTTTATTTTTGTAATTTGTAAATCCTACTCATCAAGCAGGAGAAGTAGCTCATAGAAGAAAAAAGCAATATAACAAGACTTGCCAACTTACATCTTCTGCAAAAAGGCGTAGCGGAACATCTGCGAGAGATAAATGAGAAACTCTTCACAAAATAGATGTGGTATATTTAAGTTCGAATAAGTAAAGGATACAATATACACGTCTGGACATGGGTGCATAAGCATTGAATACATACCATTTCCCTGGGCGATGGTCGACGGACTTCCTCCACAAAATCAGGTGGTGGTAGTTCGACACCGGGAGGATAAAAAATTATGGTCTTGAAAAGATCCTACGAATCATTGTAGACAAGTAAAAGAGAAGACAATCACCATCTTTAGGAGGCACAGAAGGAAAAGGAACAGAGGAAAAAAAACAGCAGGAAACTGAAAAAAGAAAAAAGAATAAAACCACAGAGATCAGAGATGAAATCCAGTACGTTAAAGCTATGGAACAAGCCATCTTGAGTACTCGCAGGCGCAAATATTGAAGTTTGTGTCAGATTAGGGTAAATCTGATGAATAGCAGATCAAAGGAACACTAATTTTGCATGAGGTTAAGAAAATCTTGATTTAGTATTGTTAGAATAGTTAGATTAGCACCGAGAAAGATATAATGCTCCATACATAAATGAGAAATTAACATGAAGTCGATGCGTTCAAACCAAAATTAGGGTTTTTAGAGTCCAAATGAACAAATTAAAGCATCTCACACCAGCAAATAGTTTAAACTAATAGTCATAAAAATTCAAAACCAAATACGAAAAAATAAAAGTAAGAATGGAAAAATTTTACATTAGGATCCGTCGGCATGGTATCTTCTTTCATGTCATCCATTTGTACACACTGATCCAGAGAGAGAGGGGCCAGGTGTTTGGTTGTGTTCCCGGTGGTATCTCCGGTGGCAGTGCGGCAATCGCAAACAGTCTCCATTCCGATCTGCATGAGGGAGAGAGGCTTTAGAAGTTCAGATCCACGGAGGGTTTGAGAAAGAGAGAGAGTATATGAGATAACCAAGCCCAACAAACAACTCAATCAATACAAAAAAATAAGCCCATTATAGGATATAAACAAAGAAAAAAATGAAAAGCCCTCTAACAGAAGAACACCCACACGCACACGCAGGTAGGGAGACTCGAACTCATGGCCTCTTAGTGAGATACAAGAGCAAGAGCCAACTGAGCTAGCCTAGTTGGTTTAGGAGAATAAATTGATTTTGTCATTATTTGAATTTTTTTCGCATTTGTTAGTTTTGCGCTAAATTTTTGTGACTTATTGATTCATTTTGACGTGAGAAATACGAAAAATATAAAAAATTTACTTTTGCAAAAAAAACCCAAATTATTTGACTTTTTTTTCTTTCTAAAATTAATTATTTCCTAAAATATTTTGGTGAAGGTAATTTATATTTTTACTTTTCGAACCGTCTTGTCGAGACGAATTAATAAACAACAAAAGTTTAGTGCAAAATTAAAAAAAAAATGATTTTTTTTCAATAAGAACAAAATATGGTAAAAGTTAAGCAGCACCTAGGAAGATATGATGCTCAATACATGAATGAGAAATTAACATGAAGCCGATTCGTCCAAACCAAAATTAGGGTTTCTAGAGACCAAATAAACAAATCAAAGCATCTCACACGAAACTAGCAATAAAAGATTCAAAACCAAATACGAAAAAATAAAAAAGTAAGAATGGAAAAAAATTACATTAGGAGCCGTCGGCATGGTATCTTCCTTCTTATCTTCAGCTTCATCGTGAGTTTCACAACCTTGATCATCAGGCGAAATTTCAGTGTCGCATTCCTCTTCGATTTTTCCAGATTCATCCATCTGTACAAACTGATCCAGAGAGAGAGAGGCCAGGTGTTTGGTTGTGTTCCCGATGGTATCTCCGGTGGCGGTGCGGCAATCGCTAACTGTCTCCATTCCGATCTGCGTGAGGGAGAGAGGCTTTAGAAGTTCAGATTAGGGATCAGTAAGTTCATTATTTTTAAATTAAAAAATTGTGAATAAGAATTTAATGTGTAAGAACCCTTGGCGAAATAGAAGTACAACCTTAGAAGTTTAGAACTAGGGTTTGAGATTATACGCACAAACGCATATATAGGCATTGGAAGTGTCACAATTTTAACACAAATTGTGACGCTCCATCTTAGCCATTAAAATCAATGGCTGAGATTAAAACTTAACATATCTCTCAAAATATTACCACGCAACCCTAACCATAGCCACAGTAGATCAGTTCATCTCATTCTTTTTGCAATTGTACGGTAAAATTGGTTGTGGTTGAATTAGGTCCAATTATATGTAATTTTTTTGAAAGTAGATTATTTGTTTGCGAGGATTTTGACAGCAACTAAAATTATTTCCAATCTAGGCAAGATATGAACACAAGGCTTGAGCATTTGAATTCACAAAAAGAGTAAAATTTGGCTGGCTTGTCATCATGTCGAATTCACAAAAAGAGTAAATTTGGCTGGCTTGTCATCATGTCTAATTTATCTTCATATCTGTCAGTATAAATATAAATATATATTTATATATACACAAGTGGGTCGACCCAATTGGAGAGACAAGAGCCGATTGACGATGGAGATGGTGGAGGATGAGACCTGCGACAGAGGCAATGGGGCAGGAGGCCAACTGGAAAGTGAATCTGGGTGGTGGTGGCTAGGGTTAGGGTTTGGCGGTAATGGTGTAACCGGGTAGGAATGTTTTTTTTTGCATTGATCTCGGATTTGTGTGCGATCTATTATTTGGAGAATCACAGCCTGTCCTACAATTTTTCTCTTTGTTTTCTTTGGATGGGATAATGCATTGTTTCGTGACTCTAACAATGTACTCCCTCCGTCCATTTTTAAATATTCAGCTTTGCAATTCCAACCTATTAAGAAAAAATATCATCATTACATTTTAACTTTATCTCTACTTTTTTTACTTGCCCTCTATTGAGATATCATCATTATAATTTTACTCATTAACCTTTTAAAATACAATTTATTTTTAAGGACAAAATAAAAAATGTACCAATTTTTATCCATTGACTTTACAATATGGACAATAATTATTAAGAGACTGTCCAAATGAATTACTAGACTCCAAAGAATGGCTGGAGGGAGTAGCATTTTATTTTTTGCTCGGTGTGGGAGTAGCATTTTTCCATGATGCATTCTTAAAAGATTAACCTGGGCTTCTGTTGTGGTCTCAGTTTTAGGGTGGATTTGGCTTTAAAAGCGAAATAGTACTTCATCCGTCACTTTTTAAGTGTTCTTTTTCTTAATTTCAACTTATTAAGAAATACTATTTTCCAAATTTTCCCTTTATGGAGATATCATTACACTTTTTACTAAAGAACTTTTCAAAATGAAATCTACTTTTGGAGGCAAAATAGAAAATACAGAAAGCTATGGACAAAATTTGTACTAGTGTACAAACCTCTTTTTGGGGAGCAAAGTTTGGATGTTTCATAAATACTCTTACCGACACCGAATTAAGCTTATCAGCTTATCTTTTGTAAGGATCATAATTAAGCAAATTATTTTAAACAAAATGAGCGACTTCGATCATTTTTTGAGACCCAAAAAGGGGTTTGTACTCACTTATTAAGTGACAATGCAAAATGAAATACTGGACTCTAAAAAAGATACGGAGGGAGTAATTTATTTTTCATCTTTATTTTAAAAAAATTTGCATTTGTTAATTTTGCGTCAAACTTTTGTAATTTATTAATTCGTCTCGTCAAGATTAATCAGAAAAGTATAATTTTTGATTGAAACTCATAATTTTTTTGAAAAAAGACAAAAAAAAAAAAAAGTTGTCTTTTTTATTTATTTTTGTCTTTATTCAAAAAATTATGAGTTTCAATAAAAAAATTACTTTTTCAATTTCTTCTGTCGAGAGAAATTAATAAGTCACAAAAAATTGACGTAAAATAAAAAAATGCAAAAAAAATTAAATGAATACAAAAAAATTTTTACTGTACTTAACTTTTCAACTTTTCAATCCCTAGCATCTGATGTACTTAACTTTTCAATCCATAGCATCGTATGCCTTCGCATGTAGTTGTGGAACAAGTCAACGATTGTCACGTTTCTTTTCTATTGTCAATGAAATTGTGGTGTAAACCTCATTGTTCAATTGGACTCCATAACTTGGTCTTCATCGACAGATGCAAAAAAATGCCCATACTAAGACAATTAGAAAGTACAAACATATTACTGACATACTTCTTCCGTTTCAATTTGTTTGTTCAATATTGAAAATTCAACTAATTTAGGGAGTATAATAATTCAGTCATCATAGCCAAATTTCATATTTAACTCAGCACACGGAAACTCAGCACACTAGGATATGGACAAAGTATTTTAAGCAAACAGTTGTGCCAAAGGAACACTAATTTTGCATGAGGTTAAGAAAATCTTGATTCAGTACTGTTAGAACAGTTAGATCAGAACCGAGGAAGAATGCTCCATACATAAATGAGAAATTAACATGAAGTCGATGCGTTCAAACCATAATTAGGGTTTCTAGAGTCCAAATGAACAAATCAAAGCATCTCACACCAGCAAATAGTTTAAACTAATAGTAATAAAAATTCAAAACCAAATACGAAAAAATAAAAGTAAGAATGGAAAAATTTTACATCAAGAGCCGTCGGCATGGTATCTTCTTTCATGTCATTCATCTGTACAAACTGATCCACAGAGAGAGAGGCCAGGTGTTTGGTTGTGTTCCCAATGGTATCTCCGGTGGCGGTGCAGCAATCGCAAACAGTCTCCATTCCGGTGGTTGTGTTTTTTTTTTTTTTTGATCCGCTTCCGGTGGTTGTGTTTGGTTTGAGATTATACGCACAAACGCATATATATAGGCATACGATTTTAGGTATGTTCAAAGTGGGTCGGTCTGGGTCAAGGCTCCATTTGGGCCGTGTGTTCAAAGTTGGTCTGGGTCAACCTCTATTTAGGCCGGGTTGGGTTGGCAATTGATGACTCTGTACTTCTCAGAATTGGGCCCAGTTTCCGGCCCGCTGGAAATTTAGACTGAGCCCAATTCGAGCCTGGGATAAACACTGTTCATACTTGCAAGTTGTTGCGATGATACATTGTTGAAGTTGATTTTATCCCTTCGACTTTGTCTCTATAAGTATGTTAATACTCTATACCACTCAAAAAAATTTAATCCGAACCATTAAGTTACTTGATTCTAATGTTTCATCGTAACGACCTTGACAAGTAAAACATTCCCGAAATGTGCAGCTCGGATCACATTTTCGAGCCTGCTAAGTGCTGAGCCCTTAAAACGATGTTTATCCCAGACTCGAAAATGTGATCCGAGCTGCACATTTCGGGAATGTTTTACTTGTCAAGGTCGTTATGATGAAACATTAGCAACAAGTAACTTAACGGTTCGGATTAAATTTTTTTGAGTGGTATAGAGTATTAACATACTTATAGAGACAAAGTTGAAGGGACAAAATCAACTTCAAGGATGTATCATCGCAACAACTTGCAAGTATGAAGCCTATGATGCACAGACACGGGAACACGAAAATTCTAAAAAAAATAGGGACACAAACACAGCGAGGGCACGCCACGTATATATTTATTTATTTAATATAAATAAATAAACACCCACAAATTTTTAAAAAATTACAATTTGGCTCCAATTTTTTAATATTACAATTTAACCCCCAAATTTTTACAAAATTATAGTTTGGCCCAAATTTTTTTAAAAAAATACCTTTAAAGTTTAGTATTCCATTTTGGATTGTCCCTTAATAAGTGTCAATTTTGTAAAGTTACTGGGTAAAAGTTGGTGCATTTTCTATTTTACCCTAAAAATATATTCCATTTTGAAAAATTAGTGGGTAAAATGTAATGATGATGTCTCCATAGAGGGTACGTAAGGAAATTGGAGATAAAAATTAATTTGGAATGTGTAATGATGATGTTTTCTTAATAAGTTGAAGTTACGAAACGAGACACTTAGGCTGTGTTCCACAACCTAAATAAGAACTTTTTTTTGTTGAATAAGAAGGCTTGTTCCCCAAAAAATAAGAAGGACTGAAGGAGGTGCTTATTTTTCAGAATTTATATAGGTACCAATGGGCGCCGGAGAGGGAAATCGTACTGGCGGCCCGCCGGGTCGTCTCCGGCCACCGGACGGCCGATCCGAGCCATCCAAAAATTCTATAAAAAAAAAAAACCGAGGGGGCTTGCCCGGGAATCAACAGCATCCGAGGTGTGTAGGGTGCTTGATCCGAGCACTCCTTTTCCGTGTAGGGTGCTTGATCATATATGCACGGAAAAGAGGTGCTCGGATCAAGCACCCTACACACCTCGGATGCCGTTGATTCCAGCGTTGACCCCCTCAGTTTTTTTTTTTAGAATTTTTGGTCGGATCGGCCGTCCGGTGGCCGGAGACCGCCCCGCGCGGCAGCTGGAACGATTTCTCTCCGTCGGCGCCCATTGTCATAGCAACAGTCTTATTTTTTGTATAAGGCAACTTCAAGCTCAAAAATCATGTGTTTACGCAAATAATTTTCCTACTACTATGGATCTTATTTGATAGATCTCATTGAGATCTTTAATACGGTGCAAAAAAAATTTTAATTTTTTTTTCATTTATATTATTTTTGAGTTTGAAAATGTAAAAGGAACTTTTTGTTCGGATTTTGTTGAATGACCCTTCTTATTTTTGGATGAGAAGTGGCAAAATAAGTACTTATTTTTTAAGAAGGTTTCCGGAACGGGGCCTTAAAAAGAGACAGATCCAGGACAGTTTGGCCTTTGCTTTGGCCCCATTAGTGTCCCCCCGTGTCCCCAGCATGATTTCTGACACATTTGATGTTCTCGACGAGCTGTAAAAAATGAAGGATTTCAGACAATCAAGCGAGGCAGGACCGACCCCACAAGCCGGCCAACAACATTTGTTTTGAAACCATATCCATCGTATCCCATCGCACGATTTGGCCTTTAGTTTTCCAATGGACTCGAAAAAGAAGGAAAAAAAAAAAAGAGAAATGATTTTGCCACACCACTTTTTGATAATGTCACACCCTGCAAGTGTATTTTTGAACCAAAAAATACACTTTCAGGGTGCAAAAATATACTTGCAGTGTGTAGCATTATCAAAAAAGAGTGTGGCAAAATCACTATCCAAAAAAAATTGAAAACGAAACCTAAGGGTCGTTTGAAGAGCACGGACAACAAGATGGGGATGAGCATCAGTGCACCACAAGTTGGAAGTGAGGAAAACCTCCTCTCGAGACTTGATCAACCCAACTCGGATAGCTTCTTGAATGGCATCGCCAAGAGTTGACTCAGTTTGGTAAAAGGAAGCAGCGTCAAAGTGCCTGTACCCAAGCTCAATTGCCTGGACCACTGCTTGCACCACAATTTCTGAAGCCACTGTTGAATAAGTTGCTGTGCCCCAGCCCAAAACTGGCATTTTTTGGCCAGAACTCAGAGTTACTTCTGGGACTGTACTTTGGAAAGCCATTGTTATTTTGGTTTTTGTGAATCAGTGAGTGAGTGAATGAGTCCACCTTATGAGTGGAAGAAGTGTTGAAATATGCCCAGTTGCCCACTATTTATAGCAATTGATGATATTATCTTTCTTTCTGTTTTTATTCTTTTTCCCATTGGTTAACGTTATTTTCTGGGGTCCCCCTCCTTCGTGGGTGGCTTGATCCAATGTTCACTTTGGTTCATAATATCATGCGAACCCGGAGACCCTGTAGTGAGCAAGTCACTACAGGGGTGCAGTGATCGTCTAGACCGTCCATTTCCTTAGTCGATGGTTCAGATTCGTTGGTAACTTTTATCAGTAAAAGATAACGAACATATCGAACATTGATTATCATGATGAACAGCTTGGGTTGCGCATTATAAGGTTACTCGCTACAAGGTCCCGCTCCGAATATCATGGTTTGACTATTTTTTTAGTAAATTATACCGTTATACATCTGTGCAAGATTAAGTGCAGCTTGACTAATTCTGGAGTTCAATCTCATTGGCTATTTACCGGTTTGACGTAGTTTTACAAGTGAAACATACTACAGTTATATTTTGGCGAATTTTCGGCAAAATTACCTCCTTAAACCATTCTTGCCGTTGGGTCATTTGAATTATTTCATAGAGATTTTGTGTAATAAAGAGAGCAATTACAAAAATACTGATTATGGAAATAAATGGCTCGCGAAATGGCCGACAGATTGAGATTATGTTTTGAAGCCTCATGTCATATATAATAACTTTAGAATTGAGAAATGACTTCACAATTAGAGATGCTTTGTTGACTTGGTTGGAGACTTTTTTGGTGCCGGATGGGTATATCTCATGTGGTATTTGTTCAGCGCATTCGGGCAGTCCAAATGTCCAATACACTTTTGGACGACTTGGACTGAAACCCTCTCTCTCCTCTCACCCCAACACTTTCTCTCTCTCCAAATCCGAGCCGTCCAAAAATGCAAAGGACGGCTGATGCGCCGAGCTGGCACTACGTGGTACCCACCCGACACTGAATTTTTTTTCCACGTGGGAGGCCCTTTGGCTCCCTCCTCACTTTTTTTTTTGGCGCCAAACAAACACCACGTGATACCCACCCAACACTGGAATTTGTTTTTCACTTGGGAGTCCCTTTGGCTCCCTCCTCACTTTCATCGACCCTTTGCACACGAGTGGGTTTTCACCTCAGCGGCTCAGCTCAACCTCTAGAGAAGACTTCACCAGCGTCCCTTATGTCACTCTCACCCTGAGCTAAAAGTTTGTATTGTGGCCACTTTAGTCCTGCAAAAAAAATTTAATTTCAAGGGTTCCTCATACTTTTTTACCCCTTAATAATAGTCCGACAAAAAGGCTTCATTCTTATTTTCGCTTTAAGCCCTGAAAAATCAGGACTGGCTCTGGGCTCCTCTCACTTTCAGCAGCCCTTTGCACACAAGTGGGCTTTCACCTCAGCCCTCAAGAGAAGACTTCATCAGCGTCCTACAAGTCACTCTCACCTTGAGCTAAAGCTTGTATTGTGGCCACTTTAGGCCTCCATAAAATTTTGAATTTCAAGGATTACTCATACTTTTTTATCCTTTAATAATAGTCCGACAAAAGGGCCTTGTTTATATTTTTGCTTTAAGACCCTGAAAAGCCAAGGCCGACTCTGGGCTCCTCTCACTTTCGGCAGCCCTTTGCACACATGTGGGCTTTCACCTCTGCCCTCCGGAGAAGGCAATCTCAGCAGCCATGGAGTAATGGCTAGAGCTATCCCTTTTGTCTCCCGTGACATGCAAATAATCCCATGAGACCAGGCTTGTATTGTATTTGGTTTATTTGTATCTGTAAAAATCTGGAAATATAGAGACCTGTGAGGATCAGTTGTCGTAGAAATGTAGGCCAGATATGTGAGAGTGTGGTGAGCTGAGCGGCCTCACTTGTAAAGCTCTAGCATCCTAATGATTAGCTCTGGTTTACCTTCGTGTAATACCCTAGTTTGGGAAACCATGTAAATACTTCGTGTATCTGTGTTTGGTGTGTGTGTTTGTTGGTTTCGATCCCTTGGGGGCACAACAGCTTTCACAATGCACCTGAGTAAAACATAATGACCGTACAGGCCCTTACACACGTCCACACCTTCTCGTCGGTAGATTAATCATGAAAAACAGTGGTTAAGACATAATACTCATATAATTGGATAAATTAAATGGCCATGCATACAATACAATTGAACACAATAGATAGTTTGGGGGACAGACATGTTCCATCAATCTGCTGTTCAAAAAAAATGTTTCATCAATCTAAGGATTAACTAACCAACTAGGTTTAGTTAAGTTTTCGTTTGACCAAAAAAAAAAGTCAGGAAATTGAATCTCCTCACTTGCGTGTGGGTGTTCTTCATTTGGAAAGACTTTTCATTTCTTTCTTTGTTTTCTTCCCCATAAGGGGTTTTTTCTTGTATTGGTTGAATTGTCGGCCACTCGGTTATCTCATAGACTCTCATAATTGATATAGTTTCTTCAGGCTTGTACTTTGTAAGTCATACATAATGTAAATGATATCTTTTATCGATTGTCAAAAAAATCTACGAATTAATTAGATTAACGTTTGACTTATGGAGGTGTACTAGAAACAAAACGAACAGGCTCACAAGATGTATCTTACTTTTGTAGGAGTAATCCATAACTTGTGAACTATGTTGTTTTGTGTGGTCACGTAATAATTTGGTACTGTTGATTTGGTAACTATGTTTGTAGGAGTTATCTATAAGTTAGCATTGATGGCTTAGCTTATGTCTGACGTTGACACAACCTCTCTGAATGCTTGACCGCCGAATTCACGTACACCTCTCTGAATGCTTGACCGCCTCTGCCTTGAAAAACAAAATGAGAGTGTCAAGAGCGTCTATGTGCAATAATGATGGCTCCTCTGATAAAAAGAGGAATTGCAATATCCTTAGCGTTTTTCTCAAATAATTGACCGCCGGAAATCCAATGTTGGGCGAATAATTGCAACATCCTAGAAATCCTCCTTAGCGTTTGATCCAATGTTGGTGTCCGAACACCAAGATATCATTGACCGCCGCTGTATTGATGTATTTGATCCAATGTTGGTACATTTGTGACAATATAAAAATATATTTGATGCAATAATGATGGCTCCTCTGTGAGGTTTCTGTATCCAATAATGATATGATTGTTGATAATATCTGAAATCAAATAAAAATATATTGAATATATTGATATATTTGATGCAATATTGATAAATATTTATTTGAGAACTAAGAATCCCAAGTTAAAAAAACAAAGGCTAGCTAAACCATATGGGACGCGTTTCATTTTCTAACTCACAAATTAATTGACAACTCTGCATTTGTGTGTGTCTATATATCATATATGTATGCAAGGCAAGCCAGCCGGATTGTCAAATTTCGATCAAAAAATAAGTGGGAAGTATTTGTTCAAATTTAAGTGTTTGGCTGTTGAACGTGTGTCATAATGAATACGGGGAACCCCTGCATCACACTTTCACCCTTCACATGCTCGACAACAAATGGTGGCAAAAAAAAAAAGGTTTTGATCTTCAACCAGTACATTAAACCATTGACTTTCATCTAAAATCGGGTTTTGGTTGGACAGAAGGAAAAGATTTCTTTGCCGAATCAGAGGGATAGTGTTAACCCCTCGGTGGACCTATGAAGGTGGAATCTCGGTACCGTAAAACTTGACCGGGAATTTCGGTAACGCGAAACAGTACAGCAACCTCGACGGTGAATCTCGGCACCGTGAAACCTGAAGGTGAAATCTCGGTACCGCAAAACGTGAAGGGGGAATCTTGGTTTCATATGAAAATTTAAACATTGTACATGAAAATTTATATGCAAAATGGCCCAAACAAGTAGGAGTACTCGGTTTCATATGCCCTATAGTGAGAAAAGGTGGAATCTCGGGTACTGCAAAACTTGATCCGGAATCTCGGTACCGCAATATGGGGATTCTCATTCTAGGTTTCTCGATTCTGAGATTCCCGGTCTAGGTTCCTCGATTCCGAGATTCCAACATCAGGTTTCCCAATAGTGATATATTTGATCAAATTATGATAGATTTCAGATCAAATCTATCAAGGAATGATGTATTGATATATTTAATACAATGTTGATACATTCATGACAGAAAATATAGATGATTAGATCGAGCATTTATAAGTATCGAATTGAGCTTATTTTTCGCTGAGGCCATTGAAAAAAGATTTGATGAACGACTAGGATCGCTTGGGCAAGACTCAGAGTGGGCCCCACACATCGACTAATACTTTCGTTTAAAATTAACTAACTTTTCCTTCACCTCCTTTTCCACCAATTATCTCAACCCTAATTCAACTAATACTTTCATTTAAAATTAATTGCCATGTCCGCCTTTTTAAAAATTAATGAATTAGTATTTGTTAAAAAATGATGATTTTTCATCCATATAAATTATCCCCACCTAATATTTCCTACCAATTTATAGGAGGAAAAAAAGAGGGGCTTTTGACTGGCCGGCCCCAAAATGTCAACAGCTACCCATCCAAGCCCATCATTTGTCAAGCCCATTCCCCATAAGCCCTGTTTTAAGTAAACTACCAAAAATACCCCCGCTATAGTCGAACAATACATATAATCCCAAAAACCACACTTTGCTCGTGTCCCTTTCAACTTTCAGCAAACCCGAAACCCTCAACGTTCTTCAAAAACGATATCGACGTCCTTCCACCTTCAACAAACCCAAAAAAAGTCATCAACGTCGTCAATCCTTCAACCAGATTGTCCCCCTTCTTCGGTAATCACTGTTTTCTTCTTCTTCTTCTTCTATCCTTTTTCTATACATTCGTATTTCACATCATGTGAATCCTTGTATGTTGCTTTTGTTGCCTCTGTATCATGATCTACACACCTTAGATCTGACTTTTTCTGCCTTTTTGTTCGTGTATTTGCCTGTGTGAGTTGTGTTTAACTTTTAAGGTGTGATTTATTCTTCATTTTGAGATTTTGGGGATGTGAATTCGTTTGGTGGATTTTGGGGTTCTGAATTCTCTCTCAAGGCTATGCTGTGAATTCTCTCTCAAAGCTATGAACTCTTCATTTTTTGTGAAGTAAGCTATGAGGTGTGAATTCTACTTCGTTTTGTGAATTTCCATTTTCCGAGATGTGGACTGTTATTTTTGAGGATGTGAATTCTTTCTCGAAGCTGTGAACTCTTCATTTTTTGTGTAGTAAGCTCTTAGGTGTGAACTTCCTTGTTTTTTGAATATTGATTTTCCAATATCTGGATTATTATTTTCGGGATATGAATTCTCTCCTTTTCAAACCTGTGAACTCTTTATTTTTGTGTAGTAAGTTATGAGGTGTGAATTCTTAATTTGTTGTAGAATTTGATTTTTTCCGAACTGTGGATTCTTATTTTGGGGATGTGAATCCTTTTTTTCATTTGCTTTCTTGTCGTGAACTCTTCGTTTTTTTGCAGTTAGCAAGATATGCAAATTCACATGCACCATTTGCTTAAAGCACCACTGGCTTAATTCACACATGCCATTGGAAGAATTCACACCCAAAATGGCAGAATCCCCACCCCATTTGACAGAGTTCACCCCAATTTGACACAATTCACACGCCATTTGACACAATTCACACCTCATCTGACAATATTCACCCCCATTTGACAGTATTCACACCCCCATGACAGAATTCACCCCAATTTGAAAGAATTCACACACCCTAAAAACATATTTCACACCATCGGTTAGACATAATTCCTCAAAACATAATTCAACCAATTTTCACTATACATTCCTGAAAATAGAATTCACATGCACCATATGCACCATTGGCTTAATTCACACGCACCATTGCCTGAATTCACACCTAAATTGGAAGAATCCAAACCCCATTTGACAGAATTCACCCCAGAGGGGTTCACGATTAGGGGGTTTTTTGTTTCTTCGTTGTTGTGGGTTTTTTAAACTCTAATATCTTTTGAAATTCTAGTCTTCTTCTTTGTCCCTTGTAGACACCCCAATCTGATTTCTCAATCATTTTGTCTATCTTCGGTTTGTTTCTTTTCAGTTTCTTGTTCCCCCAATGATGAATCAGGTCGAGAACAGTTTTGATTGGAATGGTTTTGAGTTTGGTATATGCGGGACCCGTCCCTTAACCCCAGAACCGTTTGAGCCCAACTTTGACTATGGGTTTGACCTTCGCGCGATGCACTGAGACACTCGCGCGATGCTTCACTTGCCAGGTGGTGGTCAAAGTCAAACTTTGACTGATTGACCATCGCGGGGAAGTTAGAACCCTCGCGCGACGGTTCCACTCCATCGCGCGATGGTCGACACCTGTCATATCCAGCTGGATTTTGTGATGATGAAGCGCCTGCAGGGCCATGTGACCCCGTTCCATCAGCTGAACGGCGTTTGCTCGGCCATCCTTGCACCACCTAAACCCCCACTCTCCCATCAACTTAAACCCCACTTCTCTACCAAGGGATTGCTGCCAGCATTGTTGGCTGGCTGCCTAGCCATGTTTGCCACCAACAAGCTCCCTGTTTTCCTATAAAACCCCCCCTTTGTTCTACTTCCAAAGGGTTACCAAAAAAATCCCAAAGGAAAGAACAAGAGTCACAATCTTGATCTTCCCTCTCAATCAAAAAAACTACTATCACTTTCTCCCTTGTCAAAGGCATACCACCTCACTCAAACCATTCTCAAGCAAAGGTATAACTTTTAGCCTTTACTGTCTTGATCCCTGAGGGGGGCTGACAGGGTCAGGACTGGTAATCAATATCAGCTTCTGACCCCAAAGTCAGCAAATTTACAAGATACTGTGAACATGAGAACCCACGCGCGATGAACCCACATCATCGCGCGACGCTTCTAGCTCGTGTGATATGGTTCTCGTGGGGATGGGTCTCTTGTTCTGATCCAGTTTATATGATTTCATATTTCCATGTTTAATCATATTTGATATCTCACTGTCTTGCATGTTAAAATCAGTAGCTTGGTGTATTTTGCTTTCCTTGTTCATGTTGGAATGCCCCTGGGTAGCTTCTGAATATGTCTCAGAACCCAGGCATGCAAAGCAATTCCTGGATGTCCAGTCAGAACAATCGCGCGATGATGTGACTCCATCGCGCGATGGTTTGATCATTTCCAGTGATTGCCCTTGTATGGGCAGCTAGGCCTTTGGTCTCTGTTTTTATCACCCTCACTGTTTAAGGGTTGTGTGTTATTCTTACTCAATCAGATTGTAATAAGTAGTTACTTCCAGCATACATAAACTGCTTGGTTTGTCCTGGGTGTGCACTGGTCCTTCCAGAGCCCAGAAGGAGATAAAATTGAATCTGTAAAAGGATGTTGACACTCGCGCGAGGGTATGGGTGTGTCGCGCGATGGTGTGACTTGCATGTTCCCATTTTCTGCATGCAAGTTGGTCACTGTTCGTGATAAATTCATACCCTGCACTGTTTTGGCATCCCGAAAGCAGTTTTCAGTTTTATCTCATTTATTTCATCCATGCATGCTATCTACCACACCTTGCAAACATGTTACAGTTTTAAATCCCCGATTAACTGTTCCCCCGCCCTAATTGGCTAAAAATCGATTAATTAAACAGAATCGCAAAAACGAACATTTTCGCAAATGCCTAAGTAGAGACCGATCTCCGGATTGGGCGAGAGGGGTGCCATAAAACCCTTCCTCTCTCGTAACCTGGCTCCCGAACCCAGATATGGTTATGACGGACTGATTCCTTAACTTTTTCAAATCAAACAGCGCGGCAAGTGCTTCGAAATACGGTTCCTTGGGTGTCGGACCTTCAAACCCAAGTGGCGACTCTGTATTTTTCGCGAGCGCTTGACGTCCAGCTTCATAAAAGCGCTCCCGCGAACCGGCAGCATCTCTCCTTTCTCAAAAAGGGTGGGGAACGGAATCCCTTTCCCTCGGAGGAGAGAGAAAGAGTCGGGGCAATTCGCATTGCCCACAGTGGCGACTCTGCTGGGGAACGAACCAATATTGATCTATATTTAGATTTTAATACGCTCGAGAACAATCCCACAAAAGTCTGTCAAAATAGTGAGCTTCGCGCTGCTAAAGAAAAGGGTTGGTGATTTAACAGGACCTCGTGTCCGGCCATCCAATCTGGGACTTTTCCGATTGTTCTCCCGCGTAATTTCTTCTAAATATTGATTAAATAAAGAGAGCCAAATTTGAAAAGGCATTTGCGAATTTGCGATTCTGTTCCATTAATCAACTTTTCAGCATTCTCATTTGCATCGATGTGGGATAAGCCTCGTTGGATCGTTTTGGCAATCCGGCACGGTTTATCGGAGCCCGGGGACCCCGAATGACCAACAACCTTCGACGATGATGAGTCATTCTACCGTTCGACTGTTGCTCTGCGGTTACGCGGGCAGCGGGAGGTATATCTTGGCTCTAGTCCGAGGAACCTGTTACAAGCCAAAACCAGCCTTTGCATATACAAAGCACTAGCACTCTCCAAATTAGGACAGGTACCTACAGGGTAGGATTACTTGCATCTAACCCCCTATACTGTCAACGTGTTACTGCTTTCCCTATCGCATGCACTGTTCATACATGCATACCGTTTTGCGTAGAAGCATGTTTTAGGGCGGCTCCTAGGGTCTCTCTCCTTCAAGTCTGTCTTATGTTTATTAGGACCTTACCATGGCCCGATGAGGAGTCGTGCATCTCAATGGTGCACGTTGTCAATTCTCAAGTTCCTTGAATCAATTAAACCTTGGGAAATCAAGACCTTCTAAAGCCTTTGGCTAAATTACCCAATCGAAGTTTCAAACAGAAAACGAGGAACAAAAACGGGAAAGATACCGCGATGCTTACACCATTTTGGTTATCATGCGAAGCATGTACACCATTTCGGTTACGGCACTGTGCTGCCTATGCCTCCCCGGTTATAGCATCGTGCCTATCTACACCAAGTTGTTCCGAGTTCAAAAGTTGAAACTTTCGAAGCGGAATAAACCAAAATCTTTAGACTGCTTTGACATCTCTTTGCTTAATTGATACAAAAAGGATACACCATGAAAAGATTTCTGAGGATCACTGGTAATGTCCAAACGTCAGAAGACAGACTTGTCTGCTAGTACTAGAGTCTAAGGGCGACACTGACGACGGTGACTGTGTTTTCGTTTTAGTCTTTTATTTAGATTAAAGTTTCTGCAGGGCCCTTATTAGCCTTTTCTCACTTTCTGCAAGCAAAGGTTCTGAATCATTGCACCGCCAAGGAAAGTATCGAGGCAGAAAACCAAACCCACTTGGGAACGTCTGCACCGGAATCCGATTCAGAGGCTAGTCAGATTGCAAGCCCAGTCAGTCACAACGGAAGACTCCCCGCGTTCTCTGCTTGCTACCCTGCAGTCCGCATCTTCTCCGGTCCTCGAAGAAACAGACTCCCCGGAATCTCCTACCCCCTCCTCTGCATCAAGCACCTCTGGGCCAACGGTCATGGCAGATCAACCACAACCACTCTCTCTGGAAACCATGCTTATGAACATCCAGGCTAGTATCGCTGTTATACAACAAAGGGCTGCTCAGACGGATGCTAACATGACCCGCTTGAATGACCTCTTTAACACTCGTCTTCCTCCAACTGTTCAAGAGGAGGGCGAGGCCGAAGAGGATGTGCACGAGCAACCCATCATGGTCGAAGATCCGGACCATCCAGGGCGTCTGGTCGCCTTGGTCAACACTCAGGCTCAGGGCACTCGGAATCCCATTCAGAATCCAGGCATCACTGCTGTTAGGACTGTCCAACATCCTGACATGACTGCTCTCGTCGCCAAGATGGCCAAGCTGGAAGAATCTGTTTCAAAGTCCGAAAAACTCAGTGCTGGAGGGATCGACTTGGACCGCCTCTGTCTTTATCCCAATGCCAAGCTTCCTGACAAGTTCAAAATGCCCGACATAGCCAAGTTCGATGGCACTGGCGATCCTAAAACCCATCTCTATGGTTACCATGCTGCCATGAAGCTCCTCTCTGTCGAGCCCGAAGCCATGTCTCAGCTGTTTCCTCAAACCCTCTCGGGTCCCGCTTTCCATTGGTTTCTGTCACTCGACATTGCCAAGCGAAGGACTTGGGAGGACATCGGGGCTGCGTTTATTTCGCAGTATAGCTACAACTCCCAGCTCAAGATGACTACTCGGGAGTTGGAATCCACCAAGATGGACGCTAAGGAATCCTTCGCGGATTTCGTCAAGAGATGGAGGGCCAAAGCCGCTCAAATGACTGATCGCCCGAGCGAGAGAGATCAGCTCCGTATCATCTCCCGCAATCTCCAGCCAGACTATGCTAGGCACTTGGTCCTCGTTCAAGCATCCTCCAATTTTGACACCTTCTTCGACTCCGGTCTGGCCATCGAAGATGCATTGCAGAGTGGGATTCTGTCAAAGGGAGAATCGTCCAATCCATCAAAGTCGAAGCCTCGGGCATATTCTGGAAATACTAATGCACTGTTTGGGGGAGGGACTTACTCCAATACCGCAACCAGTGGTACCAATGCCTCTTCCTCGAAAGCTGCTAATCAAATTGCCGAGGTCCATCAGGTTCAAACTCCGCAGAACAACCGACCGCGTAACCAACCTCGTAGTTTCTCCGCTTTTGAAGCACCACTATCTTCAGTCATGGAGAAACTGATCCAATCAGGACATCTGAAGCTCCTCGATCCAACTCCTCTACCTAAGAAGCCTTCTCCCAACTTCAAAGCCAATCTCTACTGTGCCTATCACCAAGGGCCCGGCCATCTTACCGATTCTTGCTTTCGCCTCCGACATGCGATTCAAGATCTCATAGATGAAGGGACTCTTCATGCTCCACCACCGGCACCTCAAAAACCCAACATCCTCGCCAATTCTATGCCAAACCACAACAATGCTCCGCGCATTAACCAGATATCCATCAGCTCCACTGATATATCCCTCAGCTCCACTATATTCAACCCCACACCATATAACCTCAACGAATCAACCTAGGCCGATTGTGCCTATCCCCTCTCAGTCCGAGGCCGAGATTTCTATATCCGCTCCGAGGAAGGACAGTCGTCCAATTTCAATGAGCCCTCTGCGCGTCTACAGAATGGAGCGTTTGTGTTCAACGCTTCTATTGGTGACCTGTTCCACCAGCCTATGCCTGCTGTACAGCTCCACTCTGCCTCTACCATGGATAATCCGTACTTCAACGTGACGGATCCGAGCTCCTCCCTAAGTCTGTTGGACCACTTCAGAGCTGCTATTCCCCCTCAACCAGAGCAACAACTTGACATGCAAGCTGTAGGGTGGGCTATAGCTGATAATGATGACTATGCCACTCCCATAATCAATGAATGGACGGAGCTGGAATTAGAAGGATTCCCACCTAATCCTGAAGACATTCCCTTTGACCACATCTGGTATGATGCTTGGATGGCCAATTACGAGGCAGCCATGGTTGATCCTTTGGACGGATTCTCGTTGGACATGCTCTTCCAACAACCTCAGCCTGTTTTGCTTGAGGAGGAGTATTATTGGGACCCCGAGCCTGCTTGGCAATTTCCATTAGGATTTGACCCTAATCCTCTCCAGGGTTACGCTCTGCCCAGCCATGAAATCCAGTATTTAGAGGAGGATCTCACTCAGGATGAAACCCGCGTCCTAGGGGAATGTTTCTTCCCTTCCACTCTTGACAGGTTGGTTAACTCGGTGGCTGATCCCGAGTATGATCCTACGTTCTTCATCGTCGACGAAAACCTTCCGCGCCCTGTTGTGCCTTCCCCTCCTGAAGAGGACTGCAGCATCATGGTTACGGACCTTGTGCCGCCAGCTGATCTTTGGGATGTCAATGATGTAGTCAACATCCAGGTTGGGTCCGAGGTTTGGACTGTCAATCGCTCCCTTGCTGATGGAGGGCTGTGGGATGTCCCTTTCGTCGCTAGTACAGAACCAATCCAAGAAGCTATAGCTGTTGGGGATCCGACTTTTGGGATTCACTCTTGATCAAAGATCTGACTGAGGATTTGGGTTTGAACATGGAAGTGCCTGTGGCCCCTACGACCTCCGACAAGGGGAAGCGCAAATTGGGAGAAGTCCCTGTTGATCTGTGGGACGATAGTCAAGACCCTCAAATGGTACCCTCTTTAGAGAACGTTCTTAATGTTACAAGAAGTGGGCGAGTCTTTCAGCCTGCTAATCTGCAAGCGGGAAGTTCGTCCAACTCTTCTAACCGGAAGAACGAACCTCCTATTTTCTCAAGGTCTGTACCATTTGAGGTACCAGTTAATGCCCCAAACGACGACATGATTCAAAAGCAATTGGAGCGGATTCCCGCTGCCATATCACTCTGGGGACTAATCTGTTCCTCCCGGGAGCATCGTCAGAAGTTCTGCCACACTCTCTCTCGTCTTGAGATCCGACCGGACGTCACGCCTGAAGCGATGATTTCCCTTATCCTCCCACCTGCCTCTAAGCATACCGTGGTTTTCACCGATAAGGATCTGCCGCTTGAAGGAGTTGACCACAATCGACCCTTGCATATCACTGTCAAGTGCCGAGGACTTTGGGTTCCAACCGTTCTTATCGATAACGGCTCGGCAATCAATGTTTGCCCTTTGAGGGTGGCTCACCGTTTGGGACTAACTAAGAAGGACTTTGCACCTTCCAGCATGGCCGTTAAGGCATACGACAGCACACGTCGTCTAGTTGAAGGCACACTCGTGCTCACTCTCGATGCAGAGGGATTCAAAATGGATGTCGAGTTCCATGTGGTCGACATTCCGGCCTCGTTCAATCTCTTGCTAGGAAGACCATGGCTTCACAGATCTGACATCATGGCTGTTCCATCCACTCTTCATCAGAAAGTCATGCTGGGACTTCCCACTGGGACTTTGATCATCTGCGGGGATTCAGGCATTCGCCCGCTCGAGGAGAACGGCACACCTGTTTTGGGTATCGCGCACGACAACGAAGACGTCGATCTCGCGGGATTCTCTTTTGATACTTCTGGCTCGGTCATGGCCATCAACGTGGATGGGGACTTCATCATAAGCTCTGTCGCTCTGGACATTATGAGAAGGATGTCCTATCTACCTGGCCTTGGCTTAGGAATTCACCAACAAGGGATTCCGGAATTCCCTGCGTTTCCTTCCTGTGAGGGCCGCTTTGGTTTGGGATACTCTTCCTCTGCCAATGATGCCAAAAGAAGGAAACACACGGGAAAACCTCGATCCCTCTATGGTGATCCCAACAGCTACTTCATCCGTGAAAAGGGGAATGATATCTATCGTGGGCAAGCTGAGCCCTTTATCGACTCGGTCACCGGGGAACTGCTACCTGGTTTTGAGATCTTCGCGATACTTGGTCTTCCAGTGACGAAGAGCCAGCTAGCGCGGAATTCAAGAGGAAGCTTAGCCAACCCAAGCCGAAGACTGACTGGCTGGGATCTTTCGATCAGGGGAGCTTGGAGCAGCTGTTCCGAGAATTCTCTCAAGTGGGTTTGGCCAAAGAGGCCGAGGAAGCCGAAGTGTTCATGCTCGGGCCCGACGCCCTCGAGGATCCCACCTCTCTTATCGTGGAAGCTAAGGGTAGCCTTAAAAATTGCATTTTCAAGCCGCGCCTTACTTGCATTGATGACATAGCTGAGTCCGACACTGAGTCTGTCAGGTCTTTTGAGTCTAAGTCTAGCTCTGAGTCGGAGTTTGTGCCTCTCGGCCCTCCACGTCATAGCTTTTACTTCGAATTCGACTCCCTTGTACTTGGCGACCCTGCAGGGTCTTATGAAATGAAGGACTCCTCTTCTGACTACTTGAATGATCTCTATATAAACTGTGTCGACCCTGACGATGAAGGGATAGATTTCGATGGGGACATCCCCAAGGAAATCCGTGCTTTCATTGAAAGGGAAGACGAAAGGCATGCTCAGCCATTAAAAGAAGAGATAATCTTAATAAACTTGAAAGATGAGAGTGATCCTCGGATGGTTCAAGTGGGCTCCACGTTAGATCCGGAGGAGCATCGTGAGTTCAAAGAGCTCCTCACTGAGTTCAGCGACATCTTTGCATGGTCTCATCAAGACATGCCCGGTATCGATCCTGAGATAGTGGAGCATCGAATCCCCTGTTGCCCGATGCTAAGCCAGTGAAACAGAAGCTCAGACGGATGCGACCAGATTGGGTGCAGAAAATCAAGGAGGAAGTCACTAAGCAGATTGACGCTGGTTTCCTCGCAGTCTCTCAGTATCCCACTTGGGTGGCCAACATCGTCCCTGTTCCTAAGAAAAATGGCCAGATTCGTGTCTGTGTTGACTTCCGGGACTTGAACAAAGCAAGCCCCAAAGACGATTTTCCCTTGCCACACATCGATGTGCTGGTGGATAATACTGCAGGGCATGCTTTGCTCTCGTTCATGGACGGTTTCTCAGGCTACAATCAGATTCTCATGGCACCTGAAGACCGCGAGAAGACAACCTTCATCACTGAGTGGGGGACTTACTGCTATTTGGTCATGCCGTTTGGTTTGAAGAATGCTGGTCCGACTTATCAAAGAGCTGCCACGACTATTTTGCATGACATGATGCACAAAGAGGTTGAGGTCTACGTTGATGACATGATTGCCAAGTCAAAAACTCGGGAAGGGCATGTCCACGTGCTAAGGAAACTCTTCGAAAGGTTCCGCAAGTTCCGGATGCGTCTTAATCCTCAGAAGTGCACCTTCGGAGTCACAGCAGGCAAAATGCTGGGTTTCATGATCACTTCCCGTGGGATTGAAGTCGATCCGTCGAAAATCAAAGCAATACGTGACATGAAGCCACCTGAGTCTGAAAAGGGGGTGCGGAGTTTTCTGGGGAAGGTTCAGTTCATCAGCAGATTCATCGCCAAGTTAACCTTAACTTGCGAGCCGATGTTTCGACTACTCAAGAAGAATACCCCATTCGTATGGTCAGAAAAGTGCCAAGCAGCTTTCATCTCGATCCAGGACTATCTACAGAACCCGCCTGTTCTCATGCCGCCTATACGGGGAAAACCTCTCATTCTCTACTTATCTGTGAGTTCAACGTCCATGGGATGTTTGCTAGCTCAAGAAGGGGACAAGGGAATAGAGAAAGCTATTTACTACCTGAGCAAGAAGATGGTTGGAGCCGAGGAACGCTATACCGCTTTAGAAAAGACATGCTGGGCCCTTGTCTGGGCATCTAAGAAGTTAAGACACTACATGCTGGCTTACCCAGTGAAGTTGATTTCTAGAATGGATCCTCTCAAGTATCTATTTGAGAAACCTGCACTTACTGGTAAGTTAGCACGTTGGTTGCTTCTCTTAGCAGAATTTGATCTCGAGTACGTCACAAGAAAGTCGGTAAAGGGACGCGCCATTGCAGAATTCTTAGCTGACCATCCCGTGGACGGGCCTGAGGATTCAGATTTCGCGTTCCCGATGAGGAAGTGCTGACAGTTGTTGAGGATGTTTGGACTCTTTACTTCGATGGGGCAGCCAATCAGAAGGGGTTCGGAATCGGGGTTTTGCTAGTCACTCCCGACGACTCTCATATTCCGCTTGCGTTTAAGCTTAATTTCGATGTCACCAATAACCAAGCTGAATATGAGGCTTGCATTGTGGGTATGGAAGCTGCACTCGCGCTCGGTGTTGAGAAGCTTGAAGTCATCGGGGATTCGAATCTTGTTGTGTCTCAGGCCAATGGAGACTGGAAAGTACGCGAGGAGAAACTGAAGCCTTATCATCACGATTTAGAGGGATTAATCCCTCGTTTCATTAGGGTGACTTTCACTCATGTTCCTCGGTTGAAGAACCATTTCGCTGATGCGCTTGCTACCCTGGCCTCCATGGTTGAACTGCCGTTAGGTGTCAAGCTCCGTCCTGTCTTAATCGAGCAACGGGACCATCCCGCTTATCAATGTGTCAACGCCATCGATGATGTGGATGATGGCCTACCCTGGTACCATGACATATGGAACTTCATCGAGAGTGGTTTATACCCGTCTGATGCCTCTCAGAAGGACCAAACTGCGTTACGAAGGATTGCTGCTCATTACATCATCTGTGGAGGGAGGTTGTATAGAAGATCTCATTGTGGGATGCACAAACTCTGCGTCAACGGCGCTGAAGCTGTCAGAATTATGGAAGAAATCCACGAAGGGGTTTGCGGCCCCCACATGAGCGGCGTCATGCTTGCTAGGAAGATTCTGCGTCAGGGCTACTTTTGGTCTACTATGGAATCTCAGTGTGTGGATTACGTGCGACGATGTCACAAGTGCCAAATCCATGCTAATCTGATGCATGTACCACCTTCTAACCTATTCGGCATGACTTCGCCTTGGCCTTTCTCTGTGTGGGGCATCGATGTCATCGGCATGGTCAGACCTTCTGCTTCAAATGGTCACAGGTTTATCCTAGTAGCGATCGATTATTTCACTAAGTGGGTCGAGGCTGAATCATACAAGACCTTAACTGCAGTTCAGGTTGCTCATTTCATCAGGAAGAATATCATCTATCGATATGGAGTTCCGCAGGCGTTCGTCTCAGACAATGGGGTTCATTTCAAGGGTAGAGTTCTGGAACTCTTTGAAGAATTCAAGATCCAGATCCATCACTCGACCGTCTATCGCCCTCAGACAAATGGAGCAGTTGAAGCGGCAAACAAGAACATCGAGACCATCATCAAGAAATCTGCAGAGTCCGCCAGGGACTGGCACGAGCAGCTGCCTCTAGCTCTTTGGGGGTATCGAACGTCGATCCGGACATCAACAGGGGCAACCCCTTATTCCTTGGTTTACGGAATGGAAGCAGTTCTCCCCATAGAACTCGAGGTACTGTCTCTGAGGGTGACGGTGGAATCCGAACTTTCGGAATCTGAATGGCTCAGTGGGAGATTTGCTGAACTCATGCTTTTTGATGAAAGAAGGCTCCGGGCTTTGTATCATGTTCAAGGGTATCAACGGAGAATCGCCCGGGCATTTAACAAGAGGGTGAAATCTAGGGACTTAATTGAAGGTGACATGGTCACGAAGGAGATTCGAGCGCCAGTTTTCGATCCCCGCGGCAAGTTCCGACCTAAGCGTTCCGGACCGTACATCATTAAGACCATCCTTTCTGGGGAGCAGCTCAGCTCATCGATCTTGATGGCAACGAGTTCAACACTCTGGTCAACCTGGATCAACTCAAGCGTTACTATCCCTGAGAGAAGCTCGTTGGACCGAAAACCACAAGGGTGGGCGGTTCCAAGCAAAAATTAGAGCAAGCCTGCTAGACCGAAAACCTGAGAAGGCGGTTTAGGCAAAAATAAATAGGCATCAATCAAGCAGCTCGCTAGACCGAAAACCCGCACGGGCGGTTCTAGGCAAAAATTAGAGCGTAAAAGGAGAGCTAAAACACCCGAGCGAACCTTTGCCTGAACTACGTTTTGACCTGATTCCTTGAAAAGGGATACGTAGGCAATCTCTCCGCGAGATTCGGTCATAATCAATCAACTTGATCCACGGTCCCCTATTACCAGAGTCTGGGTCGATGTTCACGGAATGCTGTGGTTCAACACTTGAAACAAGCGAGGAAAGCTCTCCGACTTTCACTTTTATTTAATTATAACTTCTATTACACAGGCTGAGCAGTCTTACAAACAGTTAAGCATAAAAAACAGAATAAAATGCTCGAGGCCTTAACAGGCTCACAGTTTATTCTAGATCATTTGAGTCTGTCCAAGAGTCAGTCATTGTTTTGCCTGCTTGCAATCTCTCTTTTCAGCCATGCTCGATATCGGGGCATAAGCTCTGTGCTGAAATCTGGGTCAGCTCCTCCGAGTTGTCTCAGGCCCCAATTATGCTCATATCCTCTCAGATTCTGGAAGGTAAAGGCAGGGACTTGGAAGTCCTCAATCCCAGCTCGGTGAAGCCCTTGGCTTATTCCCAACTGACGGAGAATACGGCCGGGAATGTAGAATGTGAAAGCGGTCAGCCCAGCTATCACCATCCTCTCAAAACCTGCAGAATTCAAGGCCATATCCGGGATGTTCAGGGCCTCATGCCTCCAAGTAATCTCGTTCGGCAACATTTCTCTCATGAATGTGTACCACTGATGCACACTCATCTCCGGGTAAATCATGCCCCGCTGATGCATTCGGCCGGGCAGATGAGGCCAATTTGCCTCTGGCGCAGTGAGCAATCCCAACTTATCGGACAACCAAAGCTGCAAGAGCGGAAAAACAAGTCAGAAGCCACATAAAACTTGAGCGGAAAAACAAGTGAGAAACTCTGATATAGCCTTAGCTGAGAGACGAGGTAAAAGCAGAATGTGCGAAAAACGGAAAAAGGTGAGCTGAGTGAGAACTTACCTGCAACAGAAGTGGGCTACCGCCAAAAACGTTTGTTTGACCTGTGCAAACCAAGTCCAACCCCATGAGTGTTTCAGCCAAGACAAGCGGCACCACATTCCTTCGAGAACCCATTTGAGCAGCAACGCTCACCAGCATAGGGTTCACCTGCCCATTCGGGACACCAGTAAATAAGCAGCCAGCACGCTGATTGTTAAAGCAAAGCGACGCCTGGCCTGCAAAGCCATGTCCTCTACATTCCCTTCTGGCCCGTACCATTCCATTAGGCGCATGATATTGATTTGTCCTCCGACTAGCAAACTTTCGGCTGCTCCCCTAGTAATGTCAAGGCTGGTTTGAAGAAGCTTTGGTATGTTCTTCCGGTAAGGCGGCACGACAATCACGCTCGGGCAACACCTTGGAGGTACGCTTGGAATTCCTCCACAGTCGGGCACAGCTCATTAACCCCAAACCTGAACACATGGACCTCCGGATCCCAGAATTGCAAGGCCGCCATCAAGAGCTCAGGGCGAACCCTTACGTCACGGAGAAAACGAAATGCGGCTAGCCCGTGAGATCGGAATGAGAGCCAATCTCCAGCAACAAAAGCAGTAAGCCATGGGCTAATTAACACTGGGAGGTTGTTCGCCATCTTGATTTTTGGGAAAAATTACCAGGAAGATGCTTCTACTGAATGAAGCACCAGTCTCTTTATAAGCCTGAATGCGTGAAGCATTTCCCTTCTCAAAGCAAAGGCCTCTGCTGCACTGTCCTTTCTTCTGAAACCAGGGCATCTCTGCACCGTCCCATAAAAACTTCTGAAAAAGGTGATGACAAGGCCTGGCCGCCCTGGACTTCTGAGATGGTCAAATAAAGGTGGCCTGGTGTGCCCAAACCATCGCGCGATGATGTCACTCCATCGCGCGACTGTTCAAACCCCTCCATCGCGCGATTGTTTCAGTCCATCGCGCGACGGTTCAACCTGCAATTTGACAGTTTCCAGCTAGCTACTGCCCAACTTGGTCATTTTGGATTCCAAAGGTTATCTTGCAATTTTTATGGTTCCAGCAAGTCATTATAAGCATATGTGACTGTATCCAAGCGCCGGATTCGGAAAATTGCGTTTAAACGAAGATTTTGGACCCTCCGTGGCTCGTTTTCAGTTCAAAAGGCCGTTCTAGGGAGTCAAAACTCGTTTCAAAGGGTTTCCCCTCATTCTCTCATGCCGTACAGGTCATAATGACG